>CM071927.1:34491849-35091849 GCA_016081115.2 Rehmannia glutinosa
GAACTTATGAAACTTCAAGGTTAACTGAAAGTGATGATGAATAGGAACCAAGATGCAGTAAAAGGACAAACGTAGCTAAGTCTTTTGGTCCTGATTTTCTAACTTATATGTTAGAAAATGAACCTAAAACCATTCAAGAAGCTTTGTCTAGTCCAGAAGCTCATCTCTGGAAAGAAGCAGTCAATAATTAAATAGATTCCATCATGGAAAATAATACTTGGGAGTTGGCTGATCTCCCACCGGGTTGCAAACCTTTGGGATGCAAATAGATCCTTAAAGTAAGTACAAAGCAGATAGATCTATAGATAAGTAGAAAACCCGTTTGGTAGCTAAAGGGTTTAACAAAAGGAGGGATATGACCTTTTCGATACATATTCTCCTGTTACGAGGATCACGTCCATTCATGTTCTCATTAGTATTGCAGCTTTGCATAACCTTGAGATACATCAAATAGATATGAAAACTGCCTTCTTGAATGGTGAGCTTGAAGATGAGATTTATATGGAACAACCCGAGGGATTCATTGCACCGGGTCAACAGAGAAAGGTGTGTAAACTTGTTAAGTCACTATATGGACTAAAACAATTAAGCACCTAAGCAATGACATGAAAAATTTGACTCGACCATGAAGTCAAATGGTTTCAAAATCAATGAATGTGACAAGTGTGTCTACATTATAAGTACTACAAATGACTACATCATAGTATGCCTTTATGTCGATGATATATTGATTATGGTTAGTAGTCATGATTTAATCATGAGTACTAAGAACATGTTAAAGAAGAACTTTGACATGAAAGATATGGGACTATCTGATGTTATATTAGGGATTAAAATCTCTAGGACTTCAGATGGAATTGTCTTGTCACAATCCCATTATATCGAAAGAATACTTAGAAAGTTTAATGCTTTTGATAGTCCTCCGGCTAAGACACATGTAGATCTAATACTACACTTAGCCAAAAATAGAGGAGAACCAGTTTCTCAGCTGGAATATGCAAGGATAATTGACAGTATGATGTACTTAACGAATTGGACACATCTAGACATTGCATATTCAATGAGTAAGCTAAGTAGGTTCACAAGTAACCCGAGTAAGGATCACTGGAAAGCCTTGACAAGGGTACTTAGATACTTAAAGTATACCATGAACTATGGAATACTTTATACGAGATATCCAACAGTATACTGTAATGCTAATTGGATATCAAACACAAAAGACCCCAAGTCTGTAAGTGGATATATTTTCACATTAGGTGGAGGATCGGTGTTATTGCTTTAGATAGAGTCTTCTAAGCAAACGTGTATAGCTCGATCCACTATGGAATCTGAGTTCATTGCTTTATATAAAGTTGGAGAAGAAACAGAACGACTTAGAAACTTCTTAGAAGATATTCCTTGTTGGAATAAACCGGTGCCACCTGTTTTGATACATTGTGATAGTCAATCAGTAATTGAAAGGGCACAATATAGTATGTATAATGGTAAGTCTAAACATATTCCTCGAAGACATAATACAATTAGACAGTTAATTTCGAATGGGGTTATTTCGGTTGACTACGTGAAGTCAAAGAAAAACTTAGCGGATCCTCTCACAAAAGGAATAAATTGAGATCAATTGTATAAACTGTTAAGGGGAATGTGTTTAAAATCCACAATATAAAGAATGTTCATAGTGGTAACCCAACCTTTTGAATTGGAGATCCCAAGACCTTCGTTAATGGAACAACTAAGTTATGAATGTTCAGCTGTGCACTTGGAAAATACACACGCACACGCCGCCGCCGCTGGCCCGGTCCGGTCCGGCCCGTGTCGTGGGTCGTGGGCTTGGGCTTGGGCTTCAAGGCCCTTATAGTTCCGGACCAAATTTATTTAAACCCTTTAAAATTAATTATTTTTTTCAATTGGGCTAGGTGCAGGCGCGCGGTACAGTGCACGGTCGCGCACTGGGACGAGTTATCAAGTTCATTTTTTGGCTATAAACATGCATTTTCGAACCAAAAAACGTATAATTTCCATGAGACATCATGAGGCCTATAAATATGAAGCCCTGCTGATGAAAAACACATGAAATTAATAAGCAAAAATCGAGCACTTTGCATCATCATATAAATGTTGTAAAAAGCGCTAGGCGCTCGTTAGGCAGCAGACTGGGGCCTAGCGCCTAGGCGGGGCCTAGGTGGGGTTAGTCGGGACCTGGGCGGGATTAGGCGGGCCTAATCGGAAAAAAAATCGTAGGCGGACAAGGGGGCCTAGCACCTAGGCGGGGATTAATCGGGGCTAGGCGGGAATTTTTACAACAGAGGCATATTGTTAACATTTCCTTCCAAAAGCTTGAAAGCCTTAAACACTTTATGTTATTGTTGTTCGACTTTTTCAAGTACTGCTAAGTCGAACCTGTAAAAGTCATTTTATCTTAGGGATGATTGCCAAAACCGTAAGCATTTTATAAACGGGGCAATTTCATCTTGCGGAGATAGTATACAATACTTGCCTCGACTTTAATCTCTATCCCATTTTTCATTCAAACACTTAACTATTTCTTGTTAAACAGTACCACCTAAAAAACAGTCACAAAACAAGTTTTATTAATCGAGTTGAGTTAATATCTTTGTGTCTTAATTACAAAACCATCTGTTGACAATATATAATCACATTTTCTTGAATTTGATATTAATTGGTAGGCCTACGTCAAAATGTTCTCCTTAGTTCATCCAATCTTGTAAAAATTGGTCGAGGCTATTAAGTCCAGATTAATGGAAAAGCCTAGGTGGCCAAAAATCTGCCAAATAGTTTTGTTTTTCTAAATAAAAAGAAAATTAGTTTGTCACCTGATTAGCGCCTATCAATTTCTGCGATCTGCTTTTATCTATTGATATGTATTTTCCAAGCAGATTCATTCTCTGGCAGACCATTATCTTCTGGTGCCAAATGCAGCCTTAATATTTCAATGGTAAGCCCCCACATTTTATCATTGCACAAGAAAGAAACCATTTTTATTAGGTCCCTGCAACTCATTTATTTACACTGACGCACCCCGTATATGGATAATGGATGGGTAGACCAATGAAGACTTGATTGGAAGAATTAGAGAGAGGATAATTAATGGGAAGGTCCAGATATCGCCGTCCGCATATGACACCGCATGGGTGGCGATGGTGCCGTCAAGAGAATATTCCGGCATCAAGCAGCCGTGTTTCCCACAATGCTTGGATTGGTTAACTGAAAATCAGAATCCAGACGGGTCGGGGTTTGAATCCGGGTCATCCAAATCTGATTAAAGACTCTCTTTCTTGCACCTTAGCTTGCTTGCTTGCCCTCCACAAATGGAATATAGGCTACCAACTTATACAGAGAGGTAAAAATCGCCTTTTATTTTTTTGCCCTTGTCAAATTACATTTTAATAAAACAAGAAAAACAAAATTAAGGATAGACATAGTGAAATTTGTTATACTAACTTATTTCATTTTGTACATTAAATTTTTCTATAATTTCTTGATCTTGTTTTTAGGCTTGGACTTCATTGAATCTAATGGTTGGGCTGCTACTCATAACGATAAGATTTCTCCCACTGGATTCAATATTATCTTTCCTGCGATGGTTAACTATGCCAAGGAACTGGATTTAACTCTGCCTTTAAGCCCTACTTTACTTGATTCATTGCTTCAAACTCGAGATTCAGAAATTAGGTTAGTTGTTTCGCTCTTGTTCTTTGATTTTAATTAAATTCTAGAAATATTTTTGGTTATGGCATTCTTATTGAGGGATTTCTTAGTCTGCAAGAATAAAATAGTACGAGGAAAATTTATTTTTGGTCCTATAAGATTGAGCACCTGACGATTTTAGTCCCAAAATTAGGTTTATAACCAAAAAAGGTCCCATAGGGCACGAAAACTGAAATTGTGGCATGTTGTTCGTTAAAAAAGGTTCCATAGGATACCAAAGTTCCATTTTAACCAAAAACGGTCCCATTATTCTTTTATTGGTTACATTTATGTATTGGAAAACATATGTAGTCCAACTATCAATAAAATAAAACGTTTACAATATTAAACAATTTCATAATTTTTAAATGTAGGAATTATTTTTAAAAAATTTAGAAAAATACTATTAAAAATATTTCAGTATAGTTAAAAAATAAATAGATAAATATTAGAAAATTCATAGTTGACATAAAAAGATAGTTAATATAGCTCCCATATTTTTTTTCATTTTTAAATATTATATTTTTACTTTTTATGTTTTTAAATCAAACTTTAAATACATACACATACATGCACTAGGTTATATGATCCAGTATCCTGGGTAAGAACGTAGGGAACCAAAAATAATATATATGTGCTTATATTTGATATATTTTTTTTCGTATTACACATTCAAAAAAAAAAATTAAATTAACATCTAATTTCATAAATTATTTTCCAGAAAAAATATTTTTTATAACTTGAATTATAAATTTTATCATTTAGTTTACTTTTTTAATTTTTGAATTAAAATAAATGCTACATGTATTTGATCTTTTTTTTTGTACTACACATTCAGACACAAAAAAAAAAATAATTAACATTTACTTTCAAAAGTTATTTTCCAGAAAATTTGAATTTTATAACTTGAGTTATAAACTTTATCATTTAGTCCACATCGTTAATTTTCTAGTTAAAATAAATGATACATGTATTTCACCCTTTTTTTTTTGTATTACACATTCACGAAAAGAAATAATTAACATCTATTTTTAAAAATTATTTTTCAGAAAATTTATTCTATTTAAGTTGTTATTATAAATTTTATCATTTAATTTACTTGTCGATTTTTTAATTATAATAAATAAAAAATAGTAACTTCAATGATAATATATTTTTTAAAATAGATATTAATTTATATTTAGTTTTATAACAAGAACAAACTTATAAGACTATTTTCAAGCCATTAGACTAAAATCGCAGGTTGGCTTTCAATTTGACAGATTTGACCGTTAATTTACTATAGTGGGACCATTTGTGTAACAAGAAAAATCTTATGGGACTACTTTCAAGCCATGAGACTAAAATCGTTTTAGTCTTATGGGACCAAAATTGAATTTTTCTAAAAAAGTACTTATATGAGGATGACAATCATTTAAAAGTGCAAAGAATTCACTTTTAACAATAGGCACCAAAATGCTTAATTGGCGGTAGTTTTTCAATTGTTAATTTGTTAATCTCATTCCTTTGCCTATAAAAGGCATGCACGGGCAGAAGAACAAATCACACCAAGCAAGAGAAGTAATTAGAAATCACAAGAAAAGAGAGAAAATAGAGAGTAGAGAGTGCGTATATGTGTGTAACTTGAGATAACTTTTAATGGAGAAAAATGGAGAAAAAATAATTAGTAGAATTTTTAATTTTCATCCAAAATAGCATTCTTATTTTCTAGGGTATTCTTAGTTGAGTAACTTGAGATAACTTGTGTATCCTCTATTTTTAAGTAGGAATTTTGTAAATCTATTATATATTTAGTGCAGGATTTATCTAGACTACGATCATATAGTTTTTCACAATTTGGGTTATTTCACGTAAAAATTCTTCTGTCATAATTTTATCCTCTGGCATTGTTATTTTTGTATTATTTTATTGGTTCTCATTTTTAATCCAAGTAGGAAGGAAAATAAATTTCATATTTCTACTATGGCAGTATCATTTATTTTGACACTCTTTCCCAATATTTGGTGATGGGACCTTTATCATAATCGTTAAGGACAATTTGTATAGAAATCCACACTTAGTTCACCTCATCTATATATATGATAAATCTATTTCTTCTACTATATAAGTTCTGTGACGGTTTTGAAATTTATGACTGATCCAAAATTAGGATTCATTTAGACAAAATTTCAATATCAGTTCAACTAGATTTCAGCGTTGAGATTTTAGTATAATGGTTTCAAAATAGTCCCACTACAACAGTTTTATTGGAGAATTAATCCCCTCGTTAGTTTCCTCTTTTTTTTTTTTTGCAATTTGGGCCCGTCTTTTTTTTTTTTTTTGCAATTGGGATTGAAAGAGAAAAATTGGTACTCAAACTGCAATGACCATCCCATGGGACTAAAAGTCCAATTATCCACATCTTTCTATATAAATATATATTTATATTGGCTTGAACCTTCCACATTCATGGTAATAATCAAATTCTAAACGTAAAGTGTTTCTTGAATGATCTTATGGGAAGAAAACAAAACCAGGAATATGTAGCGGAAGGACTTGGAAGTTCATGCGACTGGAAGAGAGTGATATTAACACATCAAAGAAGTAATGGTTCGTTGTTCAACTCACCAGCTACTACTGCAGCTGCTTTGATTCACTCTCATGATGATAAATGCTTTGAATACTTGAACTCGATGCTCAAAGCTTGCAATAATTGGGGTACTTCTCGTAAACCATATACTTGGTATTATATATTCTTTATCACACGCCTATATATATATTCCACATTGTTGTTGTTCTTTGTTCAGTACCAACTATATATCCCGTGGATTTATACACTCATCTCTGCATGGTTGATACCCTTGAAAGGTTGGGAGTAAATCAGTATTTTGGATTTGAGCTCAACAGGATTCTTGATGAAATATACAGGTTGATTTGAAAAAACATTACCAACTAGTTTATATGCATAAAAATACAAGACTTAACTTGCTCATACGATGCGTTCGTACGATCAACAGGTGTTGGCAGGAGAAAGACGAACAAATTTTTACAGATATTACTTGTCGGGCCATGGCATTTCGACTTCTACGGGTGAAAGGATATGATGTCTCATCAGGTATTTAATCTATCAAAAATTTTGAGGAGAAATAAACCTCATACTTTAATATGTATAAATAAGGTATGAGAAATCATTAGTTATTTGTTCGTCATGATTTAGATGAATTGGAAGACTATATGAACCGAGAACGTTTCTTCAATACGATTAGCATACAATATAGTGGTATAACCACAGTGCTTGAGCTTTACAGAGCTTCACAGGTAAGAATGTATGGAGAATCCATTCTTGAGAAGATTCATGCTTGGACTAGTGGATTTTTGAAGCAGCAGTTGTTAAACCAAAGTATTCTTGACAAGCGATTACAGAAGCAGGTGATTTGTTTAGAAACAGTTTACAGTAAAACTGAATGCTAAGACAATTTTGGACAATGATTGTGGCCACCTTTCTAATTAACTTTGCATCATGTTATCTTTGGAAACTATAAGGTGGAATATGACTTGAAGAATTTTCATGGCACACTAGATCGAGTTGGAAATAGACGAAGCATCGAGATATATGATGCTCAACATTTTCAAATTCTAAAATCAGCATACAGGTTAAGTTCCTTCTTATAACTGATGCACAAAGTAGTCAGTCTCATAAATCACTGATAATGAAGATCTTCACTCTGTTTCTCCTTGTCTTTAGGTGCCCCACAATTCATAACAAAGACTTTATTCAGTTTTCAGTAAAAGATTTTAGAATTTCACAAGCACAATACCAGAATGAACTTCAAGAAATGGAGAGGTATTACAACATTAGATTAATTGAAAGATGCTCTTTTTTTCGTTATGGTATTAAACTAATACAGTACTAGTGAAAAAACAGGTGGTACGTTGAATGTGGGTTGGACCGTCTAAAGCAAGGAAGGAAAAGTTTACAAACTTCTTACATTGTGACAGCTGCAATTATTGTTCATCTTGAATTATGTGTTGCTCGAATGTCTCATGCTAAAGTTATGGTTCTAATATGTTGCTTGGATGATTTTTTCGATCTATATGGGTCTAGGGAAGAAGCATTCTGCATTATGGAATTAGTAAGAAAGTATGTGTTTTACATTTTTCTTTTTCATTATTTAGTATCTCCCCGATGCACTGATCAATTTTACAGAACTTTCTTGGATTATAGGTGGAATATGCAGCCAGAAACAACTTATTGCTCTCAAGAAGTTGAAATTTTATTTACTGCATTATACAACACAGTAAATGATGTTGCAGAAAAGGTTTATGCCAATCAAGGCTATTGTGTTAAACATGATCTAGTTAGAATGGTACCACTTTTCTTGATGCCAACGCTTTGATTTTATTTCGTTTTTTCAACTTTTCAAGGTTTATGTGTATTTCAAGATTTTCTTTTTCTTGTCTATGTACAGTGGCTTGAACTACTAACAAATTTTGCGAGAACAATGGATTTTCGGAGTGACAATAATGTACCAACCCTCGACGAATACTTGTCTTTTGCATGGAAAAGTGTCGGCAGTGAACTTTGTGTTTTCACGCCGATCCATTTTCTTGGAATGCAATTATCCAAGCAGATGTTTACATGTGAAGAGTACACTAGTTTGTGCAAGCATGCTTCGATGGTTTGTCGACTTCTCAACGATCTAAATAGTTTCAAGGTAATTAACTTTCCCTCAAAATTAGACTTTCAAACGAATTTATTTATTTATACAGCTTTCTTAACATGATCCACAAACAGAGGGAAGAGGAAGAAATGACGCTAAATAGTGTGATTGTGCAAACATTTAGAGGAATTTCAGAGGAGGAAGCAATTTTAAAGGTACAACAACTTGTAGAATATCATAGGAGTAAAATGGTGAAGATGGTTTATGAAAGTAAAGGAAGCATTATTCCCAGAGAATGTAAACAACTCTTTTGGAAGATATGCAAGATTGCTCATTGCTTCTACCCCTACGAGGGCGGGGATGAGTTCTCGTCTCCACGGGATATCGTTAAGGATTTGAACGCAGTGATTTATGAGCCCCTTAAAAAATGATGTTCATCTGATTAATTGTAATACCGTAGGAAATAAATATGAGATCTCATATGTTTGGAGAGAAGTTGTTCTTTCAAAATTTGAAATCTTTGATTCAAAAGTTTGTGTTTTATTAGATATTACAAGAATTTCACTTGTATAAAATGATGTCACCATTATGAACGTGGCATTCGAAACACCAGATGAAACACCGTATGGAATAAGAGATCTGAATTTTTTTTTGAATCTATTTTCATATGCAATGTACATTTATCTTGTGACTGATGGTGACTGGATAATAAGGTATAATGACCCTAAATTTTGTGTTGGACTAATATTTTATATTCATGGTTCTGGGTTATTCGACCTTGATGCTGAAATTTGGTTCTTGGAGATGTGTTGTAACTTATGTTGCATTTAGAATGAATCATTTGAATTTGAATGGAGAATTTAGGGATATGATTTCAAAATGACTTCATCTAACCCACCATAAAGACTCAAAAAATAGTTCAAAATAGAAGCTTATGAATTTGAAATTCATTATATCCAAGCAAGTTCAATATAAAATTGTTATTATGGGTTTGATATCTTTAATATTTCAAATCTATCAATCAAGACAATCTGAAATTTTATGCTTTATAACACTACTCGAATTTAAAAATCGGCCACTGAAAAAAGTAAAATAAGAAAATAGATTTGTAACATAAAATTGTAAGGCTTCATTCCGATGGATATATTTAAAATTAATAATGTTTTAAATCCACAATAGCAAATCCATTGGGCATGTTTGGTTATTCTCATAATACAATGAATTTCAATTTTTTGAGTTCCTATTTTGAGTTAATTCTAAAGTTATTGAAGTGGATTTTAAATCAATTTATATGAAGTCGTTTAAAATTCTTATCCCCAATCCCCCATTCAAATCAAAATAGTTTCATCCAAAATGCACCACGAAATTAGAAATAGAAAATATGGAATGGAGGCCGGAATTCAGTACTTTATGTAACACATTACTTATAATAGTTACCACCGACAATCACTCCAAAAATATGATAATTATAAAGATTAAATTTATAATACACAAATAACATATAAATGTAAATGACTTTTTTTATGAATAAGTATACAACTTATTGATATTTTTCATAACTAATGAGGTGTACATGCATTACATGTGATCTACATAATTTTGTTAATTTCATTAAATTTAAATTTGAAAGTTGGAATAATTTTTTATTAAAATATTTTTATTCATAGTAATTTCGCACGTGTTTTGATCTTAAAATTAAGTTTGCTAGATTAAAATTAAACTTCTTAATAGGTGAAATATGGTTATGATATTTTGAATCCAAAACCTCTACACTTAAATGATATTATCATTGAAGAAAGTACCATGGATATGAAAAACACAAGAGTAATATAAGTTAAAAAAATAAATTCCACGAACTCTTTTTTTATCAATTTATCTTTTGTTTTATTTTTTTATCGCTTTTTCTTCATATTCGACTTTGAGATTTTTTTGTAAATTCATTTTTGAAAGCATCCTTAGCCCAAACATGACTGGTTGACATATGTATGTCTTCTTTCTTTTCTTGATTTTTGAAATGGGTGTTATCTTTCGAATCGGCTCAACTACAACATTCATTTCTATACTCACCACCTGTGCATTGTTGCTAAGAGCGACGAGAAATTGAAATTCTCTTTATTGTTTAGAAGCCTAGCTCCCAATAATATTTTGACTCATCATGTAGCTCCCTGATTAAATTAAATATTTATATATATTTAGAAACAAAGATAAAAAATAAACTAATCAATTATAATTGAAAAAGGTCAATAAGATAATTTTTAATTAAAATAAGATCACACTTTTATATCATACAAATGACTAAACCATGATCCATTTTCAATGCATACTATACATCAACGAAAAAGAAAAGTAAAAATATAAAAAAAATAAGTCATCTATATATTGTTTTCTTATATGTTCAATCAATGTTAATTTGGCATCAGATATATATAGTCTTAGCTTCTCATATCTAATAATGAAAGTGCATTGTACAAAATTGAACAATATTTTATATTTAAAACTCATGAAATAATTATTAGTATGTGGATGAATAGAATATTGAAATACATAATATATGATTAAACACATTGGTATTGTTTAAATATCTTTTTAAAAAATATTAGTCGCCACCAGTGATATTTTCTTTATTTTTGATGCGTGATGTAGTTTTTTTAAAAACAATCATACCATGAAGATGTACGATTTATTTTTCACTTTATCAACAATTCCTTTGAAACAATAATACATATTATGTTAATGAAATTAGTTAATATACTATACAAGATAACTACATATGGTGAATACATGCATAACATTGTTGATATGATTGTAGAATTTTCAATCAGTGGAGGAGAAACATATAACATGATGGGCCTGCCCCCGGCCCCTAACCCATCTCAATTCTTTTTTCTTTCTTACCAAAATCCACCACAGTTCCAATTGAAAGTCATTATCTATGTATTTGCTTTCATAATCATGCCCTACGACCCTCTTTCATTTTATTTATCTATTTATTTTTATCTATTTGATTTCTATTTATTAAGTTTTACTATAATCCAGCCAAGTTGTCTTATTATTTTATATAAGATTACACACATTAATTCTTCTATCTCCCCTAACCATTTTTTGAAAATTTTCTTTCCCTATAGTTTTTTCAGCTCCTATTAATATTTTGCTATAATTTCATGCTCCATTTCTTTATTATTATTTAGTCTCTTATTTATTATATCAATATATTGTTTTGTTTAGTTTGCTTCACAAAAGAAGTGCATCGAGCATTAGAAATTTTATGTTCTTTTATTCATTTTCTTCACTTAATTATATAATCATAATTTTAATATGTTAAAATATAGTGAAACAATAATTGTCCTTTTCTTCCCTTTAATTCTTTCTTTTTAGGTATATTTGTTGAAGTAACTATTTGTTTTTGTTTTTTATTTGTAATATTAATCTATTCTTCCTTTTAATAGGTTATAGATTGGATATTTTTCTTAGATTAAATTAAAGTGAGTCTCTCCCGTAATTATGTACTAGATGATGAGTTTCTACTTGATATATTTGTACATATTGTCAAATAAATAAATAAAAAGTGTTGAATTAAGAATATTTTTCGATACAAGTATAATAATTTAAATTTTGTCATTATAAATTATAAATAATTAAATATTTAATTGTGCGACTTTAACTTACATACCGATATATATTTTTAATATAACTTTTATAGCACTTTACATTTTGCTTATCTTAAAACTAATAATATTTTATATAACATCAAAGCTTATAAAGTTAACTTTTTATTTTATTGTAATTATATATATTCTTATTATTTTCTCCAAATTCCTCATTTGATTTCAAATTCATTCATTCAAATGGAACTTAATTGGAATCAAATATAATAACAACAACCTCACATAACAAATAGGCTATAATAATAAAATTATATTTACTCTTAATTATATATTAAAATTATCTAACACCTCATGTTGTTGATTAAGAGACTGCAATAATTGAAATTGATCTCAATCATCAGCAGGTCTCGTATGAGACGGTGATACTTTTAGTGTAAAAAATGATACTTTATCTAAATACACTAATTTAAGTGTGACAATTATCACTTTTTACACTAAAAGTATCACTTTTTACACTAAAAGTATCACCGTCTCATAGTCTCACGGACTTTCACCGTCTCATATAAGCTTTTGCGCTCAATCGATTTGTTTCATAAACATATATTATAGATAACTACCAATTTAAATTTAAGATGTCATGCCTTTTTCCCCAAAAGTATGACAATATGGATATTGATCTTTAAACAAAATTGTCATACATTTTTTTTTCTAAATATGGGGATGCGGTTGACAAAAATTCTAACTTTAAGTTAAAAATAATTCTATATTTATTTTGCATAGTTCAACATAGTAAGCAAATTTTGATAACAAAAAATAGTGTATAATTTTTATCGTTCTTTTAAAAATCAAAATAATCAAAATATAACAAATTTTACTCCTATTTATTTCACTACACCTTTAAATTTAAAATCTCATTTCATTAATTCCAAACATATAACTCTCTGCCAATTTTTTTTTATTTTTGTTTGAGGATAATATTTTTATGATATATTTGATTTCAAGTTTTACTTTACATTATCACAATTTGATTGAATTTATTTAATCAATAGAATATATGAACTAAATAGATTGATAATGAAATCTAAATCATGTTAAATCGTATATCTATTATTACCGAAAAACATAGATAAAGATTAATGATCATAGCTTGGAAAATAAGTAATTATTTTTTCAAAATTTTTGTAATAATGTATATTTCACTAATCTTAAAACTAAATATTTTTTATGGGAAAATGCATAAACTTCCTTGAAATCTCAATGGTTGCAAACTCCTATCTTCCGCTACTAAAAAAGTTATCATATACTCCACTGCAAATAAAATATTATCCCACAATTTAGTGAGTGTGATAGATGATAGAATTTTTGATTTTATATTTGCAACTAAAAGTGAAGTTTAAAAAATATATTTGTCCTGCTATTTATTTAGAATCAAACTAAATGAAATAATTTTATTTATTTTTTTTTTCTTGATTCCACTATAAATTTACACTCTTTTTTCTTTTGTTGTAGATGTATTTAGTTATTGAGAAAATTAAAACAAATATATTTTAAATGTATATTTTTTCATTATACTCAACTTTAAACGGCTAAAATTCTCTCATATGAAGCCTTTATATATGCTTATGACATATGGTTGGAAAGCTCTCGATATGCAATTTAATATGAAGTGAGCAATTTTTTTTTAAAATTCAAAATATTCCAAAAATTAGAATTGAAATAATGCAAATAAGAAGAGTTTGGAATACAAAGAGACACTTATCATATTATTATACAAATAAAATCAAGATCAATATCGAAAACTACTTAAATGCCCTTAAATGTAACTTTACCATGAGGATATTTTTGGCAAATCAATTTTTTCAAAAAACCTTTAAAGCTATTCACACTTTTAATAGTAGTTAAAATTAAGATAAGATAAGATTAAGATTAAGATTAAGATCAAGATTTAGATTAGATATAGATTATATTACTTGTACATGATGCCGTTGTAAAAACAGGTTTATGAGCTCTTAGTTAATATCCTATTTTGAGAGCTTTTAATATTTTTTCCTTTCAAAGAGCTTATAAGCTTGCTAAACATCTTTTCAATGCGCTAAGCATATAATAAATATTTCAGTTTTGACTTTTGACAACGTAATATTCTGTGTTATTTTCATATCCCTTGTTCTCATAGACGGAGCTACATTTCTTAATAGGGTAAGGTTTTCTTCTTTTTAATTAACTATATTATATATTTTTATTTTTAAAAATTGTACATTAATTGTTTTGTATGTATTTGTTTTTCTTTTCTTTATTCTTTATTTTAAAAATATATATATATTAATTAGGTTAAAAAATAAATAATGTGTGCCTTTACTATTTAATTTTGATCCTACTAATTACTTTTTATGTAATTTATAAGTGTATTTATTATGTACGCCCGTTGTAAATATATTCTGGATCTGTCCTTGCTTGTTCTCCAAAGAACTCTCCATGCCTACATTATTGATCGAGTGCCCAGGTTTTTTTCCCATTCCTTTCAAACCAATATGTTTTTTAGCTATCTTTTTGAAATACATGTTTTTTAGCCATTTTGACACGTGAAATTTCAAAATTTCCCTCTAAGCCGATTTACACTCTTTCGAGTCACACACACACACCCTCATAACTAGACATTCAACACTTGGGAACAAAATCATATTCCAGCGACTTGAAAAAATGGATTCTACGATGACTGTATCTCTTACTTTATTCAATTCCTTTAATTTAATAAATTTTGTTGATTTAGTTAGTTTATAGTTGTTTAGCTTATGATTTTTTAGGCAGAAACTCGTGTAAGATGGTCGCACGGTGCGATGGGTGATACTTTTAGTATAAAAAGTGATAGTTTTGGTGTAAAAAGTGCTACCTTGTCCGAATACACTAAAATTAAGTGTATTCAAACAAAGTATCACCTTTTACACTAAAAGTATCTCATTTTATACTAAAAATATTACCTTTTACCATAAAAGTGCAATCCATCACACTGTGCGACCGTCTTACAAGAGACCTACTCGATTTGTTATTAGATTTGTAGAAGTTTTAGGGTTTAGACAATTTAGGTTTGTATTGAAAAGTTTGATAAGGGTTAATGGTGTTTGGGGTGAATGAAGATGACGATGAGGTTTCAATTATGTAACTCGATATCCAGTTACATAACTTGATATCGAGTTAAATAACTAGATATTAAGATATAGTAACTGGATATCGAGTAATGTTCGATATCGAGATATAGTAATTGTATATCGAGTAATGTTCCTATAACTGGATAACTCGATATCCAGTTATGATTGCTTGATACCACATTCTTGTTCTCTATCTATGCCCACCATGTGTTTGATAAAATGCCTCAATGAGAAATTTAACACTTTTGCATGCCCTTCTTGGTTTATTGCTTGGAGGAGTTCACATGTCGATCACAATTATATAACATTAATGTGTCTCCCATGGTCTTCTCATGATATTATGGTACTTTACCCCATTGCTCGTTTCCACGTGTGTGGTTTTATTTGACAGGATGGTATCGTGCCTCCTAAATCATAGAAAGGCAAGGAAAAAGCCATCGGCCCTATGGAGTGCTACCAATGGGCCCTGTTGCTTCTCTTTCACCCCACGATTCCGACGAGGAGTTGCACCTCTTCCATTGATTATCAAGTGTATAGCAAATTTATCAGCAGATATAAGCAGTTAAAAATGCAGAAGTTAAAGTGCTGAAATGTAAATGACACAATGAAATTTTTATAGAGGTTCAAGATGGGGTAATTCTTCTACTCCTCTCTTCTCCAACTCCCCGGAGGAATCCACTAGGTAATGATCGGATACAAAGTGGTAAATCCGGATACAAGTCTTGATCACACACTTATTTTTTAAAGTCACTTGCATCGTCGTTGGCTTGTCTTGTTGCGATCCTTGGAATTGCCATTTCCTCGTATGAGTTGTTCTTTCACCTTTTTCGAGTTCGACACGGTGTAGTGCTTCCCATTGTTCATTCCATTTGCACGCTTCGGGACTGAGCACTCCAAGAAAGGTGGTATGGAGATATTACTTGTTTAAGTAATTCTCTTGATTTAAATACAACGGATCTTTTCTGATTATCTCGACTTGACCGCATTTCTTTGCTTTCCCCAGGTGACTTAGAGTCGCTTCCAATCATTGGATGACTCTTCCGTCACTTCAACTTGAGACTTGGCTTTTCTCGAGATTGACTTGACTTGATACTCCACTCACCGCATCTCGATTGCTTCTTCATGAGAGTTCCGTCTACTCTTCTTTGCCATACTCACTGTCTCGCAATGAGGAGTCTTCCTTCTAGTCTTGATTGTCTTCTTGCATGTTAGGTCGTAGGCGATTTAACTCACTTGCCCAGCTCTATAATGCATTTTACAACAAAAATTGGGGTGCCAACTTTCTATTCTAAGTTTTACATGGCATTCATCAAAATCTTAAACAATAAATTTCCTAACAGCTGTATCAAACAAAAAACAAATAAGCAATTGATCTGATTAGAATATGAAATGCTCGTGTTAATAGATGAAATACGTGTTTAACTTATATATACCTGCATAGGGTAGATATATGCATATATGTGGAACTGGACGGATCTCTTCGGATCAGCAGGGGCTCGGATCCCAGCATCAAGATAATGGAGGAGGTGCCCATACACGTAGGAGCCCCATGGGAATGCCCTAAATCCGGGGGCATCCTCAACCAAGGTCCACAACCATAACGGGACGGTGCCACGCGGATCGAAATCTAACAGATACTTCGTGATGAATAAGATATATGCCATCTTCAGATTCTCCTCTGGTCGCCCTCTGAAATGACCCGCTTTGAAATGCGGCACTGCCTTTGCCGGTATCAAGGACTCCCCGTCGAAAAACTGTCGATGTACTCCTCCTTCTGGAGGGATATGCTGTGAGGAGCATGTGTCAATCGCTGAGGGGCCAAAGTGTAGCCCCGTAAACATAGCAAACTCTCGCCGCCTAAATCTGAGGTTCCGCTCACCAACGCGGAACCACAAGTCTTCGGTCTCAGATCCCTCCACCAAAATCTGTCTACCGAGCAATCGAAGCAGACCCTGGGATGTCAAGTACGCATTCGAGTCGAAGTCTAGAAACGCCCCAAATAGCCCATTCCTAAAGTCATCTAAATTGCCCGACTTAGTCAACTCATTTTTATATCGGCTATCAAGT
Source organism: Rehmannia glutinosa (assembly GCA_016081115.2). Lineage (NCBI taxonomy): Eukaryota > Viridiplantae > Streptophyta > Magnoliopsida > Lamiales > Orobanchaceae > Rehmannia > Rehmannia glutinosa. The sequence goes on from CM071927.1 coordinate 34,509,010, forward strand.
GGTGCTTGGTGTATACATTCAGTTTTCCCCTCCAATTCTGTGCAGAACCCCATTTCCATTGCCAAATCTGTCAAGAAAAACACAAATACACTTGTTAGGCTTGCTGTCGCATAACTCGATTCGAGTTTACGCATAACTCGATTCGAGTTATGTGTAACTCGAATCCAATCGTCTTCTTCGCCCCTCTCACTTCTTCCATTAACAACATCCAAAGCTCCACTCAAACACAAAATCGCCTATAAAACCCTAGAATTTCTAAAAAAACTACAACAAATCCTAACCTAAAACAACTATAGACCAACTAAATCAACAAAAAAACATGAAATTAAACAAAGGTGGAGTTGGAGGTTACCTGGTTATTCGTCGATTCAGTCGCCCTCGTCGTCATTGTCGCCGTTCATGTCGAAATCGCCGTTCGAGTTTTGGGGTGGTGCCGTTCGAGTTTTGGTTTGGATTGGAATGGTTTTGGGGTTGTTGGCCGTTCGAGTAAGGGTTTTGGAATGGAGTTGTTTCACTCGAAAATGTGAAGTAAAACTACAAAAGGGCACTTATGTCTTTTCGCACCCCTAAATGGCTAAAAAAGATGTGTTTGAAAAACATGGCTAAAAAAGATTTTCAATTGGCCTAAAAGGCTAAAAAAAAACCCACTGTAATTAATATATGGGGCGAGTCCCGGGACCCGGCGGGTTTTTCTGAAATAGACCTGTAACCCACCCTGGGACCCGGATGAGCGGGTTTAGACCCGCCCCGAACGGGGCGGGTTTAATACGGAGTCGGATTTTAACCCACCCCATTGCCATCCCTATTCTTGAGGCCACCCAAAATCCTTTTATGGGATTTCAATTTTATATTCCGATTTCTGTTGCATGATAAATTTAATATAAAATTATATATTATGTGTACATAATATTTATTCAAATATATATTTATAATTAATCGTTTGTATGTAGTATACATATAAAATTAATATATAACATATAATATAAATATGGGCAATTTTAAAGTAGTCACTCTAGATAAGGGAACTTCTTTTCTAGCTCTTAATTACCAAAACACCCTTCATTTTTTATTTTTTAAAATTTGATAAATATAACTCAACTCAATTCCATTGTAAGAGTTCATAACATGGCATTAACCTCTGTGGCATTAACTTATTTCATCATAATGTGGCACTAAAATATTATAATGTCACATTAGCGTATAATGTGGCATGAACTTATAACATGGCAATAACTCATAACGTGACATTAACATATAATGTGGAATAGCTTATAACATTACACTTTATAGCTTTTATATTTTGGCGTTAACTTATAATGTGGCATTAACTTGTAACGAATCATTAACTCATAATATGGTATTAACTTGTAACGTGGCACTTGAAAGTGGAATTCTTCTAAGATCCAGTGCTCGATTTTCTCTATATTTTAGAGGCGGCATTTGACAACTACCAACTTTTAAAAAGTTGTACATTTGGTCATATTTTTCAATTTTGTGGATATCATATTCCTAAAATGACGACATGACAAATTTAACATTTATGTTGATTAAAAGTGGGGTGTTCATATGTAAATTATGAATATTGTGGCTTAATTGGCATAAATGATTTATATTTACTTTTTTAATCGTACCATATGTAATAAATTGGAGGGTAAATTGATTATATATATTCTATTTGGGCACAAAAATAAAAAATAAACTCAAATGAAGAATTACTTGTACTTATTTATATATTTTTTTACTGTTTGTTTGGTGGAGGACGGGGGGACTGGTGGGATGGGGTTCCTCAATTATTTTATTTTCTATTATTTTATTCATTTAAGTATACAAGATTTAATTGTTTTTATTTATATTCTATTTTATTCAAAAAATTATTTAAATTTAAATAAATATTATAACTTTAAACAATATTTTTTAAATTTACTAAAATACTAATAATATATGATGCAAACTATTTTATTTTATCATTACTAATTTTAAATACCTTTTCTTTTCTTAAGTATGAAATTCTTAATATAATTTTTTAATTGTTTATAATTTTTTATAAATAATTTTTAATAATTAAGTTTTTCAACAAATTTGTAAAGTATTTTATTTCACGGTTATTGATTTTTTAGTACCTGACCTATAGGCACTTTGCTTGTTTAGTACCTGACATTTCCGAGTTACCAATTTAGTACTCATACTTCACATTTTTTTATAAATTGGTACCTATTAACTTTTAAGGACGAAAATGCCCCCAAGATTTTTTTAATTTTTGTTAAAAAGTTAAGTTTTAATTAGAATTATTAAATTTAAAAAATAAATTTAATTAAGAAATAACTTATTATTATTTAAATTAAATTATTAAAATTCTTATTTGTAAAAATAAAATAAAATAAATTATTTATTTATTGAAAATTCGATAAAAAAACTAATTTTTAAGTTAATATATTAGTAAAAAAATGTTATAATTATCTTTTTTACTATCTTAATTTTAATATTTAAATTATTTAATTTTTATTTTATTTTTTAAAATTAGTTAACTAAACTAATTTTTCTTTTCGATTAATTAAATTTTAATTTATGTTTATTAATTTACTAATTTAACTTAATTAATTTTATTTTTTCTAAAAATTCATTAACATTTTTAGAAACTTCTCTTTATTTTTTATTAATTAAATTAATGAAAATTTTAATTGATTTTATAATTTAAATAAGTATACTCAAAAATTCATTTTAAGTATACTTATGTTTCTTGGGGACATTTTCGTCCTTAAAAGTGAATTGGTAACAATTTATAAAAAAATATGAAGTATGTGTACTAAATTGGTAACTCGCAAGTACTAAAAAATCAATAACCCTTTATTTTATTATTCAATTCCAAAGTTTATGCCACGTATGTTGCTAAGTAAGCACCACCTCACAATATTATATTCACATGAGCATTAATTTTGCCATTCATCATTTTAGGAATATATCCCCAAATCTGAAAAATAGAACCAAATGTGCAACTTTATAATATAGAGGACTAAAAGTATATTTGGGCCAACTTAAAGGACCATTTCGCCACTTATGTCATATATGTTATCACAAATAAGATCAATTAATGTTTGTTTTGTAACATTCTTCCATATTTTATAATTATTTTTAAGATGTTTAGTTAAATTGTTCTTATCTTGAAATCTTATATATTATCTTTTCGATTTTGACAACAATTATAAACTTCCACAAAAAAAAAATCAGTTTACCTACAGAAAAATCTGTAGATAAGTATTAAGATAACCGTAAAATCGTTGTAGGTAAAATCATTGTAGGCAAATATTTACCAACAAAATATAAAATTGCTCGTAAATACCTACAATATTTCTGCCGATAATTTTAAAACTGTCAGTCAGTGATCTGTCGGTATAAATTTGGGAAAAATAATATTTTTTATTTTATAGGTATTCCGTAGGTAACTGTAAAATTAAGTGGCCAAATCATTTATGCCGGTAAATTCTGTCTCTAAATTGGACTTTTCTTGTAGTGAATTCATTAATAATTTAAGGGATAATTATAAAAAAAAAATGACGTTTGGATAGTTACAAAAAAAACCTAGAAATGTTTAAAATTATAAAATAAACTCTCAAGTTTGATTATGTGGACAAATTAAAGAGGATAACTATAATATTTCTAGAAATATCAGGAGATTTTTAAACTATTTTTGCTTATGAAGAGGGAAGTGTAAGACGAAATTAAACCTCAAGGCATGTTTTCGCAATTTTTAAAAATTTATGGGTTTATTTGTAAGTATCCCAAAATTACAAAAAAGAACAAAACAAATTAACAATCTTCTTTGTAACAACGATACTTCAAGAAGAAATAAACACTAAAACATAAGTGACATAAGGTAACACCCAAACAATGTTATCTAATAGCTATTGAATGTTATTATAAAGGGATAATTTCAATTTTCGATACTCAATCTATGCCCATTTTTTGCTTTTTGTACCCCCTTTTTCAACTTAATCAAGATCGGTACACTTTGTTTCTAAAACTAATTACTTTTGGTCACTTTCGGTTAATTCTCCATTAAAACTAATGTCTTGACCTGTTGCAGTAGGTTTGAGACTTAAAATGACATGTTCACTTTTAGTACCTAATGTTTTATAATAAATCCCTTCTAGTACCCAAACTTTACTTAATCTACAATAATGAAAATAGTCCATTATGACCATATTAGGCTAACATGCTTCCGTAAAATTAAATACCTTAAAATTCATATATTTCTTTGACCAAAACTGCACAGGGTCAGATGGTTTGCAAAATCACCAGTCGATAAATTATTGCCCCTAGACCTTTTGACAGGCGTCTCTGTCCAACCTCACCAACAGGGAAGATGGTCTACAAGTTAACTGACTCCTTCGACAATGACTCAACACAGCCTTGGTTCGTTTCTTACTTCAGGCATATAAGATAATTCTTCAAAGGAATAAATCAGTAAGACATTATGAACACATGTTGAAGCAAAAGCTTTCTTGTATTAAGAACTTAAAGAAATATTTATTACATCAGTAATCTCCTTTTGGGAGGAGAATACTTGTTTAGCCTCTCATATATGAAGCTTGCACTTGCTCACACATAAATAGAAAAACTTAAAACACTCAAAATTTAAACACTTAGCTATTACAAATTTTATTTATGAAGACTAAGGGAGGTTGTTCGATGCCTTTAGCCTTCTGAAACTCTTCTTTATATAGAGGTAAGGCTAAATCAATAAAAAGCATGAAATTAGCGGAATAAGATTTTTTTCCCATCGATACAGTCACCGTAGGTTTCATTTTTGCAAGTCGGTGGAATAAGATTTTTGCCCAAATTTTAAATGTCGAGTTATGAAGTTGGTAAATGTGAGTGTATGACTCGAAAAGGGGTTCACTGGGTTAAGGGGCATTTGGAAATTTCACATGTCAAAATGGCTAAAAAATATGTATTTCCTCTTGGAACATTGTGTGGTTCCTCGTATAATGTGGTGAAATCTCTAGCATGTGGCATCGATTCCTCTCCATAGTGTGAACCAGAACTTTCTGCTACATTGGGATTATCTAGTAGCTGTGATGGTCTTCGATTTTGGTTACGAATAAACAAAGTTGTAGATCCATCTCAGTATTCATCTTAAAATTTACAATTCCTAATCTTGCGAAGGATTCTACAAGGTTGTGTAGATCTTCAAGATTAATCTTTTCCATAATAATCGCCTTTGGTCCATGACGAATTTTCCTTTGATGATGGCAATGAGCTTTTCATCTTCTGTCATGCGTCACACAACTTCGGTTAGTTTCCCAGTTTGATGTAAATGGGGTACCATTCCAAAATTTATACAATTTTTTTTCCTCCAGATGAACTTGGTCGGTATTCCAGGTTATTGATTCTTTTTTGAATATCACGAAGAATTTCAAGACTTTCCTTCTGATATTGTCATCGTCTCCATTAATTTTGGATATGATGAACTTGTATTTGTAGATTATTATAGCGATTGTCATAATTCTGCACCGTCTTCTAAACTTCTCTAAGATCTTGGGAGAACTTAGATGTGTCTGGAAGTATCTCTCTCCATGTTGGACTTTCTTCAGGACTCATGGTCTGGATAATGAGCCTGATACTGAAGATTCTTCAGATGTACTCGTAACCTTCGGTTTAGATCTAAGTAACCAAGGCTTTGTACCACTTGTTGTTGCACTCGTCGTTGGACTTTGGGGATTGCTTCCTCCCATTAGTAACATAAGTTGGTTATCCCAATATGTAATATTTTCTAGCTGTTCTTATTGATATGTCGCCAAAATTTAGCGATATCTCCTATATTATGTACGGCTTGGACATTCGTTCAAATCCATTTTCATGGAGAAAATTCTCCTTACCAAATGTTAGTTACATAAAAATAATAAATATAATTTAAGTTCTTGATAAACCAAGGCTCTGATACCATTTTGGTGGCACAGAGTAAAGAATTAGGGTATTGAAGAGATTACGTCCATTGATTGAGAAATTAAATGTCTAGGGACCATTTTTGATAATTTTGTAAACATGGGGTACCAAAACTGATATATCCAAAGGTCTGAAAACCTTCAATAACCAGTCATCCTGTCATTTTTACTAGCATATTGACGGAAGGTATCCAAATTGATTAAAATAAAAAACGTTGGGTACTATGCGGCAGAAATATTGGGTATCAAAACTGAAAGTAGATATAATTAGGGTACTAAAATTGAAGTTACCCTTTTTGTAAAAGTAATCCACTCACCTTCAAGCTTCAAGTTAATCAGTCATTTAACCAAGATTCACCAACAATTACTCTAATAACCTTCCCAATTCACCAATTTACAAAGAAGCCAGACCCATTAGTTCTTTTTCACAGCAGAATAATTTGCACAATTATTATAATTAACATCTTAATTAGTATTTAGCAAGAAAATTTTATGTTAACTGAATAAGATTAGTGACTCAATTATATTATTTTGAAATCTTATCAGAAGAAGCCAAAGCAGATTACAATGAAATTGGAACAAAAATGATTTACTACAATTGCAAATAAATGACTGATCTATTACATTGATACAACATAAATCCAACAATCAAAACTACCAAAAACAAGAATATTTATTATCACAACAAACTACTTCCAAGCCTGAGCTCGACTTGATAATAAACAAGCCAAGCTCAAAATCTCAAAAGCTCAGCTCGGTTGGGTTCAATTGCAACCATGTATGTCGTTTAAATGTACTTATTGAGGATCATTTATCTTAGATCCAATTGATATTCATTAAACAAGAACAAGAACATAACAATAAGATTCTTATATATAGAGAGAGGATCGTTCATCTTAGATCCAATTGAAACTCAAGAAATAAGAATATAGAAATAAAACTCTTATTCTCTATTCTATACGAGACTTTAATTGGGTTCATTAAATCACAAATTATTGAAAATATTCAATTTGGACCTTGAAGTATAATTAGTTTTTTATTTTGGCCACGTATATAATTAATCCAAACAAACTTGAAAAATGGTGTCTTTGATTTTGCTCAATTTATTGCAATCTATTAGTGAAATCCACTTTTTAGTTTGGACTTATTAGCAATCCATCGGTAATTACCAACAAAAAAGTCCGTCGTTAATTACGACGGGTATATTCGGCTGCAAACTTTTATAAGAAAATCGTTGCTAATCTCTCAGTCATCCATCGCCAATCGCCAACAAAAAATGTTTGTTGCTAATCTCCTTTCTGCTTTCGGCCAAAGGCATGTCTATGTACCATTTGCAAATCTGGTTTGATAATATCTCAACTTCTATTTTATGTGGCAAAATTGTAGTATTTTATGTGGCCCGGATATAGTTGGTGTTTGAGAAATTGCTACAATTTTACGTGGTCCATCAACTTTGATACATCTTGCTATAACAGATCATACAAATAAATTTCTAATTTTTTTCAACTTAAAAGAACAAAATTCAAAATTGAAAAAACAAAAGCACTACATTTGACTACTGAAAAAATAACTTCGCCCAAATTTGAGGATTAAATGTCAATACATGTTAATAGTTTTAGCGGAAATACAAACAGGTAGACTTTTCTGGGACTCGATCTGATTGAATTCTATACATGTTTTAGCTTCAGCAGAAAATACCACCAGCGCCAGTACAATAGTTGTTTCTAAATGTCTGCTGACAACATTTGTACCCCCATTTACGATCCTTCCACCACAAACCCCAAACACTTTTATGGTTGCTAATATGCACATCTTCTTCATACTTGGTTTTTGGAAGAGACATAGTCTCCTGGCCTTTTACGATTGTAGACAATTGGCCTTTAACGATTGTTGATAATTAAATTTTATGTCTAATTAAATAAATATATTAAATATCAATTAAAATTTTCTATTTTATTTTGGGAATTTATTCAAATTTATTTCCTAAATTAAATAGTTAATTAATTGACATTTTTAATATATATTTTATTGGTCAATCAAAAGTCGTCAAATGTCTAATCTCAAATATCTTGGCAATCAAGATAATATCTCGCTGATTATGGAAGAAAATACCATCGTTTTGGTAACTCAAATTACATCTTCTGATAATGGCAACAAGTCAAATCAAATCACAGATGACCAATCAAATCGCGTCCTTCAATCAAGTAATTATGGAAAGAACTCCTATTCCACAACCATAAATAGGGGTCCTCTTCATAATTCACACACAAAAATTTAAAGAGAAGAAATCCAAGCAAGAAAAGCGGTGGAGAATACTCTTTCAAGTCAAGAAGACCAAATTCAAGGAGTCCACGGTGTTCAAGGCTAAACTCAAGGCGTTCATCATGGAGTCTGCTCAAATCATAGCGTTGATTTGGGAATAAGCTACCAAGCTCTCGGTCAATGTTATTAAAGGCCAAATCCATCATAGAAGAAGATTGAAGGATCGATTCAATCGACAAACTTCCAAGTCAGAAAGTCAAAGTTCGTTCTTGAAGATTCAACGTTTGATTCTAGAATAGGCTATCAAGCTCAAATTAACGTTATTGGTAATCAAATTTAAAATCAGAGGAGATCAAATAGGCGATTTCACCTCTAAAATATCATTTCCAAAGTTCTTGATCTTGAAGAGAAGAACCGAGGATTTTCAACAGATTGTAACTCACATTTTCACCCTGATTTATATAAATTTAATTTGTATTATTTTCCTTATTTGTTAATTTGCAGACAATAAAAAATTGTGTTACAAATTTTTGTCACGCCTAGTAGGACAATATCTTCCTATCATCTCTTCTCTTCGCCAATGAAGTTCAAGTTGAAATGGGATGAAGGACAAACGATCCATCTTCGCAAACTTCAAATGCTTTCCATCAAGTCATCAGTTAACTTTTTGAGGAATGAACAAGTGGGGGCAAATAAAGGCGGTATCACATATCTCCATTCGAATTCTATTCAAATGAGGTGACTTTTGATGTTTATCCTCAAATTCCACTCCAAAGGACGCAAATGTGATGCTTCGTGTCTTCACTTAAATTCTAGTTCCATGTCTTCAATCAAATTCCACTTAAAGGGGGAAACGAAACCAAAGCCGCTGGAAGTCAAATCACATCAAGTGAAGAAGAAGATGTGGATCATCACAACTTTAATTTTCCAATGGCTCCTGAGTACGAGCATAAATTATCTAAAATTTGCAAATCAAAGTCTTCAATAATGCTCCTTGATACGAGCATAAACTGTCTATATGGCTACCGATACAAGCATAAACTATCAGTAAGGCTCCCGGATATAAGCATAAACTATCTAAAATTTTCAAATCAAAGTTTTCCAAGTGCTCCTAGTTATGAGCAAAAATTATCTAAAATTTTAAATTAAAGTCTTCAGTAATGCTCCTTGATACGAGCATAAACTATCAATATGGCTCCCGATATGAGCATAAACTATCAGTAATGCTCCTTGATATGAGCATAAACTATCAATGGTAGTCCTTGACAAGAGTATAAAGGGTCTACAAATCAAATCAAAATGAATGCTCCTTGATACGAGTATAAAATATCAACAATACTCTTTGATACGAGTATAAACTATCAATATGTCTCAAATTCAAATAAAGACTCCTTGATACAAGTATAAATTATCAATATATCTCAAATGAAGACTCCTTGATATGAGTATAAACTTTCATCATGTCACAAGTTCAAATGAAGACTCCTTGATACGAGTATTAACTATCAATATATCTCAAGTTTAAATGAAGACTTCTTGATACGAGTATAAACTATCAATATATCTCAAATTTAAATGAAGGCTCATTGTTAAGAGTATAAACTATCAATATATCTCAAATGAAGACTCCTTAATATGTCTCAAGTTCAAAATGAATACTCCTGGACATGAGTATAAACTATATATGTGCTTCAAATTGATCTCAAGTAAAATAATTTCGCGATTCATTCACTCCAAGACATGTCGTCTATTAACAAATCGCGAGGGGGCATTTGTAGACAATTAAATTTTATGTCTAATTAAATAATATATTAAATATCATTTAGAATTTTCTATTTATATTTTGGAAATTTATTCAAATTTATTTCCTAAATTAAATACTTAATTATTTGGTATTTTAAATATATATTTTATTGGCCAATCAAAAGTCGTCAAATGTCAAATGTCAAATATCTTGTCAATCAAGATAATATCTCGGTGATCATGGAAGAGAATACCATCGTTTTGGTAACTCAAATCACATATTCTGATAATGGCAGCAAGTCAAATCCAATCACAGAGGACCAATCAAATCGCGTCCTTCAATCAAGTAATTATGGCAAGAACTCCTATTCCACAACTATGAATAGAGGTCCTCTTCATAATTCACACATAAATATTTAAAGAAAAGAAATCCAGACAAGAAAGGTGGTGGAGAATATTCTCTCAAGTCAAGAAGATCAAATTCAAGGAGTCCACGATATTCAAGGCGAAACTCAGGGCGTTCATCATGGACTCTGCTCAAATCATAGCGTTGATTCGGGAATAAGCTACCAAGCCCTCGGTCGACGTTATTAAAGGTCAAATCCATCATAGAAGAAGATTGAATGATCGATTCCATCAACAAACTTCCAAGTCAGAAAGTCAAAATTCATTATTGAAGATTCAACATTTGATTCGAGAATAAGCTATCAATCCCTCAAATTAACGTTATTGATAATCAAATTAAAATCGGAGGAGATCAGATAGGCGATTCCACCTCCAAAATATCAATTCCAAAGTTCTTGATCTTGAAGAGAAGAATCAGAAGATTTTCTAGAGATTGTAACTCACATTTTCACCCTGATTTATATAAATTTAATTTTTACTATTTTTCTTGTTTGTTAATTTGCAGACAATAAAAAATTATATTACAACGATTCTACCAGCTCGATCGTATTTAGCCTCTCTCTCGCTTTAGCCAAGTAAAAGTTCTCGCGAAAGTAATTCATGTGTCACAGCATTCCCATGCTTCTCCATGATTTTATATTTAGTTTGGGACTTCAACTTCTGCTTCTTAACATTGAAGTTACTATAAAGTAATTCGGCCTGTGAGGGAGCTGCTTGCATATGAACATCATGGCCTGTCTTCTCGAATGTTTCCCGAGAGTGAATAGTGAGCTGCTCAAATTCAAATGCTTGACCACTAACTTTAATGCAGTTATCTCCCGATAATTTCAGAAATATGACATCGGCATGATGTTGTACACACAAAAGGACACGAACAAGAACATAATCTCACTTTCCATACAGAAAAGGATAATTACGAAAGCTACCTAGGAGGTTGTTAGGTATACAGGTGTAATTATAAAATGTGAGAGAAATATAAAATAAATTGTAGGCAAAATTATATTCTCACTAAAAAATATAATTTTGAAAATACAATGTAGAAAACACTCTCAATTTTTATCTCACAAATTTCTACAAAATTTTCTCTTACTAGATAGCCTTGAATTGGCTTTGTTTTTTGCTTGCTCTCGGATGCCCCAAAAGAATGACTGAAGATGCCTATTTATAGGCCTAATACGATGTTAATTAAGACTAGTAGGTATTAATTGGTAGTTTAGCAGATTAATTAATGTTGCTACACTAATTAATGCTTGAGTGGAAAATTTCTTTATTCTTCACCATAGGAATTGATTGGCTAGCTGATGCATTAATAGGATGGTTGACCATAACAATTAGGTTGCAAATTATATTTTTAACATCCCCTCTTAATTTGCAATCCGGACATTAAGCCGAAGTTGCTCCAACTTTTCAAGGGTGACTACATTTGTGAAACTATCCACCAACTGCTCCTCTGTGTTCACGAACTCTAGTTGAATTTCTTGATCATTCACTAGACTTCTGATGAAATGGTGTCGAAGTTCAATGTGTTTCGACCTTGCATGAAAAACTGGATTTTTCGTCATTGCGATTGTTGACATATTGTCACAGAAAATAGTTGTAGGAGTGTCTTGGCTCTGCTGAACATCAACCAATATTCTTTTAAGCCATACTGCTTCACAAGATGCATCAGTGGCGGCAATGTATTCTGCTTCTGCTGATGAAAGTGAGATTGTCCTTTGCTTCTTTGATGACCAAGATATTATTTTTGAGCCAAGACAAAATATATACCCAGATGTAATTTTGCGATCATCAAGTGACCCAGCCCAGTCACTATCAGTATATCCAATGAGCTTATTGTCTTTCTCTTTGACATACTTGATGACAAGTTTTCTCGTACCTTGAAGGTATCAAAGAATTCTCTTTGCTGCTGCAAAATGTAGCTTGTTTGGATCATGCATAAATCTTGAAATTAGGCTGACTAGATAGACGATATCGGGCCTTGTATTTGTCAAGTAGATCAATGATCCGACTAATATGTGGTACATCTTTGGATCAGTTTTAGTTGCACCATCATTCAACTGCAGTTTTTCATTAACTGCAAGTGGAGTTGAGATTGGCTTGCAATTGCTCATCTGAAATTTCTTCAACAATGCTTCCAGATATTTTTGTTGAGAAATAAAAGTTTCTCCTTTGGATTGGCAAACTTGAATCCCAAGAAAAAATTTCATGTGACCCAAGTTAGTCATCTCGTACTCGTTCATCATTGCCTTTTTGAAATCTTGCACTAATGCTGGATTTGTCCCTGTATAGATCAAGTCATCTACGTAAAGACAAACAATCAAAAAATCTTGCGCGCATTGTTTCTTTACGTATAATGACGGTTCACCCTGACTTTTTTGAAAACCATTTATTGAAAGTACTAATCAATCTTGTTGTTCCAGGCTCTTGGTGTTTGCTTCAATCCATATAGTTCTTTCCTGAGTCGGTAGACTTTATCTTCTTTGCCATTGGCAATGTAGCCTTCTAGTTGTTCCACGTACACTTCTTCCAAGTCACCATCTAGGAATGCTGATTTAACATCCATTTGGTAGACTGGTAGCTCAAATTGTGCTGCAATGGCTAGGACAATTTGTATTATCTCCATTCGAGCAACTGGTGCAAATGTCTCGTTGAAATCAACTTCTGGTTGTTGAGAATATCCTTTTGCGACTAAGCGGGCTTTGTGCTTGTGAATTGAGCCATCTTCTTTGTACTTGGTCTTGTAGATCCATTTGACCGCGATCACACTTTTTCCTTCGGGAAAGTCTACGAGCTCCCGAGTATTGTTCTTTTCAATACTTGCAATTTCTTCTTTGTAAGCTTCTTCATAGTTCTGTGGCTCACAAGCAAAAAATGCAACATTACATGATTCATAAAAGTCTGTCAAGTTTCTTACTCTTCTGATTGGACTTTCAGAATCTTGAGAAGATTCTCCAGGTGATCCTGGTGGCCTGGAGCTTGAGCTGGTACTGGTACTTGTGCTGGGTTGATCGCCTTAATTTGTTGAAACAAGTGTTCATCCGAGTAGATTTATTTTTTGATTTTCATTCCACTTCCAGGACCGCATCTTATCAAATATAACATCTCGAGAAATTATGAGTTTATTTGTCTTTGGGTTTAGCAAACGATATCCCTTGGATTCATTACTATAACCAACAAAGATCATTTTTCTCCTTTTTCATCGAATTTTTCTCTATGTTGGATAGAATATATGAACAAGCAATGCAACCAAAATTTTTGAAATGATTTACCTGTGGCTTTCTATGGTACCATGCTTCATAGGGTGTGTTGTTTGGAATACTTTTTGTTGGTGAACGGTTTAAGATATAAACCGCTGCATTCACAGCTTCTGCCCATAAACTTTTTGGAAGTCCTTTGCATGTCATCATGCTTCGTGCCATCTCGACTATCATGCAATTCTTTCGTTCTGCAACACCATTTTGTTGTGGGCTGTAGCGAATTGTGAGTTTATGGATTCCTTTTTCTTTGCAATAATCCATGAAGGATTAGCCAATGAATTCTCCTCCTCGATCTGTTCGCAATGTCATTATTTTTCTGCCACTTTGATTTTCCACATATCTTTTGAACTCCAGAAATTTTGGAAATGCTTCTGATTTTTGCTTTAAGATATATACCCACATCATTCTTGAATAATCATCAACGAACAAGAGAAAGTACATGTTGTCGTTAAGGGATGGCATTTGTGTTGGCCCACAAATATCTGCATGCACAATCTCAAGAGGAGTTTTGGCTTTGTATGATCTCTTTGGGAATGGTAAACGATGCATTTTACCATAAATACACCATTCACAAGTCTTTTCTCGATCTGGAATGTCAAGAAGACCAAAGACCATATTTTTCTTTTTGGGAAAATCCAAACATTTATAGCTCAAATGTCCATACCTCAAATGCCAAAGATTATGTTATTCATCTGTTGTGCTTTGAAGTACAAATTTCTCAGCCAATGGCAGGTTAAGAGGAAATATTTTATTTGAAGTCATCTTAACTCTTGCCATTGTGAGATTCTTCTGCTTGTCAGTAATGACACAGTGGTTGTTATTGAACTCCACTTTGTAATTTTTCTCAAGCAACTGACCCACACTCAATAAATTTTGAGTCAAGTCAGGTACATAGAATACATCCTTGATAAAATTCACTTTGCCTTCTTTTGTCTGGACTGCTACTGCTCATTTTCCAGTAATTTTACGTGACTTGCCATCTCCGAGCTTTACTTCAGACAAATACGACTCATCGAGCTTCACGAGCATATTTTTGTTTCCACACATGTGATTGCTGCAACCACTATCCACGTACCAAATATTCTCAATTTATTGTTGAGAATTTAAACATGAGTAGAATACCTGATTGGGCTTTTTTTCTTCAGATAAATTGGCTTCATTTGAAACACCATTATCTTTATGCCAACAATCTCTTTGAGAATGATTTTCATTTGTGCATCGTTTGCACTTATAGCGATTACTCTTGGTATCATGGTTATTCTTTCTGCATATTCGACAATACATATCTAAATTTTTAGTAGAGTTTCTTTGATTAAAAGTACCTCTTCTTCCTCGTCCTCGGGCTTGGAAGTTTTGATGTCTGCCGCGACCTCTTCCTTTGGCACCACCTTGTTGTGCTGAGTTGGCTCTCTTTTCTTGATTTTCTTCTTCTGAAATACTAGCCTTCACTTGAAAGGCTTGCTCCAGACTTTGACTTGAAAATCTACTCATTCTTTTTTCGTGGGCTTCCAGTGATCCCATAAGTTCGCCCCAAGATAGTTTTGACAAATCTTTGGATTCTTCAATAGCTGCAACAATGTGCTCAAACTTTATCGGCAGACTTTGTAACACCTTTTCAACGATCTTCTGGTCTTCGATTGTATCGCTATATCCTTTTCAACGATTTTCGTTTTCTTTCATAACCAAGTTATCAAAATCTCGCTATAAATTTTGTAATTTAATAGTGATGACTTTTTCATGGCCTCCAAATTATTTTTTCAAAATTTCCCAAGCTTTTTTTGTTCTTTTGACACCCGTAATGCGCTGAAGAATAGATCGACTTACCCCTTGGTACATAAAGGACAAGGCTTTAGCATCTTTCGTCTTGTTCTCCTTATGCTCTTTTTTCTGTGCTGTTGTTAATGCGGCTATCTCCTCCTGGGTATATGATTTATACCCGTCTTCTACAACATCCCAGAGTTCATGGGATACAAAGATCGTCTTCATTAGAACATTCCATAATTCATAATCTTGACCAACAAAGATAGGAACATCTTGTTGGGAATATGAGAATGAATGATCACTACTGCTGGTTGAAGCCATCTTAAAAAATATGAGAGGTTATCAGGCCAAGGGTGGCTCTGATACCACAATTGTTCGGTATACGGGTGTAAATATAAAATGTGAGATAAATATAAAATAAATTGGAGGCAAAATTATATTCTCACTAAAAATACAATTTTGAACAATGTAGAAAACACTCAATTTTTATCTCACAAATTTCTACACAATTTTCTCTCACTAGATAGCCTTGAATTGGTTTTGTTTTTTTTGCTTGCTCTCGGATGCCCCAAAAGGATGACTGAAGATGCCTATTTATAGGCCTAATGAGATGTTAATTAAGACTAGTAGGTATTAGTTTGTAGTTTAGTAGATTAATTAATGTTGCTACACTAATTAATGCTTGAGTGGAGAATTGCTTTATTCTTCACCATAGGAATTGATTGGCTAGCTGTTGCATTAATAGGACGGTTGACCGTAACAACTAAGTTGCAAATTATATTTTTAATAGAGGTTTGGGTTAATTACAAAAAAAAAAAAAACATAAATGTTTGAAAATTGTAAAAATGTTTAAATGTAAGAGGGTAATTGTAATATTTTTACAAATATAAGGGGGACTTTTGAAATGTTATTGCTTGTGAAGGGGATAAAGTGTTATAGAGAATAAACCTTAGGTGGGTTTTTTCTAATTTTCAAAAACTTTTGGGTTTTCTTATAATTAACCAAAACCTCATATAGAACACTTACAGCGTAAAACTTCTCATCTCGATCCATGTCTGGAAGACGATCCTTACGCATGGAACGGGTTTTGGGGTCATAGTGGGCAGAGTTAACATCCAGATTTAGAAGGTATTTTGCGGTATCCTCTCGAATACGCAACTTCCTGGCAAAAAATGGAGAATAATTAGGAATATATTTGATTTTCAATCCCTTAAAGAGTACATGGCAAAACCTTTATTCAACATAGATACTAGATATAATTACAAAAACATCCCACGTTTAGTCTAATTACAAAAAGACCTAGTTATCTTTCAAAATTACAAATACTCCCCTCACATTTGTTTCTCTCTTAAATACAAACTTCAAGGGTGTATTTTTAACACTATAAGGAGGGATATATGTAATTTTGAAAGACAACTGGAGTTTTTTGTAATTAGGCTAAACCTCAATGGTGGTTTTCTAATTATCCCATAATAATAATATCACCCTCATCAAAAAGAGCATGGGAGCAGATACGTATCAATATATCCAACTTCCAAAATCATAACCATATTCTAATACGTTTGCAATTATTTTACTTGTGGTAAGTAGAAATGTGTAAAAGAGAGTAGATAAGAAAGAATATATGAAGATACCTAACAGTT
Organism: Rehmannia glutinosa; assembly: GCA_016081115.2. Taxonomy (NCBI): domain Eukaryota; kingdom Viridiplantae; phylum Streptophyta; class Magnoliopsida; order Lamiales; family Orobanchaceae; genus Rehmannia; species Rehmannia glutinosa. The sequence goes on from CM071927.1 coordinate 34,526,023, forward strand.
CCACTGCTACCGCCACCAGTTGTACGCACACGCTTTCCAACCTTTGCAAAGTCCATTTGCTTGCTCTCATCAACTTTGGCCTCATCAACTCTCATAGAGTCGTCGTTATCTTCCCCATCGCTAACCCCTTATTCATTATTATGATTACCATTTTTCTTGTCCAACTTTTTAAATTGTTGCTCCTTCAAATATTTGTTTCTAGCTTCATCTGTGGTTTCATACATCTGAATTTCGTTTTTATAGGATGCAACATCATATCCATTCCAATGGTCTCTCTTTCCATCATAATCAAGCTCAATGGTCTCTATCTTCTCATCTGGAGCAATATTTTTGCCAGTCCACTTGGCTCTTAATTTGCGAGGCCTTTCCACACATGACTTCTTATCATGTGTCATAGCTCCGCAGCTACAACAAGAACAAAAGTTCAAAGTCAAAACCTAAATATGTCTTCCCTACCACAATCGTAGAGACAATTAGGCTGAGATTCTCTTCCCATCCTTAAGAACCTAGTTTAGAAATAAAAAAAATATTTTATGAGACTTATCCAATTCACAACCGCCACAAAAATGACAATGAGCAAGCCAAGAGAACCAAATGAAGACACACACATAACCTAGCATGTTGCTCATTATGTGTATTGTTTCTTCAGAAATAATTCCACAGCAGCAAAGCAATTACAATTGTTGATCTTAATATTGTAGTATTTATTTACTAAAAATCAATTACCATGTAGTATACATGCCACATGTATCAACATCCTACCAAATTACAAATAAGATATCATAAAAGAGCAATAGGTGCCAAGGGTGAGCAACAATGCATTCCAACAATAAGAAACTATGCATAATGCCAACAAGAAAATTAAATATCAAGTATATTCATGCATCAAAATATCGCCAACAACAGATACAATAATAAATCAATTTCCTTGATCAATAACCAAACAGCATGAAGAGTGTTGATGCACTTTTTTGATCAACAAGATAAGAACTTCAAAGTACGTGACTAGGAAAAGTACATTAAACACCTGAAATTATGTAAAATGGCTGAACTGCCTTTTTATTGATAAAGCCGAGCAGGCTATTTCTGGTCGATTTTATACACTGAATTTGAATTCTACAAGTTATATAGTGGATTTCTCTTTGTCATTTTCCTAATAAATGAGATCTATTTATATTAATACAATTAGTGGCTAAGTAATTATTACATCTAAAAAATTAGTGGGACACTTGTCCCTTCTTGGTGTGCATGAGGCGCGTGGTGGTCATGTGTTGGAAAAGGCTTGTTGACTTGTCCCGTTGACGCATCGACAGGTGGCTCCTTGGTCTGCCACTGGTGGATTGAATTGGCTTAGTGGAGGAATATTGAGTGGAAGAACATTAAATTACCATACTCAAATGGGTTGATCACGACTTGGCATTTTGGCTCGGGTGAAGGTGGCCTGGTCCATCCACGTCATTTGGTCGATTCACGTTATCTGTTCGGTCCACGTCATTGAATTTTGGATGGCCACGTGGATAAATTTTGACCAGCTTGGCTCGGGTATCATCAATGACCCCCAAGTTCATAGCCGAGGAGAAGATTCTTCGAAATGGTTTTAAACTTTGAATGGAGAGAGAGAAAGGGTCAATCAACTTTAAAACTGATGGCAGCTGTCAATTAGCCATTAATGCCTGAAACGGCGCATTAAATGAAGCTCATGATGGCAGACACGTGGCGCCAACTGACTGGACCATTGTGGCGCAAGAAATGTGGGGACGTGACAATTACCCAGTTTTTGAAATTTGAAAAGACGCGCTCCTTTCAATTGGCACGTGATTATCGAGAAAATTCAACCTATAAATATGGCTTTCCTTCTTCATTTTCCACTTTCGCTTTCATTTCATTCATACAAGACATTGCAAAGACTGAGCAGAGAGTACTTTTAGGCTGGCCTTGAGAGATAAGACCCAGAAATCCTTAGGTAATTTTCAAACTTTTTCTTCTTTCTTCTTTTTGTATTTTTTTCAAAAAATATGTCCAATTCCACTGACGATAGCCAGAACCGAGATTATAGTACGGAAGTATAGATCGAAGACCCCCCGTTGGAAAGAGATATTTCACCGGATACCCCTAACATAATTAATGTTTTAAGCTCCGACGATAGTCCCGAACCAAATTTTCTTCAAAGGGAAAAGTGGAGTGACGTGGTTTTGAATCCCACTCCTATTACGATAATTCTTGGCGGAGAAGTGTACAAGACCCAGTTATCTCCGGAAAATGAATTGACCAAATCGGTTGGATCTCGAGAGAAAACACCAATGGCATCCCCATCAAACTCGAATACAGAGTCTGAGGAGAGTAGGAGTATGCGGCAGAATGTGCCAATGGGTGAAGGTGCAGCAAGGCCCTGGAAGCACGTGAAAATGTGGAGCCGGTACGAGAGCCATCAGATGAGCCTCGCGGGGTTGGGAGCGGGGCAGTGCCAGGTAGAACCGATGCCACAGGGCCGAGTAGTAGGGTCGGTCGTGGTGCAGCCCCATCGACTTCTGGCTGGGCCGCGGGTGAAGCTCAAGATGCCGACGGACGACATCCAAAGAATGCAAAGACATATTGGACTGAGACCGACCAAAATTATCAGCTAGGTTTGATGATGCAATAGGAGTTGGACTCTCTTTACCAAGGCCACAACTTCCCTCTGACAGTAAGGTTTTGGCTGCCTTATCACAAAGAGGTGCCCAAGCTGCCACCTCGGGGATGCATTACAATGTACGCCCACAGTATCCTATTCGGCTAAGGTTCCCCCTGCCAAGGATGATCACCAACTGGTTCAAGAGATGGGGGATTGCTTTATCTCAGGTGCACCCCATGACTTGGGGTAGAATAATAGGGTTGCTCGTGCTTTTTCATCGGAAGGGCTATCCCCGACCCCAATTTGAAGAGATGAACGAGTTGTTTGTCTGGAAGGCATCCCTGGTCAGTGTGAGGGGGAGGCCGTCGGGGTAATACTACGACCAGACTTGGCCCGGCTACCCGGATAATTTAGTTTTGGGCCTTCCACGATCGTTGAAAGAATGGAAGGAAAAATAGTTTTGGGTCGGGGGTGACTGGATGACCCCTCGTGACAGGGATAACGAGCCATTTCTTGCCCCTCCTCTCCGATTTCGCTATGATTTCAGTAAGTATTTTCCATTCTTTAAATTCTAGAAAATTTCTAATCGTTAATTCTTTATTTCTTGTGCACAGAACCGCCCTTTCCAAGGTCGCCTTTTGGATGAGTTCATGAACAGGTTGGAGAACATAAAGGCACTCCTGGAGGCCGATAGAAAGATTAAGATCTTGACCCAATAGGCTGAATTATCTCGGGTTGGCTTACGTGTTGACTTGCCAGACGGGTCTAGTGCCGAGCAGAGACCCGCTCCCGAGCACGTGTCAGGGCTAGACAGGCAGACCCAGTTCGGTCTCCACAACAAACTTAACGAGCAAGGTCGCTAGTGGTAGATCCGCATCTTCGGAGAACTAGAAATAGTAGGGTCGCCGCCATTAAGGCCTGATCCGATCAGATCCGTGCCATCGAGGACTAAGCAAGTGAGGTCGATGCCGCCAAGAGAAGAGACCCAATGAGAGACCCAAGGTAGGGTTTTTTTCCATTGATACTCTATATTTGTTATTCCTTTTCTTTGATGAAATTATTTATTTTTGCAGATTCTGAAGAGATGGACATTTTTGCCCTCCTTAATCGCATTAAGAAAGCGGCTGGAAAGGGGGTCGGCCAGAGCACCAAGTAGGCTGTCGAGCTAGATACCGAGAAGTGGGCCGAAATCCAGCAGGAAAGAGAAAGGCGACATACCAGCCTGCGGTTGTGCCCATAAGGCCGCAGAGGGGTAGTGGAGTCGAAATCTCTAAGCCCGGTCACACAGAAAGTATCGGGCAGACCCCGAGGTAACTCCAATAACAATCCCACCAGGGGAAACAATGACCGAGACTCTGGGAAGGACTTTCTCAGATGATATAGGGGCCCGAGAGGCACTTCATTCCTCCTAATCCTACTAGGGAGGATCCTTGTGAAGGGATGGTTGGGCTGCGGCCAAGTTGGTTCGTGGAGTTCGCCAAGTGTTCCACACCAACTGACGAGTAGGTAGCCGCCCTTCCTGAGGCTGGAAGGGAAACAAGGGGCGTTCCAGCATGGGCCTCGACTTCTGGCATTGAAGATCTCTCTAAGGAGATGGGTTGGGAGGAGAAGATCCAATATTGTATGGGTTTATCTGATCGGACGATCGGGATGCATTGGCACACGGTGGGTGAAGGCCGTCAGTTCGAGACCAAATACAAGGACATTCGGGATGCCCATAGCCTCTGCATGGGCATTTAGCAGTCGCTCGAGCACGAAGTCAATACGGGCAAGGAAAAGCTTGAGGCTGCTCAGAAGGCCGAGCAGGAGGCAGTAAGGGTGAGGGATGAGGCCCAGCAGTCTTCTGAAACTTTCAAACAGCAGGTTGAGGAGCATAAACAGGCGGCCGTCTAGAGCCAGCAGGAATAAGTCAAGCGCGAGAGACGAGCTGAAGAGGCAGATGGAGGAAAACTTCAAGAAACAGTCGGAGGAGTCCCTTCAGGCTGCTAGGCTGGAGGCCGTGAAAGCTTATAAGAAGTCTGGGGCCTACGCCTTCATGTTAACTTGTGGACACGCGACCAGCATGGAGGATGTTCTGGATGGCTTGAAGAAGGGTAAGACAGTGGCCGAGCTGGAAGATGAGCTAAGGGCTTTGAACGCTGAACTGGACGAACTCCGCCCCCAGTACCCCGATGCGGTCTTAGAAGAATGTGACGCCTTGGCCAACGATGATGTTGAGGAAATGGCCTCTAACGGTCTGCTCCAGACCCCGGCTCCCATTGAGGATCAGCCCCGAAATGACAACCAGTTCCCTGTCCCTTAGGGGATTTTTTTTATTTTGATGTAATTGGCCTTGGGCCCCTTGAATGTAAATATTTTCGTTATGAATGAAATTTCCATTTTGCCGAGTTCTCATCCTGCATTTTTTACTTTCGAAATTTTCTAAGTATTGTGCTCGGCTTACTTGCCGACCATAGTAGCGTATAAAGATCGGATGTCGTGTTCGAATTTGACTTGCAGTTCATGATTATGTGAAATTAATTAAACATTGTGCTCGGGGCTAGGCCGAGTTTGTTAGAAAGAGCCTGATGCTAGTCAAGTCTCAATATAAAAATGAGCTGAGACGTGCTCGGGTCTGGGCCGAGATGTAAGGTGATCGTGCAAATAGTTTGGATGTCATGCTCGGAGCTAGGCCGAGACGAATAAGAATTTAAAAGAAATAACTTGCTCGGAACTTTCGAATTTTATTGATAATATTTCTTTAAATACGACACATTCCACGGATGATTAAACGTTTCTCCACTCAAGTATTCGACCTCATATGCCCCATTTCATCTTTGCTAACTCCACATCTCATTTTTGGGTGGGCTCGGCTCTTCTAAAATCAAATCACCGACCTAGAATCTTCTTTCCTTGACTTTGGAGTTGTTGTACCTTTTACTTCTCTTTTTGTACACCGCGTTTTCATCTCAGCACCACATCTCTTTTCTTCTAACAAGTCCAGCTCGGTACGCAAGGCGACCTCGTTCTTTTCTTCAGAAAAATTCGCAACTCTAAATGTTGGGACCCCGATTTCTACTGGAATGACGAACTCGATTCCATATGCCAGGGAGAAAGGTGTCTCTCCCATGGTGGATCGATGTGTTGTCCTGTAGGCCCATAACACTCCAGGTAGCTCCTTGGGCCATTTTCCCCTAGACTCTTCTAATCTTGTCTTCAATGTATACTTGAGAATTTTATTCACTGCCTCGACCTGACATTAGATTGTTGGTAACACGGAGTGGAGAATGGTTTTTGATGTAGAAACTTTCGCAAAAAGTTTTAAATTTTCGGTTATCGAACTATTTTCCATTGTCCGTCACTATTGAGTATGGTATTCCGAATCTGCATATGATTGATTTCTACACAAAATTGACGATCTTTTCTTCATCTATCTTTGCTAAGGGCTCCGCCTCGGCCAATTTGGTGAAGCATTCTACTGCGACTATAGCATACTTCATGCCCCATTTGCCAGTGGGAAGTGGTCCAATGAGGTCCATTCCCCATTTGGCAAATGGCCAAGGACTATAGACCGAAGTGAGTGAAAGGTCTTGTGCTATTCTTCATTGATTAGCGCGTCCCTCTCAGAAGTATGTAGATTTGTGTAACCCTAGTGTATTTTGATGTATTTTCAGATGTATCAAGTTATCTTTTCATTCCGGGCTTGTCCTCCTTTTATAGGTGCTTTGAGAGATCACTGGTAGAGTCCCGACGGAATTAGAAAACAAAATTAGCCGCAGAACAAACCACATAACCGTGTGAATTGACACAGGCAGACCGTGTAAGTCATTTTGCTCTATGTTTTTTGCACAAACAAGTCACACGAATGTGTAATCTCACATAGTCTGGTCGTGTACTTCGTCTCCAAAATTCTTCCATCGAATAAGTCGCACGGGTGTGTAAAAACACACGAGTACCATTCACATGGTTGTGTATCCACACGGGCTGGTCGTGTGCCTTGTTTTTCATTGTTTTCTTCACGTATTCGATCGTCTCTTCGCATTTGTTATTCTTGTCCGGGCCGTCCTACTGATATCTTTCCATTTTAGCTCTGTTTCCTGTAAAGATTACAAGAATAGCAGTATCACTCCCTTCTTAGGAAACCAAGTAAAATACATTAAATATACGTACAAATAAATCAAATATATATCAAAATAAGCCCCTCAATGTACGTATATTTTACACGTATCAAATTCCCCCAAACTTAAACCATTGCTCATCCTCGAGCAATATTAAGAAAAATAATCACATGTGGTAAATAGAATACACAAGAACTACAAACACTTAATCTCAATCAAATCCATACTCTAGCAAACATGCAATTCATCATCAAAAAGTCATCAATTACTAATTCAGCATAATTAATACTCTTCTGGGTATTCGACATCGCGACTCACAAGAAGTAGTGTATCACTCTATTCTCGAAGTAGATGGGATATATGCTCAAATCAATTCAATGACGTAGAACTACCATAGGCTTGCAAATCATCTAACATCTCTACCACTCAAGTGTCCTTCAAACCTGGGACTGAAGAAGCAGAAAACACGGTCAGGTCGTGTGAAAGTACACGACAATGTACGTTGGAATTTTCAATTTCCGAGACAGAATACACGATTGGACCGTGTAAAAGTACATAACCGTGTACTCTGTCTTCGCCTGTTGCCACCTGTCGCACGGTCTGGCCATGTGAATTCACACGGCCATGTGATTGGTTTCGTGCATTTTTTCTGGTATTTGCTCTTTCCGCTGAATCTAAGGCAAGCACATAATCGAGAATTTCATCGTTAGTAAAATCAAAACACATACCTTTTGACTCATGCAAGTGGCTCAAGCACCATTCCAATGCGCCTTTCATCACAACTTTTTCAAACTGAACTTTCATGCATGGTGTTAACATGTTATTCATGTTGCAATGTTCGATATTTTCATGGAATTGCATCACTTGGTAGATTGAAAATAGCACGTGTTCATCATTTACTCTCAATCTTAACTCACCTTTTTGCACATCAATCAGTGCTCTACTTGTAGCTAAGAACGGTCTTCCTAGAATCATGGAATCTCACGATACTATTCCATTTCTAACACAATAAAATCCGCTGGAAAGATAAATTTTTCTACGTTGACAAAACATTCTTGATCATCCCTTTCGGATAAGGTACCGAACGATCCGCCAATTGTAGGGTGATTGTCGTAGGCTTTACTTCGCCTAACCCTAATTTCTGAAATATTGATAACAACATTAAGTTTATGCTAGCACCTAAGTCGCATAGTGCTTTATATAAAGGTTGTACCCCCAATTACACAAGGAATTGTGAAACTCCCGGGATCTTTAAGCTAATGGGTTAACTTTCTTTTAATAATTTTACTACACTCCTCTGTTAGCTTTACCGTTTTATATTCCAGAATTTACTTGGGGTGGTACCTGACTTGGGTCGCAAACCGTTGACATTTCTCGCACTTTTTGACGAAAGAGATTGTATCCTGTTTTAATGATGGCCAATAATACCCTTGTCGGATCAGTTTGTATGCTAGTGACTGGCCCCCTGCGCGATTTCCACAAATCTCTTCATGCACTTCTCTAAGAGCATAGTCGGCATCGGTTTCTGACAAGCATCTGAGTAAGGTAACTGAATATGCCCGTTTATAAAGGATCCCGTCCCTTATGGTAAACCAAGCAGCCTGCGTTCTCAATGTTCTTTCCTCGACTTTGTTCTTTGGTTGAATCCCTTGCTCCAAGTACTGAACGATGGGCGTCATCCATGTCGGCCCGACACTTTCACTGGCATTTATTTTTACCGTGCTTAATGATGGGAAAGATAAGTGAGTGACCATTACTTCTATCAGGTCGGTTCTTGAGCTGGATGCAAGTCGGGCTAAAGCGTCTGCCTGCACGTTCTTAGTTCTTGGTATGTGTATCACCTCTACTTTGAACTGAGAAAGTTTGTTCCTTGCGAGCTCCAAGTACTGTGGTATCTTGGGCTCCTTTGCTTCGTAATCTCATTGATTTGGTTGACCACCAGCTGCGAGTCGTTGTGAATAAGTAACTTCTTCAATCCCATCAAAGCTGGCATCTCCAATCCCACCAATAATGCTTCATACTCGGCCTTGTTGTTTGTCGCCGGGAACTAAAACCGTATGGTCGAGCAGTAGCACTTGTGATTTGATTTGATTATCACAATCCCGCCCCCTGCTCGGTCTGCGGTGGAAGAGCCGTCGACAAACAACTTCCACACTTGTTCTTCGATGATGTCCTGTTGAATTGACGGGGTGAATTCTGCTACAAAAACCGCTAATGCTTGTCCTTTGATCCCCGTCCTTGGCTCATACAAGATTTCAAATTGGCTAAGCTCAACTGCCCACTTGATCATCCGACCCAACATGTCTGGTCTGTGCATGACTTGTTTCAGAGGGTAATTTGTCAAGACAGATTTTGTGTTCCAAGAAGTACGGCCTCAACTTTCTTGCCGAGATGACCAACGCGTACGCTAATTTTTCCGTCGGAGGGTACCGCGGCTCGGCGTCATGTAGAGCTTGACTGATGTAATAAATTGGGTGTTGAATTGAATTGTCTAATCGAATGAGTATTGAGATGATGGCATATTCAGATACCGCCAAATATAAATACAAGTTTTAGCCTCGGCTCGATTTTTGTAGAACATGGATGGATGCCAGATGTTGCTTTAACGACTCAAATGTTGCTTGTGTTTATTCGGTCCACTCAAAATCTTTGTTTTTCTTGATGATTTCGAAGAATGGCTTGCACTTATCTGTTGATCTCGACATAAATCTACTCAAAGCAGCTAGGCGCCCAGTTAGACTTTGTACTTTCTTAACAGAATTAGGAGGTTCCAGGTCAATTATAGTTTTAATTTTATCCAGATTAGCTTCAATTCCTCTTTGGCTGACTCTATATCCCAAGAATTTTTCCCGAACCGACCCCAAATGTACATTTTTTAGGATTTAACATCATCTTATGCTAACGCAAAATCATAAACATTTCATTAAGATGAGCAATGTGGTCGGCAGCATAAAATGATTTTACAAGCATGTCATCTACGTAAACTTCCACTGTATTTCCTATCAGTTTTTCAAACATCTTATTGACTAACCTCTGATAGGCCGCCCCTGCGTTCTTTAGGCTGAATGGAATCATCTTGTAACAATACACCCCGCGAGCCAAATAGAAAGATGTATTTTCCTCGTCATCTGGGTGCATCTGGATTTGATTGTAGCCTGAGTAGGCGTCCATAAAACTCATCAATTCGTGCCCGGCTATTGCGTCAACCTTGTAATCAATGTTGGGAAGAGGATAACTGTCTTTTGGGAAAGCCTTATTTAGGTCGGTGAAATCCACACATAGACGCCATTGCGTGTTGCTTTTCTTGACCAGCACGAGATTGGCTACTCACCGCGAATAGAGGGCTTCCCTGATGAACTTGTTGTCTAGCAGTTTGCCGACCTCAGTTTCCAATGCCGCCTGCCTATCTGGGCCTAACTTTCTTCTCTTCTGGATCATGGGTCGGTATGTGAGATCAATATTGAGGCGGTGGCAAGCGTGCTTGAGGTCGATCCCAGGCATGTCGAGTGAGACCATGCAAAAACATCCAAGTTATTGCCTAAGAATTCGATAAGCTTGGACCAAAGTGGCTCTTGCAAATTGTGCCCAATCCTAAGTTGGCGCCCCCCGTGCTGCTTATCAACATCTACTATGTCGACTTCTTCATCCGGCTCGGCATGCTTGCGCTTTTTGCTTTGTCCTTCTTTTTTTTGTAAGAGCAACTCTTCCCCTTCTGTAATCAGTTCTTTCCCAGGCCATCTTCGCGGGTCGATTTCTGGTAAACTTTATGCTCGACATTCTTGTTCAGTTCCTTGCCCGGTTATATTAGTTGATTCGCTAGATCTCCCTTCTCGAGCACGTTAATTTTCACCGGTCTAAGTTTGGGCAAGCACTCCTTGGATTCTTATTGATTTCCTTTGTGGAAACCTTCCCCTTCTGGAGTAGGGAATTTGATGCAAAAATGATAGACCGAGACGACGACTTTCAAATGGTAGAGCAGTGGTCGACCAATAATTGCGTTATACTCGGAATCGGAGTTGATGATCTTAAAGGTCATTATGGCTATCCTTTTGTGCGCCCTCTGGCCGAGCTGAATGGATAAATCAACCTCACCAATAGGAATGATCCTTCCTCCCCCAAAGCCCAAAATACTATCATTAGAGGGACAGATGTAGCTATCGTCCACATTCAATCTGCGAAAAGCTCTGATTTAGATTACCAAAGCGTAACTACCAGAATCGACTAGGATCATGTGAACAAGAATGCCCAGGATTGGTGTCGTGATGACCAGAGGGTCAGAGTGTGGGTGGACCAGCTGGTCGGCATCTTGGTTGGAGAAAGTAAAGTGACCTGTAGGTTGGCCTTGTTTGATTTCAGCGATACGAACTCGCTGCCCTGCATTTGTAGCTTCTCTAACCTATGTTTTCCTTTTGCGGATTGACTGGTTATCCTCAGCACAGTTTGTGTTGATTAAAGTTAAGATCTCTTGCCCATGATTTTCGTTTACAGGAGGTAAACGAGCTGGATTGTCAAGCCTTTCTGGATTTGTTCTAGTAGTAAGAGGTGGTGGTGGTGGAAATTCTTCGACGTAACTTTTAATCCTCCCTGTAAGTCCAAGCGGCTACGATAATCTAGAGGGGGTGAATAGATTATCTCAATATTTTCGATTTTACCCTCTTTTTTGAACCGAATGCGCAAAGATAATAATAAAGGTGCGGAATGTAAACAACACACGTCGATTTATAGAGGTTCAACCCACCTAGGGCCTAATCCTCTACCACCCCAAAGATATCCAGGGATGGATTTCAAAAAGAAAAAAGATTTTATTAATTACCAAAATTAATACAACACCAACTTACAACAACACCTTGAAGAGCACCACACTCTTCTTCAACACCACCTTTGAGATTACCACAATCTCTTCTTAAAGATTACCACAATCTCCAACGGCACCTTGTGAAGATTACCACAATCTTCAACCTTGAAGAATATCGAATTCTTCAACACCTCGACAAGAAGATTACCACAATCTTCTCACACCTAACACCTAGATCACCCAAGTGTGTTCTTACCACAAGAACACTCACAAGGATATTTTGTGTTGAATGATAACCCAAAAATTCAAGATTACAACTCGATAATGAATTATACAATTGAGTGCAAGTGTAATCAAGAATAGCCTAGACCTCAAGGATGTGAAAGTGATAAGCTAGGCAAATTACAACAAGAATAATGACAATAGAAGACCAAGTGTTTGCTTGAGTATATCTTGTTGTGTTGTGTTGTTCTCTCTTATTGTGTTGCTTCAATTCTTCCTCTATTTATAGAAGATATCTTGTACATGATAGGCTCCTCTTGGGGACATGAATTCTGTAAAAAATTGCAAGACAATTGAAGAAAAGAGCGGTTAGAAATCCATCCCACAAATAAAGGGAAAGTTGTCTGCTGTCAAACTCGATTTTTCTTTGTCAAACTAGAGGGCGACCGTCACAGAATAGAAGTTCAAAAAATGACACAGCATTTTTACATAGGGTGACCGGTCGACGTGGTTCGACCGGTCACCCCATGCCTCAACCGGTCCATGTCTCAAAGAAGTGAAGAATATGAGTTTCTGTTTCAACAAAAACTTGCAGCACTTGTCGCACATCGGGCGACGGCCGACGACGCCTTGAGGCGGCCGGGCCGACTGCTGTTTTTCACTCCAGGCTCAAATGCTGTTTCAACGTACTCTTCAGGTGCGGGTTGCCCTATAGGGCGACCGGTTGGCCTCAAAACAAAAGTGTTGTCCAATATTTTTTCGAAAATAAACTCCAAGAAATACTCCGAAAAATAGTAAAAACATTTTAGAACAATCGGAAGTATTAGGACAACATTTAGAAACAAGGTTTGGATGTGAAAACACATAGACACAGAATCATTAAAAGTGTTGTCCAATTTTGTCGAAAATAAACTTGAAGAAATACTCCAGAAAATATTAAAATCATTTTAAATAATTTAGGAGTATTTGGACAACCTTTAAAAATATTATTTTGGTATAAAAACAAAATCATCAAAATCATGATAAAACCATTTAGCAAACAATCTCCCCCTTTTTGATGATTACAAACCAAAACAATTTAACAAGGCCGTTTTTGAAAACAAAATAATTTTGAGAGGCGATTTTGAAAACAAAACAAGTTTTCCGATCAAAAATAAATATCCGTTGAGAGCGACAATATTCCGTGCAATATAAACACAAGGAAGGGAGAAGAGATATTCAAACACATATTATAAATGCTCCCCCTATCAACATGCACAACAAGAGTTATATAGAAGCAACTTAAACATAAGCTAAAATCTTAGCTTTTCGATATTGAGCTTAAGTATTAAAAACTTAAAAGCCCCCCTGTCAAAGAGACATCATTAGAAATGTATATAAGTCCATACTACAACCAATGGACCAAGAATCATACATAACCATAATACATCAAGTGGACATAAACATGATCCCACAACATATGGCTTTTAAAAGCCAAAGCTTATAGCTTCTTTTTCGTTTGAACTTATCTTAGCTTTTTTGAGCTAAAGAGCTCATAACCTGTTTCTCCCCCTTTGGAATCATCAAAAAGAATGTTAGCACGATAAATACATCATATATTCATATCAAAGTGCGCAAGTAAACCGATGTATCGAGCTATTTGGACATTGAAGCTTTTAAACCAAATAGGAGGGAAGAGTCGAATCATACGACTTGTAGAAGCTTATGGAAGATCATTTGATAAGCAAAACATGATCTCTATAAATATATAAGACTTTTGAAATCGAGAGAATCATGTAGGTGATGAATTTTTCATTGAAACGTTTTATCGAACACTTGGCGGGCGTCAAAAATTGAAAAATATATATATAGCCCTTGTAAATAAAATCAAGCCAAGTTTTTCATCACCAAATGCAATTTAATAAATATCATTCATCAACAATCAATAAGCTCATCACAAACATATATAATTTGCATCAAGAAATAGACATTTAAACCAAGTTCTCAAGGGTTCAACCCAATTGAGCTAAAGAGAGTGAAATTCTTACCATTCGATCGGTAAAGACGAGCAATGATGATGATAGTCGAGCTAGATAATCCCCAACATATATATTTTATGCAACAAAACACATTTGAAGTGAAATGTGTATGAAAATGACAAAGGGGACGAAAATAGAGTTAAAAGGCCAAAATGCCAAAGTCTGGAAAACAGAAACATTTTAAGCCAAAAACAGGCATAGGCGGCCCTCCTAGGTGAGGGCGGTCGATCGGGTGGGCGACCGGTTGCCCTCACCCCAGTCAGCCCACTGTCTCCTGTTTTATACAAAATCCGAATTTTGATCCAAAAATCCAATTTTTCGTCCCTAAGTTTTTTTAAAAAAACGTGCAAAGTGCAAACGTAGACCTCATTCAATATACATTATGTCATAATCAAGCTCGAAATGAGGTAAAATACTCAGCGGTTAATGATTAAAAAGTCCGCGAGTTATCTTTGAGACGAAATTAAACACATCTCAAGTTTTTGTTAAAAACTCAATTCCTTTTAAAAAAATATTGAATCTCAATATGTTTAGTTTGATTATGACGAACTATATTTTGAATACGAATAACCGTATAATAAATACCGGACTTGTTATCTCGAAAAATAAGAATGTTTTAAAACTTTGGATACAACAAGTCATAAGAAGAAGTGCCTTTCAAATATTTGAAAATTTCTTTTAACGGCACTTTAATGAGATTCGTTGGGATAGTTTTTGAAGTCGAGCAAATAGACATAAGGCATATGGAATGTCAAGTCTATAGGAATAATACAAGAAAACATACCTCGAATTTGTTTGTCGGCCGATATGTCTTTCTCAACCTTTGTCAATCTTTAGCCATAGAGGTTGAGATGGTTCTTCTTTCTTCAATGCTTAACTCATTCAAGAGTTCTTTTGAAATATAACCATTTTCTTGGCATTGAATAATTTGTAGTCCAAGCAAGAAATTGAGCTCCCCCATCATGCTCATCTCAAGCTCACCTAGTATCAACTTAGAAAAACATATCTTGCACAAATATTCATTAGTAGCACCAAAAATATTCTTATAAATATGCACAAGTAAACAATCTTGCCCTTTTTCAAAAACAAAAAGAGTAGTATCAACTTTACCTTTTGTAAAATCATTTAGCAAAAATAGCTAAGTCTATCATACCATACATGGGGTACTTGTTTTAAACCATACAAGTGTTCGCCTTATTTTTAGCTTCACCGCAAGTGTACGGTGTAGTTTATAGAATAGGGTAAGCAAGGTCGTATCCACAGAGACTAATAAATTAATGTGCTAAGTATTGAACTAAGATAGTCTTATTTTTATTTAGACGATCGTAATTGGATGATTGTTGTGGAGGTAAAGACAAGAATAACCACAAAAACACAAGATGAAAAAATAATGGAATTATCAAGAGAATAAAACGGATTCCCGGGTTATGGTTTCGATTAATATTCCTCTTGTTGTCCGATTTAATCAAAGCCAAAGTTATTATCAATATACCTATAAAACGATCACAAAGCTATTTTATCCTCCCTCTCGAGATGCATATAAAATGTAGATTGAAATATCTATGCTAGCATCTCTACTCAACATAAGATACACAACTCCCAAAAGCATCAAAGATCAAATGTCCTCACAATATTCGCAAACCTCTCGATTCATGCAAATATTCGTGTCAAGTACTTAAGATCTAATATTGAAACTCATCTCTCGAATTATGAATCAATATATCAAACAAGTTAAATCATTGGCCAAGTGATAAAACAAGAATAAGCTCAAAGTACTCAAATAGGCTTCAAGACAATAACCTCAACTAAGATTAAAACATTCAACAAGAGTTCATTAATCTACTTCCAAAACCCGGAAATCACAAGAGTTTAGCTACACATGATTAAACAACTTACACACAAAGTGTTCAAAGTCATTACAAATGAAACTAAAAGAGTGAACTAAAAGAGAAGCAAGAAAACTTAGGAACGCCGACAATCTCTCGATATATCTCCGTTCTTCAAGCTCCGATGCAACCCGATTATCTCCTTGATGTCTCCTTCCAAGAGTTGACTCTTGTCTTGTGTTGTAGATCCCAAAATGCCGTAAATCCCCTGTGTGCGCCCCCAAAAGCCTTTTTATACTCCCCATCATGTTTAGGGCTTAATGTCTTTGACATGGGATTCAGTAAGACGACACGGGGTGGTGCGCCCACGCACGGGTTACCCGTGCGCCACCTCGCTGAATACCCCAACTCTCTAGGGGCGCACGGGTGGTGCGTCGAGCACGGCCTACCCGTGCGCCACTCCGGTGAGATATCCGACTCTGTAGGGCGCACGGGTGGTGCGCCCATGCATGGGCTACCTGTGCGCCATGCTGCAGCTTCAATCAACCTTATACAGGGGTGCACGGGTGGTGTCTTGAGGCACGCCTAACCCGTGTGCCCCCTGTTTCTTCCGTGAACGCTCAACTTTCGCTCTTTTAGGCTTCATGTTTCGTATATCCACTCAATTCTCCGCGTTTCTACTTTGCTTTCCTCATATTCTTATTCAATTAGCTTCAAATATCATGAAATTCCTACAAAATAAGCAAAGTGTAATATCTTTTCCACAAGGAGTGAATATGTAACGTTTAACGCGAGTATATGCATGTTTACTTATCATTATAGCTCGAAATACGCATCAAAACACATGCAAAATTCACGCTTATCAACAAGGCCTTTAATAAAAATCATTTGGCCTAGAAAAATTTTAAACCCCGGAGGTTGTTTTACATAGACTTCTTCTTGAATAAAACCATTGAGAAAATTGGATTTAACATCCATTTGGTAAAGCTTGAAATTTTCTTAAAACAAGAATGGGCAAGTAAAATGCAAATAGCTACTAAATGTGCTATGAGTGCAAATGTTACATCAAAATCAATTACCTTCTTCTTGAAAATACCTTCGAGCTACTAACCTCGCCTTAGTTCGACTAATGTTGCCTTGGTCATCGAGTTTGTTCCGGAATACCCTTTTTGTCTTCTTCATCATTATCATCATAAGGCATCCAATTAATCTAAGGTGTTCATAATAGAACATTTACATCCAAATATTTTGAGGTAACTAATATTTGGAGTACTTCATTTCTCATCTACACAACTTAACAAACTCATTAACAGCATCGCTTATATAAGCAAGAAAAAATAGCCCAAGTGTAAAAACATGCCTCAATCATCAATCACAAAATATCTTGCATAAGAGCATAGTAGAAATAGACACTATATATATAGACCATGAAGCAAGAAATACATACTATGCATTTAGAAGATCATCAAGAGTCTAATAAATCATGCAAGTTCAAATAAGCTTAAGAAAGCTACAAAAGGTCTCTTTTGAAATTTGAAAATCCGATAGCATATAGTTGAGACCTCATTTAAAAGAAGTATTTGAACAAGAGTTGACAAAGTAAATATGTGCAATCAAATATCGAATAGTGTCTTTCAAAAAATCTAAAAATCCTCTTAATGGCACTTGTATGAAATACTATGAAAAACAAGCACATAGGCATATGGCAATACATATATCGAGTCTATAAGAGTAAGAATAACACAAGTAAACGTACCTCGATAATTTATGCCTTTCTTGACAAATAATGACGTAAATGGCCATTTGTGGAAATATGTAAATCTACACAATTCTTAAAACAAGTCTAGCACAAATCATAATGATAAAAGTGTAG
The DNA here is from genome assembly GCA_016081115.2 of Rehmannia glutinosa. NCBI lineage: Eukaryota > Viridiplantae > Streptophyta > Magnoliopsida > Lamiales > Orobanchaceae > Rehmannia > Rehmannia glutinosa. The sequence goes on from CM071927.1 coordinate 34,543,465, forward strand.
GCTAAGAGATATCACAAGTAAGCTCATGCCATAAAAATCCATAAGAGATGATAACACACTTTAGTCTACAAAAATGCACAAGAGTTTTAAAAACATCATATAAGGTCTTCTTTTTCAAAAATATTTTAAAAGCACAAATATATATTGAAGACCATAATTAAAAAATAAATACTTGAAAACTCATTTTTCAATTAAAACACAAATAAAAGCATGCATAATAACAAAATAAAATGCATATTTAAATAGGGAGATACGGGTTACCAATTACGTCATTTCCATGGGTTGTGCCGTTCCCATTGTTGATGATATCTTCCTCTTTGAAAATCATCTTGTTGATGATGGTTTCTCCAATTACTCCATTTCCAAGCGTTGTGGCCTTCTCTTTTTCGAAAGTGTCTTTCTTTTGGAAAATCATCTTGTTGATGATGTCTTTGTCATTTCCACGGATTGTGTTCTTCCCATTTTTGATTATGTCCTCTTCTTGGAAATTGACTTTGTTTTCTCCTTCTTTGATCAAATGAGATGTTCATTTGATGTTTCCTTGGCGGCATGAATTTTCTTCGATTATTATTACGCCGGGTACCTAATATAACATTGTTTTGTGGTACCCTCAAGTGCTTGGGTCCTTTAGGATTAGCTTTGAGACTTTTTGGTCTCCAACAATAATTAGAGTTATTTCTAGCCCGACAAGTATTTACCGTATGACCTTTCTTACCGCAATAAAAACAAGTAACATCACTAATATGCATAGGAACTCGATTCTTTTTCACATGCTTGACAATATTAGGCTCATGATCAAGTTCACTATTCAAATTGTCACAACTATTAATATTCACAATATTGGGCAATTTATTGGTACTCAAGTTGGGTTTTGATAAATCATTTTTCATGCAATTCATATCCTCAACAAGAGTACTATTTTGTTTTTCAAGGTTTCTAACCTTGTCAAGTGTGGTGGTGTGAACACATGATAGTAATTCATAGGAAGTAAATAAACTATTCTTTTCATTTTTCAAAACATTGAATTCCTTTTTTAAATTTTTGTATTTAACAAGCAAATTTTGGAATTCATTTTGAAGATCATCAAAATCATTTTGCAAATCACTATAATCATTTAGAACAACAATATCATAAGAAGTAGAGGGTTTAAGACATACCTCGTTTTCTTCTTCGATGCCCATAAGACAATGTTCAACTTCTTCATAGTTGGAAGTTGTATGAGGTTTGTTCCTTAGATTTGACCTTGTATTCCTTTGAGAAGAGATGCTTTTGAGTTGCTCCTTTTATTTGCATATACTTCATGAATGGCTTCTAATTTTTGCCATACTTTGTGTGTCGATCGAATACCTACAACATGATCAAATTCCAAAGTGGTAAGTGAACAATACAAAATATTAAGAGCTTTACCGTTTAAGGAGATGATTCTCTTCTCTTCATCATTGAGCTCTTTGAAGCCTTTGGAGGTGTGTGGTGTGTCTATCATCGGAATAAATTCTCCATTTATGACGATATTCCAAATATCGAACCCGCAACCATGTAGATAATATTCCATTCTTTCTTTCCAAAATATAAAATTTTTGGAATCAAATAGTGGTGGCTTGGTGGTGGAGGTGCCGGAAAGATGAGCTTCGTTCGTAGCCGACGATCGTTCCTCTTCACTCGCGATGTGAAAAGAGCTTGCCAAAGAGTTTGGCTTTGATACCACTTGTAAGTCCAAGTGGCTACGATAATCTAGAGGGGGGATGAATAGATTATCTCCATCTTTTCGATTTTACCCTCTTTTTCGAATCGAATGCTCAAAGGCAAATATAAAGGTGCGGAATGTAAACAACACACATCGATTTATAGAGGTTCAACCCACCTAGGGTTTAATCCTCTACCACCCCAGTATATCCGGGATGGATTTCAAAAAGAAAAAAGATTTTATTAATTACCAAAATTAATACAACACCAACTTACAACAACACCTTGAAGAGCACCACACTCTTCTTCAACACCACCTTTGAGATTACCACAATCTCTTCTTGAAGATTGCCACAATCTCCAACGGCACCTTGTGAAGATTACCACAATCTTCAACCTTGAAGAATACCGAATTCTTCAACACCTCAACAAGACGATTACCACAATCTTCTCACACCTAACACCTAGATCACCCAAGTGTGTTCTTACCACAAGAACACTCACAAGGATATTTTGTGTTGAATGATAAATCGGCTCTGATCGATTAGGAACCACTGATAATGCCTCTACTAATGCAAGTGCAGTTCTCACTGCACCACGGGCCTGTGTAACTCATTCATCACGGCCCAGGGGCTTGAGAAAGAAACACCCAAAAATTTAAGATTACAACTCGATAATGAATTATACAATTGAGTGCAAGTGTAATCAAGAATAGCCTAGACCTCAAGGATGTGAAAGTGATAAGCTAGGCAAATTACAACAAGAATAATGACAATAGAAGACCAAGTGTTTGCTTGAGTATATCTTGTTGTGTTGTGTTGTTCTCTCTTATTGTGTTGCTTCAATTCTTCCTCTATTTATAGAAGATATCTTGTACATGATAGGCTCCTCTTGGGGACATGAATTACGTAAAAATTGCAAGACAATTGAAGAAAAGAGCTGTTAGAAATCCATCCCACAAATTAAGGGAAAGTTGTCTGTTGTCAAACGGTCAGATTTTTGCTGTCAAACTAGAGGGCGACCGGTCGCGCAGGAATAGAAGTTCAAAAAATGACACAACATTTTTACATAGGGCGACCGGTCGACGTGGGTTCGACCGGTCACCCCATGCCTCAACCGGTCCATGTCTCAAAGAAGTGAAGAATATGAGTTTCTATTTCAACAAAAATTTGCAGGAACCGGTCGCACACTGGGCGACCGGTCGACCTGACCGGTCGACCTGCTGTTTTTCACTCCAGGCTCAAATGTTGTTTCAACGTACTCTTCAGGTACGGGTTGCCCTATAGGGCGACCGGTTGGCCTCAAAACAAAAGTGTTGTCCAATATTTTTTTCGAAAATAAACTCCAAGAAATACTCCGAAAAATAGTAAAAACATTTTAGAACAATCGGAAGTATTAGGACAACATTTAGAAACAAGGTTTGGATGTGAAAACACATAGACACAGAATCATTAAAAGTGTTGTCCAATTTTGTCGAAAATAAACTTGAAGAAATACTCCGGAAAATATTAAAATCATTTTAAATCATTTAGGAGTATTTGGACAATCTTTAAAAACATTGTTTTGGTATAAAAATAAAATCATCAAAATCATGATAAAACCATTTAGCAAACACTCCCTTTTGGACAATTCTCATTATTTCACGGATAAGGTCAAGATATTCATCAGTCTCATGCCCCACTGATTTGTGATAATAACAGTAGCTATTACCGTCGAGCTTAGATGGATCCAGCTTCAGTGGTCGGGCCAGCGGCAGCAAATTCAAATCTTTGATGTCTTTCAAAATTACGGATGGAGGATGAGTTAAACTGCTTCTCATTGCCTCCACCTCGGCCCGGACCTCTTGGAATGATTTATAGCCTGTGGTGGAGCTGTCATAGAATGATTTAAACCCAGAGCCCGACCCTGACGTGGAATCTTTTCTGAAATCCTTTTTGGTACCTTGTTGTTTCTGCTCGGTAATAAGCCCTGCCATCGCTTCCTCTGCACAGATGTGTCTTTCTGCCCCGAATAAGAAACTCCTGGAAGGTACTGAGACGCCTTGTTCATGAATTGAGAAATGGAATCGCGAGGTCGGGGCAAGTCCCAAGATTGCGGCCATCAACATAGCATCATCGAAAACCGGCCCCAATTCACGAATTTGTTTGTTGAATCTAGAAATGTAACTTTTCAAAGGCTCGTCTTTGCTCTGTTTAATAGTAACCAAAGAATCCTTTGGTGCGACTCGGACCCTGGATGCCAAAAAGTGAGTGGTGAAGGCCGAAGAAAAATCATTCCAAGAACGGATGGAGCCTGGAGGTAGAGTTCGAAACCAGTGATGAGCTCGGTCACCCAAGGTTAAAGGGAACGCCCTGCAAAAAATGGCGTCACTAGGACCATTCAACTCAGTCCACGCCAAATACTTGTGGATGTGAGTGGTGGGATCAGTTTCACCGTCATATAAACCAATTTGTTGGACCTTAAATTTCACGGGGAGTGGAATCGTTAAAATGTGTGGAGCAAATGGTGACACAGCATCAGCCCGACTCGACAAAGGGCTTGGCTGGTAAGGAGCATCGTTAGGCTTCTCTTCAAGTTCATTGAGACAATGCCGCAGGTGAAGTATCTCTGTTTCTCGTTCATTAATCGGGCTGGGATCTTGAGATCGGTTAGCCCTAGGTGGTTCTTGATTACTAGGGAACTGGATCCTAGATTGGATAGACTGTAATGGCCATTGCCGAATAGGCTCTGGTCCCAGGCGCCCGTATACCGACTTCGACGAGGACGCCGGAGTAATGGCAATGATTTCGCCACCCTGCTTTGATCCATACCTTCATCTCGTTGCCTTCTTCTGTCCCGCCTATCCTCAGGCTGCCTATTTCGAAAGTCAACTTCTTGATTTTCCTGATTCAAAAGGGCTTGGTTTTGGGTGTTCCGTGGTGGATCTGCCTGTGGAGGATTTACTGGTGGGGGAGGCTGAATTTGTGGTGGAGGGGTTGCAAGTGCCTGTGCAACTAACTGATTCATTTGTTGGATAAAATTTGGGTTTGTGACAAGTTGTGTGATGGGTAACAAAACTGCATCCATAGTCTCGGTTGGAGGCACATTTTGAGGGTTTTGGACATCTTGTGGCTGATTATCCTGCCTATGGGGGTTTCTCGAGTTTTCACTCATCTTTCAATAAGTGGGAAAACAGATTACTTTGGCTTGAATTTCTGAAACTTCTGGGAATGAGACTGGACCAAACGGGCCCTCCTTCTAGCGCTAATTTGTTGATGCTCTTTTTTGATCTACAAGAACTTCAAAGTATGTGACTAGGAAAAGTAAATTAAACACCTATAAATTATGTAAAATGGATGAACTGCCTTTTTATTGATAAAGCCGAGCAGGCTATTTCTGGTCATTTTTATACACTAAATTTGAATACTACAAGTTATATAGTGGATTTCTCTTGTCATTTTTCTAATAAATGGGATCTATTTATACTAATACAATTAATGGCTAAGTAATTATTACATCTAAAATATTAGTGGGACACTTGTCCTCTTCTTGGTGTGCATGAGGCGCATGGTGGTCATGTGTTGGAAAGTGCTTGTTGACTTGTCCCGTTGACGCATCGACATGTGGCTCCTTAGTCTGCCACTGTTGGATTGAATTGGCTTAGTGGAGGAATATTGAGTGGAAGAACATTGAATTACCATACTCAAACGGGCTGAGCTCTGCTCGGCATTTTGGCTCAGGTGAAGGTGGTTTGGTCGGTCCATATCATCTGGTCAGTCCACGTCATTTGGTCGGTCCATGTCATTGAATTTCGGATGGCCACGTGGATGCATTTTGACCAACTTGACTCGGGTATAACGAATAAAAGAGGTTTTGCAACCACATATACATCTAAAATAAAACAGAGTTGTTTAACTTACTTTTCACAAGAACCCTTCCTGTATTTGTCAGCATGAAAAGACTTTGCACCTCTATCGTACCACGACTTGGTGTAGTTTGGATCTGACTTCCACTTCCTCTGATGTTTCAAAGTCTGAAAATCACCAACAGACAGAACAATAAGAAGACATACAACCACTATATAATGCCTGATACAGCAAAAAAATATAAACCATGTAACATACCGGTCTCTGTGCATTCAGATACCAAGGCACAGAAGACATTGGGTTGATTTCGTTTCCATCCTCATCCAATTCTGCACGTGCAAACCCAGCCTTACGTGCCTCTTCTAGTTCAAGCTGTTTCCTGTGATCCTCCCTCGATCAGAACGCCACTGCAATTCCCAAATCACAAAAACTCAACATTGATAATCTATCCAATACATCCCAAAAAAACAAAATTATGATTAAATATGAACGACATAAATTTAAGAATCGTGCTAATCATTTTCTCAACACAGAGATGAACTAAAGCGAGCACGAAGGACCTCGATTACTATGAAATCGAAGGAGATAAAAAATTAAAAAAAAATCAATCGGAAAACGCGTGGGCTTACCTGAAAGCAGTCGCCATTGATCAATTATCAGAATTTGTTAACCCTCGATACAAGAGAAGAGTAAGAATACCGGTGGATTTTAGAATAAAAATATTGGTGCACGCACCCTGCGTTAATTTATAGGCTATAGCTGCTCTCAGAGTCACGACAACATTAGAATTCCTATAATTTGTTACATTTGTTATTTATGGTAATTGGTAATATACCATTATAATCCGTTATATAATTGGTAATACCAACATATATAGTTTCTTTATCTAAAATATATTACTCCAAAGTCAATAACTTAAATTGTGAATGTACAATTATGATCATCCAGTAATTTATTCCATATACAACTTAATAAAGTCAAAAAGAAATTGAAACGACACTATGAAGCCAATTAAAATAAAAACATTGTTCCTCAAAAAATATAAAAAGGGAAAATTGCAATTTTGGTCCCGCAACTATAGAGAGGTAGCAAATTGGTCCCGTTCAGATTTTATTTAGCAAAAACACTCTGTAACTCCTTCACTTTCTCAATTCGAGGACCATTTTTGCCAGAAAATTGAATTTTTGCAAGAAAATTAAATTAATTGGGTATTTTGGGTTTCCTCCGGCCAATTTGTACATGTTGGATATATTTAATTTACATGGCACCCACGTGACCATGCCCAATTCAAGTGTAGAATTATAAATTGTTTTAATAATTAATATCTTATTTAAATACTAACAACTTAAATTAAATAAATATATATTTCATTTATTAAATATTTTTAATCAATGAACAATTCTAAGGATGAGTGCAACAGAGAAGAAAAAAAAAGAATATCTTTTTCTGTTTGGTTAAATATTTTTTAATTAGCTAATGTTACAGTTTTACTCTCTTATAATTTGTAACTGATTAGTTTAATAAATTAAGAATTGAGGTATTAATGATAATATTAACAAAATTTATTCATTTGCAAAAATAATTTAAATTTGTTAAGTATTAAACAAAAGTTTTTTAATATTATTGCCTACTTTATTTTATATTTAAATATATATTTTTTAATTTAATTTAAGTATTTTCAATTAAATAAGATATTATTAATTGAAAATAATTCATTTTTCCACTTTGGGCATGACCACTTAGGCGCCATGTCATTTAGATCTATCTAGTGTGTTCAAATTTGGCCGGAGGAAATCCAAAATCCCCAATTAATTTGATTTTCCGGCAAAAATTCAATTTTCTGGCAAAAAGAGTCTTGAAATTGAGAATGTCAAGAAGTTACAGGGTGTTTTTGCCAAATAAATATTGAACGGGACCAAATTGCCACTGCTCTATAATTATGGGACCAAAATTGCAATTTTCCCATATAAAAATATTGTTTTATAGGATAATATAAATGCAAAGATATTTGAAGTCTATTTTGGGGTTTTCCAAAAACATGTTGAGATATATTAGATGCTAAAATAAAGAATCATATATTAAGCACGGATTTTAAATCATGGTAAGTCGTCATAATTGATCGTCAGTTTCCAAAAACCTCACGAGATATTTTGGTATATAATTATTAGATGAGACTCCGTGCAATGCACGGGCTGTATATTTGGGAGGCCTCCGTTTTATACTGTGGTTTGTGTATTTTCCTAATATATAGTTTTATTAATTTTATCTTGAAGCACTGTAATAGTTATAAAATAGCATCAAACAGTATGGCGAAACTACTATTTAATGTTTTTTATTGATAAAATTAAAGATTTAAAAAATATCATATATTTGAACATGAAAAATACATTCTTGACTACGTATAGAGCTGGCAAAATGTAGCCCCCGGCCCGTGGGCTGGCCCGACTGGCCTGAGGTTTGGGCTAGGATTTTCTAGGCCCAAAAAAAATCAGCCCTATTTTGCCCGCCTCGATTGGCCCGTAGGCCGGAGTTAGCCCAATCCATTAGTTTTTGTGTACAAAATGCACACATGGGCTGGACTGGGCCATAAATTTTCGCAGCCCGACCAAAATTGGGGTCGGCCCCATTTGGCCCGAAATTTTTCAAAATCCCGATGGGCTTGGGCCGAGAGCTGGCCCAACCGGACCTTGCCAACTCTATGTATTATTGTTCGATCTTCGAAAATTGATATTCATAAAACCGCACAAGGCGCAACTTCATCGCCACTTACGTTTTAGTCATGTTTAGATCTTTAATTAATGTGAAGATTGGTGTCATACTTTTGTTCAATGTTATATTAGTAAATTTAGATGCAATTTTATTTTCGACTGTTGTTCGTATGTGTAAATTGGGGACAAAGATTTTTGCAAAAGCTGATCGTGTAACAATAAATGGAAAATTTACACACATGTATATGAGAAGTAAATAGAGTAATTACGAAAATATGAGACATCAAAACATAGTTTTGGTCACACATAGTATGAAATATGAATGAGTTTGGGGTATTATAAAAAAGGGCCTAGTCAAGCCATTCAAAACTTTTTAAGGTCTAACTTACTAAAAATAATAGTTGATGTTTTGAAATTCGCGTTTAAACAGCTATAGTCTTGTAAAACGACTATGGTCTTATAAAACAACTATTGTCATTTTAAACGACTGTAGTCGTTTCATTTACAAACTTATCATATAAACTAATAGATTCAATTTTCATTATTAATTGACTATTTGCCAATTTTCTAAAATCTTACCATTTTAATTACAAATTTGAACTCAACAACATGGACTGCTATATTTTATTTTTGAGATTTTATTAATGATGATTAGAGAAAATAGATATGGAAACAAAGTGGAAATGAGGAAATAACATATGAAATTCCAATATCTTTATACACTTCATATCATGATCTATATCGTGAATTGCTAAACATTTGCAAAGTCGATTCATCTTCATATGAAATGGAGATGAGATTTATTCCTCCGAGAAGTGGACAATTTTCGGTTATGGTTATATTGACAAAAATTCATATAAGACGGTCTCACAGATTAATTTCATGAGATAGATCCTAAAATAACCCATATTAGCTAAACAATTTGAATTCAGATCTAATTTGTTTTGATTTGTAAAATTGGTTGGATCCGTAGACTTGCTCAAAACTATTTTAGACAAACAAGTACAATAGTTGTTATCTCTCAATAAAATATAATTTTATTATTGTCTATGATCGAAGATCTAGTTAAGCATCCACAAGAAGATAATGTAAATTTGCATCTTTATTTGTATCGTATGTTCGTTTATATACATTTTTGGAGGGATAATTTCAGAATAGGTACCCCGAATTTACATATTTTTTTGGCTTTAAGTACCCCATGTCCTAACTCATAAAAAATGACCATCAACGTTACCAGTTTTTTTATCACTTTTAATATTGGCTCTTAGAGACGTCACAGACTAACGATTTGACTTGCAATTGTGAGTTGAGAGGGGGAAAATCCTAATTGACCAGTGACTAAATATTTTCATGTGATTTTTCCCCAATTTCTCCCCCAAAATCTCTTCTTCCCCATTTTTCATCCCTAATCCTAAACCCTAAATCTCTTAACAATGTCAAATATTATCCCAAATCGATGAACTCACCAGTGATTTTTCTTGGCAAATTTAAAAAGGCAGGGGCATTTGCACTTAACATTAGGTTTTTCTTATTCTTTTCTTTTGCTAAGGGTGAGAAAACTGCGATTTTATGGCTTCTTTATACCTGCAATTCCGAGAAGGCCTGGGAAATCTGCGATGGTTAAATTTGTTGTTTAATTCCTGTTGGATTATGGTGTAGGTTAATATCTTGGAGGCTGGAATTTTAGAAGAGATGCTTGTTTTATATAATGGTGATTTTAGCTATTGATCATGCAACTGAATCTTTTTTTTTTTTTTTTTTATTTCCCTTTATTATTTTTCTTTTTCATTTTACCAACATTCTTTGTTTGTATTGTTTGGTTTGTATTTGAACCATTTTTGCATTTACGTCATCAGGTCCTTCGTTTATGATTTATTATATTAGTTAAAATTAATAATTTAAGTGTTACAAAATATAATATATTAATTACAAATTAAAAAGATATTTTATTTATTCTTAATAATTCTATAAGATTATTAACTTTGAATTTTCACTCCAATTAAAGATTAAATTATATTATTAAAAATAATGGGTGTAAAAGAAGGTCTATTGGCTACAATTTTAAAACTATTCGGTTCAGTGGTTTTGATTTTAATTTTTTTGATTAAAATTACTAGTATAAAAAACATTCTATTGCATTACAAATTTAATGTTTTTACTTTTTTTCCAAGAGTTACTTTGAGGATTTGAGAATTTAAATATAAATAACAAGTGCAAATGAAGAAATAAATTATTTACCAATTTTTTTACTCATATTTGCCTGTTGTAACAGGTTACCAGGTCATACTTGACGGTCAACTAACGACCAGTACCCAAGTTGATTAAAAATTGTAACGTTGATGACTATTTTTGATGAGTCGAGAACATGGGGTATCAAAAGCAAAAAGTAGGTAAATTTGATGTACCAATTCTGAAATTATCCCTTATTATAGACAATAGGTAGCACTTTTTATGATGATGCACTTGCCCGTGCTACCTCTAGTCTAATGTATAACTTTTTATAGCTTTTAGTGACATTTTTTTAAGTGTTACATTAAGTTCTTTATTTGTATCACTTTGAAGAAACACTTCTAAAGTGTTACATATGAATCTTATGTATCACTTTTTAGTAGCACTTTTCTATTTGTAATACTTTGAAAAAAAATACTTCTAGAGTGTTACATAAGAATCTCATGTAGCACTTGTTGGAGCGCTTTGTCTTTTTTTGCCTCCAACGAGCTTCAAACCCGAGACCTGTTATGTGTGGAGGTGGCAATTTGCCACTAAGTTAAGTTAATTCTTATCACAATTTTTTCATTATTTTATATACATATTTATATATTTAAATTATATCATATATATATTATATATACTTTATGTATTAAAGATTATATTATATAATATATGTATTAAAAATTATATTATACAAAAAATATATAAAATAAAATTATCGACTAATTAAAATTTCATTGGTAAAAAGAAAAAAATCTAAAAATAATAATCTAGTTTACCAACATTAAAAAATTATAACAGTAGAAAACACCATTAATGGATAAATAATGAAAAAATAATTTACAAGCAGAAAAAAATCGTAACTAATTACTGACAACATCAATTTTCATGGTAAATATTTTCTAAACAATAAAATAAAAATAAAAAAGGTTACCGATGAAATTATTTTCCATCAGTAAAAATAAAAAAAATAAAAAAAATAATATCTACCTATGGATTTTTCGTCGGTATTACGACGGAATTAATTACCTCCGTAAAAAATTTATAAAAAAAGAAAAATAGAAAAACTTTAAAAAGAAAGAAAACAAAAATTCAATAAAAAATGGAGTACTTGATGTCTACAAAACAATTTAGTGACTGCTTTAGTATTAACCTATTTTGTGATATCAATTAATTAAATAAATCGCTGGCATTATTTAATGAAAACAATATAATTTTGTGTCACCAAAATATAATAAAAAAGTGTTACAATTAATAAAATATAACGTTACCTGGATCGTTGTTTAATTAAAGTGATACTTATTTGTGTTACAAAAGTAATAACAAAAAAAAATGATACTTAAAAAGTGTTACTTGTTTAAACTGGTACATATAAGCGTTACATATAGATAAAGTGATGCAAAAGTGTTGCATAAATTTTGTAATATAAAACATGTTACATAATGTGCCTTAATTATATAAAAAGTGCTACAATTTTGTATTACATAATGTCATTTATGTTATAATACTGAAAAATGTTTGATTACAAATTTATAGGTAAAATTCACGTTATCCCCTTTTACTATTGGTGTTGTATCAATTACCTCTTCTAGTATGAAAATCTTTACAAAACCCCTTAAATGTATAAAAGTTATATTAATAGACAAAAATATCCATAATTCAAACAAAACGATAAATTTGATTTGGAAACTCTATAATAAACTATAAATATTATGTCCCTCTACAATTAAATATCAACTAATTTGATTCTAATTTTTGTTCAAAACTAATTTTATAAATAAAAATTATCTTATATTTAACTTAAAATAAATAAATTAAAAATTATAACTCTAATATTATAGAGAAGTCACTTTTTTAATATTATAGCAAAGTCACATTAAAAAATATAACTTTAATAAATTTTGAATCAAATTAATAGATATTGTTTTGCAGTACATATATTTATATTATATATGGTGCACGTATGTAACTGAAAAATGTTAATGGATGATATTGCAATTTGTAATTATTTAGTATCTGTGAAAGAGAAATTAATATTAAATAATGAATAAGAAAATATTGTAAAATATTAATATAATTAATAATTGCGCAATTTGTAATTATTTAGTATTTGTGAAAGAGAAATTAATATTATATAATGAATAAGAAAATAGTATAACATATTAATATAATTAATAATTGCGTGAAGAAGTACTAAAAAATAAGAATCTAAAAGATGTTTTCTAAATGTGTTTTCTATTTATTAATATTATATAATATCTATTTCAAATTTAACTAATATTATTGTTAAATTATAAATTATAATAATTTATTAATACTTAGTTATCAGAAATTAAAGTATTATAATATTTTTTTGTTTAAAATTTTAAAATATTTATTTTTTTGTAAATAAGTTTGTGTATTGGTTAATATCGTGTACATATATCACATCTTATTTAATATAAATATTTAATAATATTAAATAATATATGAACTTTAAAATTACTTTTTAAGGTAATATAATGCACACGTATTGATAATAATATCTTTTGCTATTTTATTTATTTTTTATTTAACTATTTGTTTAGCAATTTACTAAAAATAGAATTAATTAATATCTCAAATCAAATTAATTGTAATTTAATGACTTAATTGCAGTTTTGGTCCTATATATATAAGGTGTCATATTTAGTCCTGTAATTCTTGTGTGTAGTAATTTGGGTCCTGTATGTATTAAAATTGGCATATTTGGTCCACTAAGTATGCTATATAGCAAATTTGGTCCCGCAAATTTTGATTTTTTTGCAATTTCTGTCCCATATAAGTTTGTGCAATTTTGGTCTTCAAATGATGAAACATAAATTACCCATTTGGGACCATAATTGCACAAAATAAAACTTATGGGACCTAAATTGCACAAAAATAAATATTCACAGAACCAAATTGTTACATAGCATAATTACATGACCAAAATTGCTACATACGATACTTACAGCACCAAATATGTCACCATTTTATACTTACAGGATCAAAATTGCAATTAAGCCTAATTTAATTATAGGGGAGGTAAAATATGCAATTAAATATTTTAAACATATATCTTTGTTAGTTTAAGGAGTATTTGAATGTTTTGATAGTGGAAGGGGATGTTTGATACAAAACAAATAGTAGAAGGGGGCAAAGTGAATTTTACCCTAAATTTATTAAAAACACAATTTATTTTTGATCCAGTCATGTCGAGGTGTATACAGTATATATATATATGTGTGTGTGTGCGCGTGATTTAATCATATAATGCATATAATTCGAGGAAATTGCACTTTTAGTCCCATAAGATTTGAGGTATTGCAATTATAGTCCCATGATTTTAAAATAATCCCACTAGAATGATTTTATTGCAACTTTGGTCCCAACGTTAATTCCTCCATCCATCAAACTGCCAGATCCCAAACCAAAAAATCGAACCGAACCAAACCGAAATAGTTCGGTTTGGTTCGGTTCGATTTTTCTAGCATTGCGGTTCAATTTCGATTTGAAAAACATATAAAATCTCTGTTTTTGAATAAAAATTAAAAAAATTATTTGTGAAAACAGCATTGGTAACACTGTTTTCTCATTTTCACCTCTTTTTTTAATTTTTTTTTTTGCGTTAATTTGATAAATTGGTTTGAAAATTAACTTAGTTTGTCAAATTAGCCTTATTTTGTGCCCAAGTCAAAAAATTATCAGCAACATTAATTTTATACAGCGATTGAGAATGTTTTTATTCTCACATACATTACACAACCATGTTGAACTCAAACCCACAACCTCATCTCTTTCTCTGATAATGTCGATAAGCCGAGCCCTGCTCTCTTCTCCCACTCTCAATCTCTCTGCTGCCGGAAATGTAGGAACAATATCAGCACCACTGTTAGCGTGGCGGCGCGAAAACTCAAGAACACCCCACGAGACGAAGCGAAAATAGCCCACCGGTATCGCACGATGCCGTTGACTTTGGCATGGATTATCGAGGTAAACCAACTCGCTGCGTCAGATACTGGCTTCGCTTTGGGGCAGGAAAACAACCGAGAATAAGCGACTCAAACTCATCGTCTTCATTTTTCGCCATCCGAGTTCGAATTTTCTAGATTATATATTGGTGATGCTATTGACTCATTATCTGTGTGAATGCCAGGCGGATTTGAGGAAATTTGAAGATTTTCGTGGCGGATGGAGGGAAAATTATTGGGGATTGTTGTTGGTATAGTTTTGGTAATTTCTGATGGATATTTTGTCCCATTTCAGGGCATAGGTCGATTTAAAGAGGAATGGAATTTTGGAAAAAGTGAGGCAAAAAATAGAAATACGTGCATTTTGTTTTTAGGGAAAAAAATAGAAATATGTGCATTTCACATGGCTAGCTAATCAAACTAACATGCACATTGTTGCTCCGTTAATTTTTTGACGGAATGGGACTAAATTTGCAACACATGAATTCTTATGGGATGTTTTATGCTCAAATTTTAAGATTGGGACTAAATATGCAAGTTGTGGGACTATAATTGCAACAGCTCAAATCTCACGGGACTAAAATTGCAATTTCCTCCATATAATTCACTTACCACGGTTTTTAGTAATTTCGTACGTAATATAAAACTTTTTTTTGTAAGGTTTTGCATATATATTTGGTCAGTTACTTGGTCTTGAAACAAATCTAATCAAGTGATTAAGAAATGAGTTGAAAATAGCAACTAGAATTGGAATACCGAGTACGTACCCTGCTAAGAATATATATATAATATATATATATATATATATGCAAGAACTGCTTGCCTTCACGTCGTCATTAGCCTCATGATCATGGCATATATATGTATATGTCCGGTCTTCGTCTCCTTTATATTCCTCTTCTTCTTGGCTAAGTCAATTATACGTAGTGAATCTTTCAAAGTCAATTTTACCATACAAATATGAATTTTTGCAAATTAAATTAAAGGATAATTATAAAAACACTTCTTAGGTTTTGCCAGCTTAAAAAAATAATAATAATAATCAAGTTATGTTTCCAAATTATAAATATGACTTGACATACGTGTGTATATGTATACATATAACATTGTCATATGTTTAACTAAGCGAGTAACCGAAATTACTCTGAAAAACACGTCAAAAAAAATTACTCTGAAAACTTGTACATTTGTTAAGAGAAATGTTATATATCATCCTTTACTAATCTCTTTTTTTTCTTTCTAATTTAGTAAGTAATTATTGCAAAAATTCCATATAAAATAATTTAATAAATTAATACTTCCCGAATTGAGAAAAAGTAAGAAAGAAAAGTGAATTAAAGACTAATTGGTAATATATATAAATATATATATAAATAACATTTTTGCTTTGTCAGTATATTCTAAATGTTAAAGGTAGGAATGGCAGTATATTCTCACAGAAAATAAAAGTGAATGGAATGAAAGTACAACCAATCACAGCCTAATATTCCAATTTTGAGTAACATAATATATTTAACATAAAACATATTTATATTTATGGGTATAAATTATTTGTTTAAAATAATATTTATAATTAACTATATATACATTGTATAAATATATAATAAATATATATTATATACAAATATTAAAATTGAGGATGTCAAGTGGCTTGGTGGGTAGAACATGGGCAAACTTCTGTATAGGATATAGTCAAAGTCAACACGCGGTGGGCACGGTGCACGGCTTGCCCAGTCCGTCGAAATTCACAATTAAAACCCCCCGACTCCCAATGACACCATCATTCTTGCGCTCAAGGCAAAATTCTTTGTAGGGAAGCTCTTGAATACATCATTTCTTTTAATTTTTTTTAGTCTATCTACCCTATATACTAAATAAAAAAGAAAAACAAATTTTACCCACGTTATCACCTCATTAATTTTGGACATTTCACAACTTTTTATCTCTCAATTCCACACGGCTTTGTAGATTTATCTATATAACAATCATATCTACAAATTTAAAGGACAACAAATTTAAAAAGATAACAAATAATCTAAAAATCAATGATTTTATCTACACTATCTTTTAAATTTGTTGATCCAAAATTAAAGAATTTGCTCATAATTAGTTTGTAAAAGTCGATGCTGGACAAATTTAAGAGATAATAAACAATCCAAAAGTCAAATATTCTATTCTACACTTTCTTTTAAATTTGTTATCTTATAAACTATTATCATGTTATGCGTATCAAATAAAATGCAGAAAACAAGCAAGAGAGAAAATAAAAATCGACAAGTTTGTGAGACTAAAATTTTATCCTTAGATAAATCTCGTGTAACATAGGTACTATTCTAGTGTGTGTGTGTGTGTGTGTGTTGTTCGCCATAAATATTTTGGTTCATACAACTGCAAGTGTACAGTGTAGTTTATAGAATAATAGCAAGCAAGGTCGTATTCCTCAAGGATTGATATTCGAAACACTTAGGCTATAATAACATCGTATTCCAATTTTATTGAAGCGACCGAATATTGAGTAATTTTATCTAAAAAAATCAAAATAAAGAAAAAGAAATAAAATAAATTTTCGAACCCCACAAGTATTTTCAAAATCTATAGGAGCAACCTTAGGCACATAATCTCAACATGTTTCTTCAATATTAAATGCAAATAAAGTTTTAAAAACCAATTCATACAATTCTATGAGTTCAATTCCTAAGTTAGTCTATTCCCCCTCCCTCGGGCGATAAATAAACAGTTGATTAATAATAATTGTAGGTCTCCCGACTCGTTATAGTTATTACTAACTCCCAAAAGATTTATGAATTGAATGACTCCCCATAAACAGTTGTAGGTCTCCTGACTCGTTACATCCATTTATGTCTGAATCCGATTTTCGTCTTTGTTAGAACTCATCGTCCGAAATTTTGCACTAACAAATATGACATGCAATTTATTGATCAGATAAAAAACAATTATAAATAAGCACTCGAATTCATAAAATAGAAAACATGAATTAATTAAGAAAACAAATAATCATATTTAACATGAATCCACAGTTTCGATTATGCCCCTAAGATCCGAAAGATATACCAAACATTGATTACAAACTCATAGATAAATTTGAATCAACATTACGACATCATATAAGTACATACAAGAGTTCTTAGATATAAAAAGAAAATCCCTTCTTGTCAGGATGAATTCATGATCTCCTAAGCCCTCGAAGGTCTTGTGCTCCCGTAGATGCGAAAGCCTTGTGGTGTTCTTAGCCTTTTGCTCTCAGAAGCTCTTCGATTCCTTCGTTCCTGTGTTATTTAATGTGTTTTCTCTGTATGAAGTGATATTGGATGATGTATGATGATGAAAATTCGTTCAGGCCTTGGTCCCCTTTATATAGATGCTTGGAGAGATCACTTGTAGAGTTTTAACAGGAACATAACTCCGAAAAACGCATTCGGTAGATTTTTAGCCTTTCCCACATGCCCCTGTGGGCTTCACATGGTCTGGCCGTGTGGACCTGGTTCCGTCCCCTGTTTTCCTCCTTTTTTCACACGGTTGTGTCATTCCACACCGGTATTTTCACACGGCCGTGTGACACCACACGCTTCGGCCGTGTGACGTACTTTTGTCCGTGTTTTGTCCCAATTGGCTCATGGGGTCTTCATTAAAGTTGTAGCCCTTTCTCTTTGCTTTCTATAGCCACTTGAATCACCTCAATAGCAATTTGTAGAGAAAATTATGGCCAAAATACTAAACCCTGCCAGTGCTAGAAACTGTTATCACATTTGGACGTTTTTGAGGAAATTTCCTTTTGTTCGATCGTACGTGCTTCTCTCCTTCACATATTTGCTCGTAGCTTAGCTCTTGACCTATACTTTGGAACGTGATATCTCTTTTTATCCAATTTAGCTCCATTTCCTGTAAGAAGTTACAAGAATTCGCAGTATCACGCCCAACAAGGGAAACCAAGTAAAACACACTAAATATGCGTGTAAATGCATTAATTATATATAATTTTAAACCCTCAAATTCACGTATATTTTACACTCATCAAAATCCCCCAAACTTAAAGCATTGCTCGTCCTCGAGCAAATTAAGAAAAAATAATATCAAGGGGAAAAAACAACACACAAGAACACTATAAACATTAAATTTCATTTGACTTTATACTCAAGTAAACCATGCATATCATAATCAAGAAGTCATCATTCATAAACTCGGCATAATAAATACTCTCTTGGGTACTCGATATTGCGACTCACAAGTAGATAGTGTATCACTTGACTCTCAGAAGTGTATGGATAGTGGTTACGCTCAAATTCAATTCAGTGAAAGTAGAACTACCATAGGCTTGCAAATCGTCTAACATTTCGACCACTTTTTGTGTGCACAACTTAAGAATCAAAAAAGACTTTTATTAGGTTGTAATGCAGGCTCTTTGGTTAGGTTAGGAAAAATTTGGATTAAGTGACTTGACTTGAGAAAATAGAATTTAAGCATACAAACTTGCAATTCACCAACCCAATTTCATATAATACTTATTTTCTTTTTCAACTAAATTCCACCCTTATTTCTCCTTTTTCATTCTTAGGCCTTTTAATTTTTTGCCTTCTTTTTTTTTTCTTTAGCCTCAAGCTCTCATTTTTTTTTTTCATAATTTTCAGAATTTTTCATTAGCTTTTGCTCGATTTTCTCTATTTTCTTTCCAGAGATTTTTTTTTTTTTTTTTTCGAGCTTCATACTTTTTTTCATTTACCCAGATTGTAGAACCCTGAAATTTCGATTACTGGTAATATATTAAATTTGTACATGGATTTATTTTGAGTAGTATTTTCCTATAATATTTAATTTTGGATCATCCCTAATTTTATTGTAAAATTTTATTAAGAATAATCTTTTTATTCTATTTAAATTGTTAAGGTTTAGATAATTTAGGTATATTTCTTTAATACATAATTTGATAAAACCAATTTCTTAAAAGGTCAAAATGCAAATACACTAATATATACTTATTTACGTGAGAGAGTAGTAGCAAACATGTATTTTGGTTGCCACCTCCTACTTACCTTTACACCAAGCTAATACGTGTTGAAGGCATGGAGAAATATCTTTTACAAAACAAAAATCAAGACTCTTACCTTACCTATATATCGGACATGAGGCGTGGCAGACAAGAAGAAAGGAATCACAAAAAGGAAGTGGAGTTTGAATTGAACATTAGAATTGAAGGTGGGTGATTTTCTTGTTCTTTTTTTTTTCTTGTTGTATATAACTCTAAAATCTTGAGAAAATATATATCAATCTACTATGTTTAATATTCTTTGATTCTAGGTTACAAAATCCAACAATTTCCTTAAATCATTGTTCTGTGGAACCACCGAACAGAAAACCAAAACTGCATTTTTCCTTGGTTTTTTTGTTGTGCCAACATCCGTGCCGCGGCGCTTCGTCCTCGAGCTGTGGCGCGAGTTGTATCACTTGAAGCCCACCCTTTACCTTCTTGTTTATATAATTGTAATCTTTGTCAGTTTCTTTCCTCTATTTCCCATTCGTTGTACAAATGAGAGATTAACCATTTTGAACAAACTTAATCATCAATTAATTAACCCACAAAAGGAAATCAAAATATAATATTTGAGGTTAGTCTGACTACCTGCAGGAGTTAAAAGTATTATCATTACAAAGTAATGAGTGTATATTATTCAAGCTAGATAATGTTTTAATGCATTAAGACTAACTTCTAGTGGTGCAATTATACAAATTTTAGTTTATCATTTACAAGGTAGCTAGGAAAATGAAAGAGGTTAGCATGTCTAAAATATTTAATTACCTTTCAAATAAATCAATGTTGAGTTCCACTTTATCAACTAAAAGCTTAACATTTAGTATTTTTGTGAAGTAAATTCTCATCTATGTTTGGTTATAGAATTTAGAAGTAATATTCTTAAGGAGGAAGCATCTTGAACTTCACGTTAAATGAATAAATCAACTGTCCTCTAATTTAACTTAAATTTAATGAATTGAATATAATTTGTTATCTTGCAAATCATAATCTTCATTTCGTACTGTACATTGTTTCCTTTTCTTTTGAAATAATAATGTATGCATTTTAAGTTTCATTACACTCATCGTGTGTATAGTGTATTGTTTAATTATTTGGTAAGTGTCGGGCTCAAGTGTGGCGTGGATATGGCTGAGTTCGGCTGGTCAGGTACACGGGCCTGCGGTCTTAAAAGGTTCTTCGCTATCCACGACCAAATCCCACCACCTAAGGACGGAGTGTTCCAAGGGTAGAAGTAGGTTGTAGGATCGGTATATTCCAGAATATGACTTCCCGGGAATCGCGAGCCCCAGTGTGGAGAGTCGTGCCGTAGTGTGGTGCAATAAGGGGGTAAGGTTTTACGCCAACGCAATAAAGGAGTGATAAGGGAGAACGGGGGTCACTTACCGTTAATGAATGGTCCCACCGTTAATGTGATATTTGAATTAATTGTGCTACAGATTGATTGAGTGCATGTTGCTATTGAATTGAAATGATTGCATTTATAAAGAATAACTTAATCTTTCTTAACATTAAATTTTTTAAAAGAAACCACGCCTGCACACCTGCACCCACTCACTGAGGTTTTTTTCCTCACGTATATATTTTTCTAAAAAATATTTTCAGTTTTCCCAAAGTATTTTTACACCATCTCCAACACGGAAATTTATAGATTACAATATATAAAGTCTGGGCTGATAATAAACCAGTTTCGAGTTCTTCATGGCTGTCAACTTCTTTTATGTTGTCCATTGGAGTTTCTTGTGAAAGTATTAATATTTATTCGCTTTGAACAGAAATCATCTTCTTCTTCACAAATTTTTTCTCTATGCAAAATCTGCAGAACTCGTTAATGGCATGTAGGAAGAGAAATTTTTATATGTTGCATTAATGGTGGAACTATGAGAGAGAGAGAGAGAGAGAGAGAGAGAGAGATTTGATTGTTGGATTGATGACATTTTGTTTTTGGGGATTGAGATATGTATAAGAGAGAGAGAGAGAGAGAGAGAGAGAGAGAGAGAGATTTGATTCTAATCTCCTTCCATTTTTGTAACCACTTTGTTTATGTTATTTTACCCTATTACCCTTATGTTATTTAAATTAATGTTTTAATGTTATTTTAGTCATTAAATCACATCCATTGATTAATAGTTGGGGATGGTTGAGATTAGTCCATCATGCCTCACCTGGAGCGATGGTCTCATATGATCCCCCTACTTTTTTTTAATAAGTTGTGAGTAATGGTTAAATGGAGGAGATAAATTTCAAAAAAATTGATAGATACAGGGTTCAAACTCTGATCAACACTCCGCGGCCAATCCGCCCATTGACCCGCACAACCTCTAACACTACAACAATAACATCCGCTGGGCTTTGCTGCTAATACTTTTTAGAAGGGCTACTAATACCTTTTCGTACGACTACTAATACTTTTCAGGAAAAATACTAAAATACCTTTAATCGAAATATCTAATATTTTTTCAATAAGATTATTAATATATTTTAGGGAGAATACTAATACTTTTACCCAAAAAAATCTACATTCTTCATGAGAATTACTTAAAAAATGCTCAAGGGGTTGCCAATATTTTTCCAGGGGATTACTAATATATTTCCAAGGGATTTCTAATACTTTTCACTGGAAAAACTAATACTTTTGAGGGTTTCCTAATAGTACGTCATTGTCTAATGCTTTTCAGTGGGACAATTAATATATTTTAGGTCGATTGCTAATACTTTTGAGGGAAAGTATTTCGGGCTACTAAAAACATTGTTCAAGAGGATTACTAATACTTTTCAGACATATGACTAATACATTTCAGAAGAAAAAAAAACTAATACTTTTAACGGCCTCTAATATTACAAAAATACCACCAGTGTAGAGATCCTATGACACCGCCCCAGAATATTACAAAAATACCACCGGTACATGAAATTACAATAAAACCCGGGTCGGGTTGGGTCTGTCTAACAGAAAAGATACGTCAAACGGTCTAACCCAAGTTTTTGTCAAAAATTAATGTCCTAATTAAATTGGATTTGAACATTCATTAATTGATTTAACATTGAACCTTTTATTTAATCATTAGCAATCAACATTTGCATCAACACATAACAAATTGGAAATTATTTACAGATTTGGAATTTCAACAATTTTGACTTAGAATATTCCTCGTACAAGACTTCATAACTAACCGTTGCACGTGAGGGTGCGTGTTAGAGTAAGTCATAATTAAACAGATTTTCTCTCCAGCAGCTAAAGATTTTGGATGAGATGATTATTCAATATTTGATTTGAATATTCCTCTTTGATCTCATACTATTAACATGGTAATTAACTCTGAATATTATTTAGATCATAACTGCCTAATAATCCATCTAAAATGAATAATAACAAAAATTACTTGAGGTTTGGGGTAATTAAAAAAAACCAGAGGTTTTTAAAACTACAAAAATCTCCATGAGATTTGATTTTATACTATACTTTATTCCCTTCATAGTAAAAATATTTCAAATACTCTGTTTTACATTTGTAAAAACATCCCAGTTATCCACTTACATTTAAAACAGAATCAAACATGAGCGTTTTTTCTCTTTTTATATAGTTTTGAATTTGTCTGGGATTTTTTGTAAATATCCCCAAACCTCATTGATAGTTTTTGTGATGTGATAATTGCCCAAATTGCACCAAACAAATACATAAAACTCTTTTTTATAACTTTCCCATAAGAAACTCTTTCTTACACAAAAAGGGGTGTGTTTACATCTTTACCATTACTTAATCCAACCCCATAGTGAACTTTGTTCTCTCTCTTCAACACACATTTATTATCATTTATTATTTTAAAACTGTTATATACCGTGAAAGTATGTATAAACCGTGAAACTAAGTTTATATTACCGTGATATTAATCTAATATCGTGATTCTACGTATATATAACGTGAAATTAAATATAACCGTGAAATTATGCATATCGTGAATTGATTGACATAATAATGTGAAGTTATATATACCGTGAAATTATGCATACTGTGATAAGTAAAAAGTTCGTGTACTTTTTTAAAGACATGTCTAATATCTAGATTGTTGTTATTTATTATTTTTTTTTATTAATTTTGCAGATGAATTGACGTAATTTGATAGTCGACTGATTAATTATAAATTCACAGTATTAATAAGTTCACGGATTAATTATATTATTCACGGTTGTCATATATTAAACCATGAAATTATAGACTACCGCGAAGCTCTGTATTCCGTGAAACGAATAAGACTAATACAATTATGTTAGTACATTAACGTGAAGCTCTACATAGAATAATACCGTGAAGTTACTATATTAACTAATCTTTAAAAAACTAAGTTTCTATCACCGTGATGTTAGTATAATACCGTGGTTATACATTTATATAGCGTGAAACTGCATATAACTGTGAAATTATGCATACTGTGAATTGATTGAATATAATATTGTGAACTCATATGTACCGTGAATTATGCATATCATGATAAGTAGAATTATATGGAATTTTTTTAAAGACATGTATATTATCCAGACGTCCATTATTTATAAATTTTTGCAGATGAATTGGCATAATTTGGTAGTTCGATACGGTGAGCATTAGCAAGGAATCGAATATGTCGGCGGAGAACACGAGATAATAGCTATTCATGATGGAGATAATTATTTTCCGGACCTTATGGAGACTGTGCACGATAGCGTAAAGACCGATTTATATAAATAATAATTCTAAAAAAATTTGCAAACAATTCGTTACATTAATAACCAAATGTTATATGAATAATAATGAAATAATAATTTTTACATTAATTCTAAAAATAACACTTATTGTTTTAAAGTTAAAAGAGGAAAAGCAACTCAATACATTAATAAGATAAGTATGACTTCAAGTGTGTTAATCAGTTTGACTTCACGGTATACCAATTAGTACGACTTCACGTATATTAATCTGAATGACTTCTCGGTATACTAAGTATTATATTATTACTTCATGATATCTATCTGGTTCGACTTCAAAGTATTTCAATTAATATGACTTCACTGTATGATAATTAGAATGACTTCCCAGAGTGACTTCACGTTTTATAATTAATATGACTTCACAGTATATTATTAGTAAGACTTCTTAGTACAAACATTAGTATGACTTCACGGTATACGACTTTTCAGTACAAAAATTAGTTTGACTTTACGGTATATTATTAGTACAACTTCCCGATATAATAATTAGTATGACTTCTCGGTATTTTAAGACTTCACGATATAAGGTTGTGCATTGAAGGGGAGAAGAAAAATCCTAAGTAAAGGGGGTGGACCAAGTCAAGTGTAGTTGAGTTATAGGGGTGTGGTTAAAAAAGTGTAGAAAATAGTTTTTTAAAAAGTGTGAGTAAGAAAGAGTTTTAGTTGTTAAAAAAGTGTAGAAAAAAATCATCCCTCTTTTGTGATTATCACTCTTTTAAAATTACAATATATAACCAGTCCTTACTATTTTTTTAATTTTTCTCCAAGTTGCATGCAAAATAATTCATTGACTTCACAAAGTAAACTCCATGATTCTTCCACCATATATCTTAGTTTCTGGATCTGATACTTCAAACTTCAAACATGTCATTAAATTCTTCCCTCTATATATAAACTGTATTTTGGTGCCCAAAACCATGATCACACTCTCTCAAGCCCCAAAGATTCAATTTAACAAATTACCATGGAGAAGAAAAATTCCAGTCATTCCATATTATGTCTCGTCGTTTACTTATTCTCCTTAAGGATTTTCACCACAAAAATGGCTGCTGCCCAAATAATCCCCATAAGAGTTGGGGTGGTGATAGACATGGATGATTATGGAGATATGGCATTAACCTGCATATCAATGGCGCTCTCAGATTTCTATGCTAAACATGATCATTATCAGACAAGGTTGGTTCTTACCAATAGGGATTCTAAAGGAGACATCGTTGGAGCCGCTGCAGCAGGTACACACACAAAAAGCGTTTACAATGTGTTTGTGAAAATGTCTATGTGGTAGAGGTTTATGCTGTCATCAAATGCCTTGGATAGGATGAATATTGTGTGTCTTCTAGGCTTCCTTTTCGCAAGCCTTTTTGTATTCCTCCAAGTAGGGCCTGCAAATTGTTCTATCAGTCATACTTTTCAGGAGCATTACTTGTTCTATAAACTTATTTTAGTTACATTAACGACCGGGGCTATCCTAAACTGGTCTTTTCCTTAATCTTTTCCTTTAGGCTTTCCATCCGCGTCGCCACTCATAGACTTGTCACTCGTGGAAGTGAATTTCATGCCTTTCCACACACTCGAAACCAGGACCTTTAAGCTTAAGTCCTAAGTTCTTAGAGTGCGAGTACTATCAAGGAAAAAAAATTCTAACCTTTTTCGTTACTAGAATAATTATTCTACCCATTTATAAAAAAAAAAAAACTTTTTTACCTACAAAGACCAAAATACCCTTACTAAAGTGGGTGGAATTGACGGAAACATGATACGAAGAGGCGGTCATGCTACCGTCCAAATAAAGTTGTTTTTTCAAATTAAAACTAGTACATGATCGTGCTCAAAATAGATTGTGCCACGATCATGCTCAGAATGCATTATGGTACGATTGTGCCATGATGAACATTTCAGATCTGTTTTTTGCTCATTACAAAAACCAAACGAATTTTCTAGCATTATACATAAATATTTCAAGAAGGAAATAACATTAGTTTGGTTCACAATGACTTAAACTTCTATTCCAGTCGAGTCTTGGATCTTCAAAAACAAAAAAATGAAATTAAAAAAAAAGATAACAATCTGTGGAAAGAAGAAGAAAAGAGGAAATGAAATTTGTTTTTTTCAAACCAAGAAATAGAGAATTATCTTATCCTAAAAGTGGTTTTTATGAAAGTTGGGTAAAAAAGAATTTTCTTATCCTAAAAGGTGTAAAAATGGTCATTTTCCCTTTAAGGGGATCTATATGTTATGTGGTTTTCCTGTTCTTGTTATGAGGTATCTTATTAAAAAAAGGGCCTAGCATTGTGTTGTGATAAATAATATACATGGAATGAAGAAAGATTGTTTATTAACTACTTGGCAGTTTCGGCGTACTTTCAAATTCTTCAACTTGCATTTCTGTGGGAGCTCGGTTTCATATTTTACCGATTGTTCTTGGTTCTATAAGATTTGGGTTTTAGCATATTAATCTGTCTGGAAATATGTAAATTTCTCACAGTAACTACTACATAGTTAGTGTCTTGCTCAGGTTCACTGGTATAAGATGTTTGTTGCGTAAATATCATATGGAAAAGAGTCATCACCATCTGGTCCTCACAGGACAATTTTCTTAAGCTATTGGAACTTATACTGACTTTTTCACAATTATTTTTATAATGTTGAGCTTGAAAAGATATAAATAGTCTTATATGTATAACTGATCTATTCTGAAGAGAATTCTAAAGATAAACACTTGAATTTTCAAGAACTGCAGACTAAAAATGAAGTATGAAAAATTACAAGGATATTTGCTGTCAACAATGACGTATCTACTAATATTCAGTTTTTCTTTCCTTCAACTCATAACCAAAAACTGGAAAAATATTACCTCTTTCTTAAAAATCTGAAATATACACATTCCACATGAAGACCCCTGAATGTAAAAGCAATCAACTGAATTTTCTTGCACAAAACAATGCAGCTTTGGACCTTCTTAAGAATGTTGAAGTGCAAGCCATTATAGGTCCCTTGTACTCAGAACAGGCTAGCTTCCTTATTGCTCTTGGACACAAAGCTCAAGTTCCCATCATTACTTTCTCAGCCACAAGTCCTTCTCTTTCACCACTTCAGAGTCCATATTTCGTTCGCGCTACTCTAAATGACTCTTCACAAGTAGATGCCATTGGTGCAATTATTAAAGCCTTCGGATGGCGAGAAGTTGTGCCCATCTATGTGGATAATGAATTTGGAGAAGGGATTATACCATTTTTGACCGATGCCTTGGGAAAGGTAAATGCTCGTCTCACTTACAGAAGTGTCATATCGCCACTAGCAACAGACGATCAAATTGTAGCAGAGCTTTACAAACTAATGACAATGCAAACTAGAGTTTTCGTCGTCCACATGCTGAGCCCTCTTGCTTCTCGCCTCTTCACCAAAGCAAAACAACTAGGAATGATGAGTCAAGAGTACGCATGGATAATAACAGATGGCATCACTAACGAATTAAATTCAATGGATCGTTTTGCCATAGAGTCCATGCTAGGAGTAATAGGTGTAAAACCTTATGTTCCAAAGACCAAAGAGCTCGATGACTTTACAATTCGATTCAAGAAAACGGTTCGTAACAACAGTCCAAAAGCTCTTATTCCAGATTTCGACATTTTTGGTTTATGGGCTTATGACTCTGCAATTGCACTAGCCATGGCAGCAGAAAAAGCAATCCTAAGAAATGCTACATATCGAGAGGCAAACATTTCCAGAAATTCTACAGACCTTGAAGCGTTTGGAGTATCAGACAGTGGATCAGGGCTTATTCAGGCCTTATCAACTACAACATTCAAAGGCCTTGCTGGAGACTTCAAATTAGTCGATGGCCAACTCCAAGCACCTCCTTATGAGATAATCAATATGGTTGGTCCTGGAGATCGAGGCATTGGATATTGGACGAAAGAGAGTGGAATTGTCAAAGAACTAAACTTCACAGGTGCAAACACAAACACATACTCCACTTCAAAATCCAATCTTGGATCCATTATATGGCCAGGCGATCCAACATCTTCGCCCAAGGGCTGGGTGATTCCAACAAATGGGAAGAAATTAAGAGTAGGAGTACCTGTAAAGGAGGGTTTTACTGAGTTCGTACACGTCACTTGGAATTCTGACAATTCGGCAAAAGTAAAAGGATACTGCATAGATGTTTTTGATGCAGTAATGGCAGCACTACCATATGGTGTGCCTTATGAATACATTCCATTTGCAACACCTGACCACAAGATGGCTGGGGATTACCATGATTTGGCCTATCAAGTATTCCTTGGCGTAAGTATCTTCTTCTTTTTTTCCTTGAATGAAATTTAAAAACAGAACATTTTTATCAACTTAGAGCAAGATGCAATATACCCTATTCGCCGTGCAAATGGTTCTACACCTAACCTTTAATTTCTCTGATTAATGAACAGAATTTTGATGCTGTAGCTGGAGATGTTACGATTGTAGGAAATAGGTCACAGTACATTGACTTCACTCTGCCTTACACAGAGTCTGGTATTTCAATGGTTGTACCAATCCAGGATGATAAGCGCAAAAATACATGGTTATTTGTGAAGCCATTGACTTGGGAACTGTGGTTAACAAGCTTTTGCTCATTTGTGTTCATTGGGGTTTTGATTTGGATTCTTGAGCATCGAATAAATGAAGATTTCAGGGGGCCCTTGTGGTATCAAGTAGGCATGATATTCTGGTTTGCCTTCTCGACGATGGTCTTTGCTCATAGTAAGCCAACTTTCATCATTTTACACTACATACAGTCCTTTTCACCAGTGTAACATTTGAGCAAATCTTAAGAGCCTTGTTATGGGGAACTGATATGTAATCAGATGTTGAAACTTAAAACCTACTTAATTTTTGGATAGATATAGGGATATTTAGGAAAAAAACCCGAGGTTTGGGGTGATTACAAAATTTAAAACTTAAGAGATAGATATTATAATGTGAAAATGTTTATGATCATTTGCCATTGCTTTTGTTTTGTAGAGGAGAGGGTGGTAAGCAACTTGGCCAGGTTTGTGCTGATCATCTGGTTCTTGGTGGTACTTATTCTAACTCAGAGCTATACTGCCAGTCTTGCATCTATGTTAACTGTTCAGAAGTTGCAACCAAAGGTTAGAGATGTTAGTGAGCTTATTAAAAACAAGGAATATGTAGGCTACATGAAAGGATCATTTGTCAAAGGATTTCTTAAAGACATGAAGTTTGATGCGTCACAACTTAAGGAGTACGGCTCAATGGAGCAATTGGATGAATTTCTCTCCAAAGGGAGTAAAAATGGTGGCATAGGTGCTTATTTTCATGAGATCCCATATATAAAGCTGTTCCTAGGCAAATACGGTTCAAAATACACCACGGCTGGACCTACATATAAGGCTAACGGTTTCGGTTTTGTATGTATTTTTCTTCCATAAAATTGTTTTTCATTTTTGTCTAGCCATTTTTCAGTTTAAAACTCTGTTTTTTCCTACTTTGTAGGTGTTCCCAAAAGGTTCTCCTCTTGTACCTGACGTCTCAAGAGCAATTTTAAATGTCACCGAGAGTCAAAAGATGGTGGAGATTGAGAATAAGTGGTTGGGGGATAATAAGATCAAATGTCCAGATTCTGAGTTATATCCATTTAAAAGCCTTGGACTAGCAAGCTTCTGGGGACTCTTCTTAATCGTCGGAATAGTTGGAATTGTAGCCTTTATAATCTATATGATTAGGTTCTTACATGAAAACCGGAGTGTCATAGAGCGGTCTGATCCTGATTCCACACCGTGGACCAAGATCCTCGAATTACTACGAAAGTTTGAGAACAAAGATTTGAGTTCTCATACATTCAAGAAATATAAACTGACTGAGAGAGAGGATGGAATTTTTGGTGATTTTATGCATTCGCCTCGTGAAAACTACCAACAAAGTCCATCAAATTTCTCACTGGACTCTCCACGTACTAACGACCCGTCAAGTCCTTTGTCCACGAGTCCCTTATTGCACGGCGTCAATTTTCAGAGAGATCAGAGGAGGTCAGAAGAGATTGCAACGACGACAATACGACAACAAGCCGAATCCTCTCATGAGGTGATAAACCGGGAGACTGTTGAGCTTGTTGATCTGAATGCAAACGAACGTATAACCTCACATGATGGGATTCATTGAGATGTCCTCTGCTCAAAAGGTGGTATTGTATATTGTAGATTTAATGTTACATGTTTTAGTGTATTTTTTTTCCTTGATTCGATTGGATGGCCTTTCAATCCGTCCATTTACATTTTTTAAGTAAATAGTGGTGAAAAGTTATTTTTGAAAAGTTGTGAATTTTTTTGGGAGCGTGATTTGGTGTGGGATGAAAATGTGACGATTCATAGTTGATGGGATGATTTTTTAGTAAAATTGTGATTGATGATTTGAAAAATTAGAAAGACTAGTACATAGTGTATTTGTAATATGATTGTGTAATAATCTGGTTGATAGTGATGTGTTTTTTGATAAAATAATAATTCGATATGATTGATGATTGGAAAAGTAAGAATTAGTTAATAATGTATTTTTCCGGATTTTTTCTCAAGCAATAGCATGTTGGGCCAAAAATAAATTTTGAGAGAAAATTTTGCAATTTTTTTTGCAACCAACGGCAGCCTAAGTTTTTTTTTTTTTTTTTGGTTTCCTTTTCCTGTTCAATTCTTTTGATCTTACTATGATGATGATATGTGAGTTGGAAAATGTTCATACTTCGTTAAGATATTGATATCGGATGGCTCATCCATCAAAGAAGAGCTTTATTAGTGAATTATATTTAAAATAAAGTGGAACATACTTTTCATTTTTCAATGAACCGAGTATTTTCTTTGTACATCTAGATATTATAATAATAACTTAGGAAGATAATAATAAAAAGATTATGTATATTTATTTCCTTTTTGAAATTATGTAATATATATTTCTACGTATAATTAAATGAATTAATCTTAACTTTTTTAATGCTCTCTTAGTTCTTTTAAGAATTATATATTTTCTTATTTAAAGAACAACTACGTTGGAGAAAAAACGAAAAGAAGAAAGCAATACTTTTAAGAATTATACTAAAATTATATTACATGTATATAGCAATAATAATTTTTTTTATCCGATTATTTTTCTATCCATGATAACTTTCTTTCGTAATCATTTCTTAATGCGTTCACTTTATACAGTGTGTACAAAAAATTTCAGAGGTCAATGCATTATTAAAGAAAAAAATTAATGTTAACTATCCACTTAACGGGGCATGTATGATGCACTTCATTATATGTTGAGCAAAGAATCCTTTTGTGGGAGTAAGAAAATTCCTTCAATTTCCATAGATAGGCTGACGAGAAATGTTCCATACTGGTTACAATTGAGAAAAGGTCAATACTGGTTGCAATTCTTGCACGCCACCAATTCAAACACACTTCAAATCTTTTACTGTTATAGTATTTTATTGTTTAATGTACATAAAGTATTGAATGATATCATGATCACTAATATTTCACGCGTTTGTTATGATATTGTAAAACGATCGAGACGAAAATATTTCCACACTAAAACTTGACACAATCTCACATCGGATTCACAAGCAAATAAAGATTGGTACTTAAAGTTTGGGTCAAATCCTCCACTCTTGAGCTAAGTTTTTGTGGTGGAGTTAGGGCCTTGGCTTGAGAGCCTATGCCAGTGCGTTGCGGAAATGGTTACTTGTTGCTTGATAAGATCCGGAGTAAAGCTGTCCAAAAGGGAAAAAGGCTTCTCGGTGCATGCCAAGAAGAATCTGGAGTGAGAGTGATTTGCGGGTGTCCGGCTTGTCAAGAGGTTTACCATTAATGCTTTCATCGAGAGTCGGTGTGTTGCAGGAAATGGCTACGTGGTGCTTGATAATAAGTTCCGGAATGAAGCCGTCCAAAGGGAGAAAAGGGTTACATGTTGCCAAAGAATATATAGTTAGCAGCGAGAGCCATTCGCGGACGTCCTACTTGTCAAAAGGTTTTAGGGTTTATGGTTCAGGGCCTTGGCTTAATAGTCTATCATTAGTGCTTTCATTGTGGGCTGGTGTATTGGGAGAAAAGACTACTTGGTGCTTGATAAGGTCCGGATAAAGTCGTCCAAAGTATATAAGAAAAGGACTACCTGGTGCCGAGAAAAGTCCGGAGTGAGAGTCGTCCGCAATTGTCTGGCTTGTGAAGGGGGGTGGAATGACTAATGATACGATCCCATATCGGATCTACAAACAATTGTCGACTGGTACTTAAAGCCAAACCTCCACTCTTGAACTAACTTTTGTAGTGGAGTTAGGGCTTTGGCTACCAGAAACAGCGCTAGGCTTTGTTTCTTAAAGCATCTTAACCTTCTTTAATCGTATTTCTTGTTCTTTTTTCCTAAGAAAATAATAATTATAAATTGATCTATATTTAATTTTGGTGTAATTAATTCAAAGCCCACATCAAGTTTACATGGACCATCATCATCTCGTATAGTTTTTGCTCAACATGCATGCTCAACAAATAAATTAATATACATATTTCAATCAAAGTGCCTGTGAAAATTTTGTACTGTGGTATCTAAACGGAATCATTTGATAAGAAATTGAAATATTGTCAGCATCAATTCATTCTTTATTCTCGAATCATTCATCAATTTGCTGCTCTTTGAATATGCCAAGGAACATCCAAATATAAGTGTTAATGTTATGATTTTTGGCAATTTTGTTTTGTCTGTACATTTCAAAATCCAGTGTTGTAACTCTGCATTGCAATACCGTCTACACAGAATCTGGGCTGAAATCTTGCCAGATTCTTTGTTTCTGATTTATGGCAATTGTTCTATTTCGAGTAGCTTGCTGATTATCTTGGATTCCTTATCTAGAATTATTTAGCCTATTTAATTGCCATTTAAACTCTTTCTTTATGTTTTTGTTCTCACCCATAAGGAAAGGTGTTTATTCTTGCTGGTTTTCTTTTATAGTTTTGTAACCCCCAGCTGGAAATCTGCATTTCACTTGATTCCAGCCAAGAGAGGATTGGTTCCACTTTCTATATAAAGGGAGCTCAGCCTTTGAAGAAGATTATCGAGAAAAACACTCTTTGAGCTATATTGTTCTTCTTCAAGAAGTTTTTGTGATATAATTTTATTCTTCGGGAGAAGAAGGTGAAGATCTACGGTGTGGATCGACTCAACCGTTCAAGAGATTTGAAGTTGGAGGGATTCCAATAAGGTTGAGGTTTTTGGAAGAATCGATCAGAATATTAGTTTTATACGAGTGTTGGTGAATAAGATAAATAGGGGGTCTTTATACTTTTCGTAAATCAAGTTGTATTTGTAATAACTGCTTGTTTTCTAATATTGGATTATTTCTTCTCTGTGCGTGGCCTCGTGCATTAAGATTGAGGAATCTAAGCACGTTAAAAATCTCCGTGTTATTTTTATTCCGTCGTGTACTTGTGTTGTTTGGTTCAGTGTTACAACATTAACATACAACACCATAAGAATCTGATCTGTTTTAAAGTTTTAAGGCCTCAGATTCTATCAATTGGCATCAAGAGCCTTCCACTAATCCTTATTAGTGTGATCCTGTTATTTTTATATATGTTGCTAACATGGACAACTATCGTGAGGGAAGCTCTATTTCTCGACCACCTCTTCTCATTGGAACAAATTTCTACTACTGGAAAGCCAATATGAGAGCATTCATCAAATCTGTAGATGAACGTGCTTGGAAATCCATCCTAACTGGTTGGACACCACCTACTGAAGTTGTTGATGGCAAAAGTGTTCCAAAAAATAAAACTCAATGGACAACTGCTGAGGACCAACTGGCAAATTCGAACTCAAAGGTTCTCAATGCAATCTTCAGTGTAGTAGATGAGAATCCGTTCAAACTGATATCTACATGTGAAACCTCAAAGGAAGCTTGGGATATCCTACAAGTTGCCTATGAAGGAACTGAAGCTGTAAGAATGTCTAAACTCTGAATGCTCACTTCTAAATTTGAGAATCTTCGCATGAGTGAAAATGAAACCATAAGTGAATTTAACTCTAAACTCTGTGATATCTCAAATGAGTCTTTTGCTTTGGGAAAGAAATACTCCAATTTTAAACTTGTTAAAAAAGTTCTAGGATCCATTCCTGAAAGATTTGCCTACAAGGCAACTGCCATTGAAGAATCAAAAGTTCTTTCAGAAATGAAACTTGATGAATTAATTGGGTCTCTTCAGACCTTTGAGATGAATCTTGAAGAAACAAAGAAAGAGAAACTGAAAGAGGCAAGTTACAAAAAGGAGAAAAATAGGGAGATTGCCTTTCAAGCTTAAACTTCTGATGAAATAACTAGTGATGCAGGAAAAGAGATTCAGGAGTCCTTTGCACTGCTCACCAAGAATTTCAACAAAATATTCAAACAGGGAAACAAACGAGGTAATTTTCCCAGTCTGGAAAAAATTCTGGAACACAAAGAAAACAACATGATGGTGGTAAAGTCATAAAGTGTAGAGAATGTGAAGGTTTTAGACACATTCAAGCAGAATGTGCTAATACATTGAAGAAGAATGGAAAATCATTCACCACATCATGGAGCGATGATGAACCAGAAGATGATGAAGAAGAAGACAATGTGAGCAATCAAGTTGCCTTCACTGTGATAAAAGAAGAGGTTGGTTGTAATCAAACGCACCCCAGTGCTACTTCTGGTGTTACAACACCAATCAGGTATAACTCTAACTTTTCTTTTACTGAAACGTGTCTAAATTTTGTACTTCTTGCAGAGAAGAACAATTCCGACACTGAAAGCTCAGAGGATGAGTCCGATCTAGATGAAGAATCAAGGAATGAGGAGCTAAGAAGAATTTATCAAAAGATGCTCGACAAATGCGATTTTGTCAGCAAGACAAATGTGACTCTGGAGAAGAAAGTTGTGTCTCTTACTGCTGAAAAAGATATACTCAAGGGGGAAGTGATTAAGCTCGAAAGACTTGCTACCGATAGGAGAGAAGAACTTATCAAAGTGAAGAAAGTACTCAGTGACATGATAAACTCTGTGAAGAAACAGAATTCTGGGAAAGGGAGATTAGATGAAATTCTATCTCAAGAAAAATCTCAACAAGGTCGTGCAGGTATTAGCTTTAATTCTAATTTTAACAAAAACATTGCGAATAAAAAGAAAAATTCTAAGATTGTTTTTGTTAAAGAAGGAACATCCTTCAGTCAAACTGGGAAAAGAAACAATGGCTTTGTTCCTATATGTCATTATTGCAATCGTCCTGGCCACATAAGACCTAAGTGTTATCGTCTTCAAAAACACATTAGGCAAGGCAGGGTACAATCTCAAATGTACCAACATCAGCAAAAAAGCACTCCTTGTTTTAAAATAAATTTATCAAACAAACCCAAGAAAATCTGGGTTAGGAATGATGAATTTCTTGCTATTTTGTGCACACCTCTTTGAAAGCCAATGTAACTGAATCCTGGTACTTTGACAGTGGATGTTCCCGTCATATGACCAGAGAACTGGAAAAGTTGATTGAGTTTGAAAAACATGAAAATGGGTTGGTTACTTTTGGTGATGGAGCAAAAACGAAAGTTTTGAGAAAATGAACCTTGAATGTGTCTGGTCTTCCTTCTCTTAAAAATGTTTTGTATGTTGAAGGACTAAAAGCCAACCTTATCAGTATCAGTCAGCTTTGTGACAATGATTTACATGTGAGATTTGATAAAAATGTATGTGTTGTTTTTGATAAAAATGACAAATGCATTCTGAAAGGTAACAGATCCTCTGATAATTGTTATTTGATACAGGAACAAGTTCAGTGTTTGAACACTTCTCTTGTGTGCAATAAATCTTCTTTAAATGACACTGAATTATGGCACCAAAACTTAGGACATATGAATTTTTGTGGTATGCTGAGCCTTATTAAAATAGGAGCGGTATTAGGTGTTCCTAAGCTTAACAAAGACCACTCCGGTATATGTGGTCCATGTCAACTGGGAAAACAAAAAAGGGAAGCACACAAGGTGTTGCAACACCTCAGATCCTCACACTTTCTGGAAATTATCCATATGGACCTCATGGGACCAATGCAAGTCGCCAGTATAGGAGGTTGGAAATATGTGTTTGTGTGTGTTGATGATTATTCCAGGTTTACTTGGATTGACTTTATAAGAGAAAAATCTAACACCTTCACTGTTTTCAAAAAATTGGTCCTTAGATTAAACAATGAAAAGGGTTCCAATATTGGTAGAATCAGAAGTGATCGTGGCAGAGAATTTCAAAATGTCAATTTCTCTAATTTCTGTGAAGAACTTGGAATCTTTCATGAGTTCTCTGCACCCATTACTCCTCAACAAAATGGAGTTGCAGAAAGAAAAAATAGAACTCTTCAGGAGATGGCACGGGTTATGATTAACTCCAAGAAAATCTCACCCAAGCTGTGGGCTGAGGCTGTGAGTACTCCTTGTTATATCATCAATAGGGTTCATTTACGTCCTGGTACTAATATGACACCCTATGAGATCTGGAAAGGTAAGAAACCTAATCTCAATTACTTCCATGTGTTTGGATGTGTTTGCTACATTCTTAATGATAGACAACATCTTGGGAAGTTTGACTCTAAGAGTGATGTGGGAATTTTTAGCAGGGCATATAGGGTTTACAACATGAGAACTCGAACGATTATTGAATCTATAAATGTTGTTGTAGACGATACTAAAGATTTTGCAGATATGTCCAAGGAGAACAATGAAGAAGTTGCAGAAGAAGTTGGTATTGAGAAGACTGATGTTACAACATATGATTCGACACCAGAGACAGATACTACAGCAGACCCTGATGTTACAACATCTAATTCCACACCAGAGATAGATGCTGAAGCAGACCTGGGTCTGATGAAGATGGAGGAACGAGTTCGATATCTTTGATCAAGTCAGAAAAGAACCACCAAGCATGATAAGGAAGAACTATCCAGTGGATCAAATAATTGGGCAAGTAACTGAAGGCATTAAAACAAGAGGTAAAGAGAAAGTTAATTACAGAGAAATGGTAAGATTTGTCTGTCTTACTTCTCTCATTGAACCCAAAAAAGTTAAAGAAGCTCTTCTTGATGAATATTGGGTGAATGTCATGCAATTAGAACTGGAACAATTTGAAAGAAACAATGTGTGGGATCTTGTACCTAGGCCCGAAAATTCTAATGTTATTGGAACCAAGTGGATTTTCAAAAATAAAACTGATGAACTTGGTAACATAACTAGAAACAAGGCTAGGCTAGTGGCTCAAGGCTACACACAGGTAGAAGGGGTGGACTTTGATGAAACCTTTGCTCCTGTAGATAGGCTTGAGTCCATAAGACTCCTTCTTGCATTTGCTTGTTTCCTTAAAATCAAATTGTTTCAAATGGATGTCAAAAGTGCCTTCCTAAATGGTTTTCTGAATGAGGAAGTGTTTGTTGAACAGCCCAAAGGTTTTGAAAATCCTCATCTTCCCAACCATATTTTCAAATCGAAAAAGGATTTGTATGGGTTGAAACAAGCTCCTCGAGCTTGGTATGAAAGGTTAACCACGTTTTTGTGTAATAAGGGCTATAAAAGAGGAAGTGTTGATAAAACCTTGTTCATCCAAAAATGTAAGAATGGTATCACCATTGCTCAAATTGATGTTGATGACATAGTGTTTGGATCAACCTCTAACAAAAACTTGATGAATTTGTTGGGTACATGTCTTCTGAGTTTGAAATGAGCATAGTAGGCGAGTTGAACTACTTTCTTGGTCTTCAAGTTAAACAGTTTGACAAAGGGATTTTTATAACTCAGAACAAGTATGCCAAAAACCTTGTTAAAAGATTTGGGCTGGACAATAAAAAGCACATGAAAACTCCCATGGGGACTAATGATAAATTGTCCAAAGATGAGAATGGTACTCCTGTTGATCCTACTCTTTACAGAAGTATGATAGGAAGCCTTTTGTATCTCACTGCTAGCAGACTGTGTTTGTTCTAGATATCAGTCTTGTCCTAAAGAGTCTCACTTGAAAGCTGTTAAAAGAATAATTCATTATATAAATGGGACTACAGAACTTGGTATTCTGTACTCTTCTGATACTAACATTAATCTGGCTGGTTTTAGTGACGCTGATTGGGCAGGTGATGTTGATGACAGGAAAAGCACTACTGGAGGATGTTTCTACCTTGGGAACAATTTGGTTTCCTGGTATAGTAAGAAACAGAACTGTGTTTCGTTATCCACAGCTGAATCTGAGTATATAGCATTGGGAAGTTGTTGCTCCCAAATGTTATGGATGAGACAAATGTTGGTTGATTATGGGGTTGAAGAAAAAGTCCTTACTGCCTATTGTGATAATTCTAGTGCCATAAGTATTTCTAAAAATCCAATGCAATATTCCAGAACAAAACACATCGATATTTGACACCATTTTATCAAAGACTTGGTTGAGAATAAAATTGTTACCATTGATTTTGTCACCGCTGAGAATCAAATTGCTGATATGTTCACCAAAGCCCTAGACTTTCAAAGATTTAACTACCTGAAACAGTCTCTGGGTGTTTGTACTCTCTGAGCAGTGTGGGTTTCAGTGTTGCAACACCATATGCATCATCTCCTCTCATTCTTGATGTGTTGCAACCTCCTTTTGATCTTATTCTTTTGCATTAGTCATTGTGCATTTTTTTAAGATCATTTCTTTGGCTTATCTCTATTTTATTGCTGTAACTCTATTGAGTGCTCTTTTGATGTAACTTTTTCCTAAAAACAATTGTGGATCAATTTGCAAACATA
Organism: Rehmannia glutinosa; assembly: GCA_016081115.2. Taxonomy (NCBI): domain Eukaryota; kingdom Viridiplantae; phylum Streptophyta; class Magnoliopsida; order Lamiales; family Orobanchaceae; genus Rehmannia; species Rehmannia glutinosa. Next base: position 34,582,466 of record CM071927.1, read on the forward strand.
ATGATTTTTTCCATGTGAAAGATGTATTTTTTTTTGGGCCTTTGACGGAAAAAGTTGGCTATGCATTGTGTGTGAAAGCTATTCAGTTGTGAATTATTCTATGTTCTTTTATATGCTTGAATCATGTTATGATCTTCTGAGAAAGAGCTACCCATGTTTTTGAGCGAAAGCTATCGACTGGCTAATTTGTTCTACTGATTATTCCTTTCACTCAAATATTGTCGAATGGGAAAAGAATTTTGATCCATTGACTTTGTGTGGCGATGTTCTTGAAAAAGGTAGTACAACACTGGGTTACAGCACCAAAATGCCTGAGGCTTTTTTAATTCTGTCAGAAATATACTCATCATTCTAGACATTCCTCAGGATCATTTTTGGGCTTGTGGGAAATATCCTCCTTATTGATTCGATGTGGTAAATTATTTTTGGAAATAATTTGTTCCTTAAATTTGTCTTTTATAAAATGAGTTGATCATCAATCTTTATTCTGGATTAAATGCACACCCTAAATTATGGGACTTTTCCAAAGATATTTGAATTTCAAATTAGCAGTTGGGAAGTTTTATGGAAACCACCATTTTGTCCGCCAAGTGTATCTCTCCAATTAAGGGAGTTATTTTTCTTTCCCTATATACTCTCTCACTGTGACATATTTGAAACCCAATTCTTCTTCTTACTATAGATTACAGTTACACCATAACTTTCTCACTTTCGTATCTTTCTACCATATCTTGTGCTCTCTTGGTTGATTTTGTGCAGATTTATAGCATGGTTCGTACAAGGGACTAAATCCTCAGGGAACTAAGAGAAGTGGCTGAGAATCGAAGAAGAAACAGAGCAAACCTTGTTCCCAGAAACCCTGATTCCGATCGACCACCTACCTCTGGTGGTGCGATTTCCGGTGCTGAGACACTGCAAAGGCAAGCTCTGAGTGTGGATTTAAACAACCCTCCTCCCACTATTTCGAACCCTAGGGCTCGTGGGACTCGTGTAAGTTCTCACTCCACAATACAAGAACAGGGGTTGGGCAATATGGGGAATGAACTATCAAGATTATCCCCTCCCTCGAGCCGCGCCCGTCCTGCTGATCAGAGTTTTGCAAAAACTTATGTTCGCAAGAAGAAAAGAGGAGAACCTCCTCAGATAAGTTCACCAAAAGAGGGTCAAGTTGCCGAAAAAGAATTGCCCTTGGTTAAAGAGAGTGGTCAAGCATCTAAGAAACCATCGAAGAGGATAATAAGGTAAATGGTGTTCATTGATTCGGAGGATGAAATTTTCAGGGTTGATCCTCTTGAAAGCATTCCTGCTCCAGATGTTGAGATGGAACCTTCGGAAGATGACTCTTCTTCAGATGATGATGGTGATAGCACTGAGTCAGAATTATTGAAGGAAATTGGTGAACCTTTAGGAACTGCTGGTAAGGGTAAAGACATCAGTGTTGAAACATCTAAGTCCCACACTGACGCAGACAGATCTGATCATGAACCATCAGACTCTGAGCTTGAGGACAACAAAGGTTTGTTTGCTGCTTTTTACTGTACTGATAATAAGAAACTGTGGGATACTGTAGTCCAAAAGGAGATCTTGTGTGAACGACCTATAAAAATAGAGGATCATATCAAATATGGTTTTTTGCCTTTACTTGAAGACATGGGATTATTTGAGTCTGTGACCAATATCAGTTCGTATGTTGATAGAGTTATTCGAGAATTTTATTGTAATCTTCCAGATAGATTTGCTGATGAGTATTCTGCTAAGTATGGTTGTGTTTGGGTTCGAAAGAAAGTGTATTCGTTCACTTCGGAGGACATCAATAAGGTTCTTAAGGGAAACAATGCTCCAAATGATGATCTTCCATCTGATATGGATGAAATTTCCAGAACTCTGAGTGGAGGGGTTGTGCAAGTTTGGCCTACCAAACAGGAAAAGTTCAAGGCCAAGGATCTCACAAAGAAATACACCCTGCTGCACAAAATTGTTGTCTGCAATTGGAACCCCACGAAGCATACCTCCTCTGTCACCACTGATCAAGATGTTCTTATGTATTGCATTGGGACCAGACACCCTTACAATATTGGGCAGCTCATCTTCGATATAATTGGGACTCATGTTGGTTACACCATTATGTATGGTATACTTCCTTACCCTTCTTTAATTTACAAGGTTCTTGTTTCTCAGGGTTTCAAAAAGAAGGAATCAGAGGATTTAGTTGTTGTACCTGCCCCAATAAATGACCTTGTATTGCCTGCTCATTCTGGGACTGCTACTGCTGACATTGGTGTTGCTTCTTCCAGTGATCCAACACCTAGAAATGTTGCACTTGAGGCTCGTATTCGTGCTGAAATTACTGAAGCAGAGCACCAGATCAAATTCTGGACATCTAAAAAGCTGGAAGCCCAAAACTTTCTTCAGCAGATTTGTATCCCTTCTACACCTTTGGCACCTGTTGCTCAAAAAGGGGGAGTAGACACTGGCTTGGATAATTTGGCTGAGGTAGCTGCTATGGATGAAAGGGCACAATCTCAGGGAGAGTCCAGTGAAGAGGAAGAGGCTAGTTTAGAGGGGGAGTATGAGAATGAGGATGAAGAAGATGATATGGCTGACTCTGAGGGGGAGTCAAAAGATGATTAAAACTGTAGCATTCTATGATTATCATATGTTATAGTTTGAACTTGGTTATTTTGGACAAACTGATTGTTATGTATGTTATTGGTTTATATATGCCTGATTTTGACTGTGCTAACCTATGCAGGAATTAAATTCTAAAGTGTTGCTTCACTTTTTGAATATTTTCTGTTTCCTGCATTTTTTGTTTTGACCAAAAGTGCCAAGGGGATATTGTTAATGTTATGATTTTTGGCAATTTTGTTTTGTCTGCACAGTGCAAAATCTAGTGTTGTAACTCTGCATTGAAACACCGTCTGTGCAGAATCTAGGTTGATATCTTGCCAGATTCTTTGTTTCTGATTTATGGCAATTGTTCTATTTCGAGTAGCTTGCTGATTATCTTGGATTCCTTATCTAGAATTATTCAGCCTATTTAATTGCCACTTAAACTCTTTCCTTATGTCTTTGTTCTCACCCATAAGGAAAGTATTTGTTCTTGTTGGTTTCCTTTTATAGTTTTGTAACCTCCAGCTGGAAATCTGCATTTCACTTGATTCCGGCCAAGAGAGGATCGGTTCCACTCTCTATATAAAGGGAGCTCAGCCTTTGAAAAAGATTATCGAGAAAAACACTCTTTGAGCTATATTGTTCTTCTTCAAGAAGTTTTTGTGATATAATTCTATTCTTTGGGAGAAGAATGTGAAGATCTACGGTGTGGATCGACTCAACCGTTCAAGGTATTTGAAGTTGGAGGGATTCCAACAAGGTTGAGGTTTTTGGAAGAATCGATCGAATATTAGTTTTATACGAGTGTTGGTGAATAAAATAAAGAGGGAGTCTTTATGCTTTTCGTAAATCCAGTCGCATTTGTAATAACTGTTTGTTTTCAAATATTGGATTGTTTCTTCTTTGGGCGTGGTCTCGTGCATTAAGATTGAGGAATCTAAGCACGTTAAAAATCTCCGTGTTTTTGTATTCCGCTGTGTACTTGTGTTGTTTGGTTCAGTGTTACGTCATTAACATACAACACCGTAACAATCTGATTTGTTTTAAAGTTTTAAGGCATCAGATTCTATCAATAAGTTCTCAGGGATATAATACAAAAGCACACAATATGTTAGAAAATTTAATCCACATCACGCAGTTAATAGAATTGCAACACACGTATATTACCAATATGGTTTTTGGTTGTCTTAATGGTTTCTGTAGAGTTGACAAATCACTAAGGAGCGCAAATTCGTATGTAATATTCATCTTATTTTCTCTTCTTGTCCTCCTTGCTCCCGTCCATGGTTTGAAAATTCTTTTAGTGACGATCTCCCTTCCGATTCGAGATGATTATTTTATTATCTTTTTAAAAGTTCTCAATAGTTAGGAGTTATTGTGGTAGGAGTTTAATCTGATAAATACTTATTTTGTTATTATTTTTGGGGTGGTTGGTTATTGAATTAAAAATTGAGGGTAGACATCTCTCTCTTACGGTATTTGTATAAAATCTACATACGAGGTAAGTTATATCTTTATTCACGCTTCTGCCTACATCATTCTTCAGCCAAAAAACATTTACAAATTCAAAATGGCTTTTGGATCAAAAGGAATGAGGTTTTTGATTGGTCAATACAAAAGAACGTTTGGTGTCGAGAATCGTGGTTTCATTTTGATTGAAAATTAATTTCTATTCGAATAATGATTTCAAAATGTAATTAAAGTTTCAACTAGGGGCGAAACCATGATTCAGTAGTCGAGGGGGCCAACAATGTCCGTTGGATTTTCGGCAATTGGTCCATAATAAAAGTATTTTTTTAGCCGTGACTTTCAAAAATATTTCTTTTAGCCATTTTGGGTTTAATTGTCCACTATTTTATTAAAGCATTTCTCGATTCCCAGAAACATTTCTAAATCCCAAGAAATGCATCGCATCGATTTTTCAAATTTTTACGTAACTCAGCAAAGAATACAAGAATAATGTATGACTATCATTTTTTCTCAATAGCAAAAAACATGTTTTTGAAAAATATGACTACTTTTCATCTTTTGAAAACTTGAATGACTAAAAAGGTCTATTTACATGTAACAAATTTTAAAATATATATTATATTTTTGCATCAAATACAATGTAAATATTTATCATCAAACATCTCAAATTACTGAGTTAAAACATCTCAAAATACATAATTACAATTCCAATATATTAAAATTTAGAATGTTGCTCTTGCATATCACGAAAATCATCAGAAAAACAAGTAAGTTAGTATACACATTATGGTGTATTGAAATGAAAACTTGAAGTATATATGAAAGGGTATAGGCCCACAAATTCAAAAAATAAAAATCTTGACATAATTCTTTCACCAAAGAAAAATGCCAATATATATATATATATATATATATATAACTGAAAATGTTGGCCCCCTCCAACTACAAATAGGTCCGCCCCTGGTCACTTTCAACCTTTGCTTTCGAGAATAAAAGTAGCTCAATAATTGTATCTACACCAACCCCCCCCCCCTTCCCCAACAAATTTCATTCAGTTAAGAAGTATCTTATTTTACTTTCATGTTAAAAAGTCCTACAAAAATGTTCAACCAAACATCAATTTAATTCTAAATCTATATTTATTCCCCAATTTTACACTCAACCTAACATATTTTTCAATTTTCACGCGAATAATCAATACACCCAAATTCCCAATTGAAAAAATGGAAATGAAAAACTCAATATAAACACCACCATACAAGCCCATTATCTTTTATTCATTTTCGCTCGAACGTCTGTGCCGACTATAAAACAATAATTTTTTGTAAGGTCATGCTTTTTATATTTAGTCTGTTGGGCGCAGCGGAGGCGTGTTGTGGTCCGAGATTTGATTTATCCGGAATATCCGGCAAATCACACCAACAATATGATGGCAAAAAATAAATGACACCGACAGAAATTAAATGCACACAGTGATTTTACGTGGTTCGGCAAAACCCGCCTACGTCCACGAGAGTTTCCGTTCTTTACTAATAAAGAATTTCCCGGTACAAGAAAATACACCCATTGAGTTTTATGGACCAAACCCAAGAATAAAAGACTCTCGTACAACCACTTTACTAGCTATCAAAGAACACTCTCCCCAACCCCTTTGTGTTACCCGAGAGAAAAATACCCCGAGTGTTTCCCCGCACCTATCACAATTTGACTCACCCAAATTGATCTCCCCAGGTGTGTACACTCATTTTTTCTCTCCACCCGGTTGGATGGCCAAGCAAATGCTTGCTTGCCATAATTCATTCTCATCACAACCCCTCTATTTATAGAGAGAAAAAGACATAAGAAAACTAAAAAACCAAAGACTCCTTTCTTGACATCTTGGACAAGGACGGTGCCAAATTGTTTGGCAAAGTTTGGCACATCCCATTAACATTGTTTGTGTGGTTGGTAGCCTAACAATCTCCACCTCAACCACAAAACAATTTCAATCACAAACCAGAACATCAAAACACCATTGACCTTTAATACTCTGCACATGTCGAATCAGTAAGGTCCTAACTCCACCGATTCAATCGCCAATACACACGTGCGATCCGATCCAACACCACTAGTTGATCGCCGAGAGTGACGACCCCAATCCATCCTCTCGCCCAACAGGATTTTCCTCACACCCGTCTGTTCCCTGGAAGCCTTCTGGCGCGCTACCACTTCCAGTAATCCTTGAGGTCACCAGACGATAAAAATTCCGATACTTCTCTCTTACTCTTAGGACCCTTCCGCCACGTGTGACTTTCAGGACTCCACCTCCAGCTGAATATCGCAGCTGTTGGAATCCACTTGGCACCAGAAAATTAGATTCATCCGCATATTTGGGACATAGGCCACACCACCCAAAGTACGGTCCACTCCATCACCCATTTTGATTTTTACCACTCCAATCCTATGATTCTACAAGTAGAACCATCACCAGAGAACAAAATTCTTGCCCTCTGTAATTGAAGTAAATCAAAATAATCCCTTTAGGAGTACACATGCATTATGCATCCCGAATCTAAAATCCATCAATCTCGAGAAGAAGTATCAATCCTTGTGGAGACTGTGAGATATCTCCAACTTCCGCAGCTATCACCGCATCACCACTGCCACCGTCACCGTCATCATCCTTCTTTCTCCGAGGACAATTTCTTTTGACATGATCCTTCTCGTGATAACGATAGCATACAACACCCTTTCCCTGGTCCTTGAATATGACCTGCTGATTACAGATCCACCACCAGAATCCCTCCCGTTACCGATTCATTTCCCGAGCAACCAAAGCATATCCATGTCCCTCCTCTTGGTTTGCCTTTTTTTTTTATGGGACAACAACGATGCTTTTATATATGCTCCCAGTCTAGTGTCTCTTTTTCCGTACAACAACATCATCACCAGACTATCATATGAATCCGGGATAGAGGTAAGAAGTAAAAGGGTTTTATCTTCTTCCTCAACCTTTACACCAACTTTCCCCAGTTGATCCAGATTTGTCCACTGTGCACCTTTCATATCAGTCATTTTCCTCCTTTCTCTTCAACGCCATTGCCAGGCCCTGTTGAACTAGGAGATCCTTCACCCTTTATTACCAAGGAGTGAAATTCCCTTTGCTATCAAATTGTTGCACCTTGAATGGATTTGTCACTGCCATAGTGTCCACCGAAAAAATTCAAATCTCAATTTTTACCTTGCCCGACTTACCAAGTAGCTCTGATACCACTTGTTGGGCGCAGCGGAGGCGTGTCGTGGTCCGAGATTTGATTTATCCTAATATCCTAAAATCACACCAACAATATGATGGCAAAAAATAAATGACACCGAAGCGAAATTAAATGCACACGGTGATTTTACGTGGTTCGGCAAAACCCGCCTCTCGTCCACGAGAGTTTCCGTTCTTTACTAATAAAGAATTTCCCGGTGAAAAAAATACACCCATTGAGTTTTATGGACCAAACCCAAGAATAAAAGACTCTCGTACAACCACTTTACTAGCTATCAAAAACACTCTCCCCAACCCCTTTGTGTTACCCGAGAAAAATACCCGAGTGTTTCCATTATCACAATTTGACTCACCCAAATTGATCTCCCTGGGTGTGTCAGACACTCATTTTTTTTCTCCACTGGTTGGATGGCCAAGCAAATGCTTGCTTGCCATAATTCATTCTCATCACAACCCCTCTATTTATAGAGAGAAAAGACATAAGAAAACTACAAAACCAGCACTCCTTTCTTGACATCTTGGACAAGGACGGTGCCAAATTGTTTGGCAAAGTTTGGCACATCCCATTAACATTGTTTGTGTGGTTGGTAGCCTAACATAGTCAGCTACTTGAACTTGAAAGAATCTAAAATGTAATGAAGAGATTAGTGGAAAAAATAACAATTAAAATACTAAAAGTACTAATGCGGCCGAGTACGTTACCGAGTAAGAAGAATACATTTTTTTTTTTAGATGAGTAAGAAGTATACATTTAAGTAGTGCTTTTATGTCTCCTTTATATTCTTCTTGTTCTTCTTCTTGGCAAAGTCAATTATGCTCACTGAATCTTTCAAAGCCAATTTAGTTAGGTGCCTAAGAATTTCACTCAATCGAAATAACATGCATACTTTAAAGGAAAATGTAAGGAAATTAATTACATGTATATGTGTATGTATATATATGTATACATATGACATTTTGATATGTATAGCTAAGTAAGCTATCTTGTGGCCTCTTCGAATTATAACAAGAACCAATATTACTGTGAAAATTGTAATTTTGTTAAGAGTAATGTTATATATCATCCTTTATTTAGTATTATATTTTTTTTTAAAAAAGTCTAATTGTAGTAAGTAATTATTGAGATTATCCATAATAAATAATTTAATCGACTAATACTTTCTGTTGACGTTCGGATCAGTCAACAACACGTATCTGATTTCAGGTGATTAGAATATAAAGGTGATAATGAAAATACGATATTTTATTGATAATAACCGAGCTGGACACCTGGTCGATCGCAAGCTGGTAAATTATTTACTACCGAATTTTTTGGTAATTTGTTAGACTTGTCATTTTCTCACAATAAATGAGTAGTACTGTTTATACATGTATTGATGTACAATAATAAGTGAAGTAGCAACTATTATATCTATAATACTAGTGGGATATTAATTTGTCGTTACCATGTTCTGCATGGCCGGCTGACAACATTTATATAGTATTTGTTGTGTTGTCTTTATGTTGCTCTGTCAGATGGCAGGATTGTCTAAAAATAAAAATATATATTATGTGCACAAAATATTTATTAAAATATATATTTATAATTAATCGTATCTACGTAATATACATATAAAATAAATATATAACATATAAAAATGGACAATTTTGCAGTAGTCACTTTGGATAAAGGAACTTCTTTTCTACCCACCATTTTAAAAACACTATTTTCTGCTCGTAATTACCAAAACACACTTCACTTTTGATTTTTTAAAATCTGAAAAATATAACTTAGTTCTTTTTTCATTGTAGGAGTTCATAACATGGCATTAACTTATAAGTTTTATATATATCGTGGCATTAATTTATAACATGGAATATAATTAACTTAAACCCATAACGTGAGATTAACTTATTTTATCATAATGTGGCATTAACTTATTTTATCATAATGTGACATAGTGTATATTGTGGCATGAACTTATGACGACAACAATTGATGATGTGACATTAGCATATAATGTAAAGTAGCTTAATTATAACCTTACAACTTATAGCTTTTATATTTTGGCATTATTATAATATGACATTAACGTGTAATGTTTATTTAACTCAAAATGTGATATTAGCTTGTAACATGGAAATGTCTGCCACGATACATATTTATAATGTGGCATTTTATGCTACGTTATACATTAATATTGTGGCTCACTAACTAATAATGTGGCGTAACATAAAAATAGCATGGTTTCTCACTGTGTATCGTGACATACAATTACACTTCAAAAAAAATTAGCTTGTTCACAAATTCAAACTTCTTCGTAGTATATAAAACAATATCGTGGAATACACAAAATAATTTAAACAAGCTACATGAAATTAAAATTAGATACGTTAAGTTTTTTTTGTTCTTTGGTATGTTATTAGAGAAGAGATAACCAAGAGAGAAAAGAAAAACAAAAAATGGAGAAGAGAGGAAAAAGATGTTGGAACCTTATATGGGAAGAGAGAGCAAAGTCCCCACTAACGGACTAACTTTAGGCTGAGGCTATTTGGGTTAAAACATATCAAAAAATGGTAAAAAAATATGATTTTTTTATCCCATATATTAGAAAAGGTTTTGTCTTATCTATGATGGGTACTTTAGACAATTTCCTCTTATAAAAATATTAGAACTGAAGAATGTCAACTGTCAAGTGGCTAATGGCTTGGTACTTGGTAGAAACATGGACTAATGGACATACCTATGTTACTCTGTATAGCATGTAGCCAAAGTCAACACGCGCTGAGCATTGTCCCAATAGGTTGAAATGCACTAGAATGACAGATTAGTCTCGTCCAAATTACAGTGTTACACCATCATTATTCTTGCACACTATATATACTCGATAAACAAGGTCGAGGGAAATTCTTGAATATGTCATTTTTTTCAATCTATATCTATATCTATACGTGTTATAAAAGTGTGAATGAATTTGAAGATTTCTTGAAATATTTGATTTGCCAAAAATATCTTTATAGTAAAGTTAGTTTTAAGGGCAATATTTAAGTAGTTTTTTATATTAATTTTGTTTTTATTTTTTTGATAATATGATTAGTGTCTCCTTCTATTCCAAACTCTTCTTATATGCTTTCATTTAATTGTAATTCTTAGAATATTTTAAATTTTTAAATAATATTAATTTCATATTAAACTAAATATTGAGAGCTTTCCAACCATATGCCATAAGCATAAATAAAAGACTTCATATGAGATAATTTTAGTCATTTAAAGTTGAGTGTTATATAAAAATGTGCATTTATAATATTTTTCTTTAATTTTCTTAATAACTAAATACATCTAAGGAAAGAAACAAGAGTATGAATTTACAAATTAAAATTTTTTTAAAAAAATAAATAAATAATATTTAATTTATTTATTTTCATTTAAATAAATAGGAGGACAATATATGTTTTTGAAATTTATTTTTGGTTGCAAATATCCTATAAAATAATAAATCTATCATCTATCACCCTCCCTAAATTGTGAGATAATTAAATGACATATTTGGTATATACGTGAAGATGAGGGTTTGACATCATTGAGAATTACAGAGAAATATATGTATTTCCAATAAAAAAAATAATTAGTTTTAAGATTAGCGAAATATAAGTCATTACTAAAATTTTGGAAAAAAAATATTTTGTTATCTAAGCTTTATTCATTAATCTTTATCTATATTTTTTTATTATTTTTTGTAATAACGAACATACGATTTAACATGATTTAGATCCAATGCTTTTATTAATGCAAAAACTTGGGTTGTCAAATTTTAGCATGTAAAATTACATGATTAATTATTTATAATGCATCTAATGCAAAAAAATATTAAAAGTAATATAGAGAAAGATGTCTCCAACCATCAAAACCATACAAGAGAAAATTTGATTGTAAACTAAACATAAAAACCTATATAGTTTTATACTTATTTTAAGTTTTTCTTGAATTGAGTTATATTAACAATTAGTTAATAATTCACTATGATCTATACTTACTAAAAATAAATTATATGTTGAAACAATGTTGAAAATTTAACAATCATATCAATGATGTTATACATGTACTCACAATCCATAATTAACTTGTGTAGTATATTAACTAATTTCTATTTACAAAATATGTAATATTATTTTAAAGAAATTATTGATAAAGCAGAAAACAAACCATACATAAAGAAAATGCATGCCACTTGCAATAAATCTAACGATGAATATTTTGAAACAACACCAAGGTATTAATAATATTTGAAGTATTTAAATATTTTATTAATACATCAAATATTAATCATTATTTCATGAATTTTAAATATAGATTACAGTTGAATGTAGTACAAGGTGCTTTCATTTATGTTTGAGTAGGCAGTGACTATATGTATTGGATCTCCAATAAGTGAATATTTAACATTGATTGAATATGTAATAATATTATTATAGATGACTTATCTTTCTTCATATTTTTATTCTTCCTTTTTCATTCATATATAGTTTGCATAGTATGAAAATGGATCGTGGTTTAATAATTTATATGATATAAACATGCGACTTTTCTTTCGATTGTGATTTATTGACCATTTCCAATTGTATCGACTCGTTTATTTTATCTTCATTTCAAATATATAAATATTTAATTTAATCAGGAACAACATGGGAGTGAGAATATTACATGGAACTAAGGGTTCATATGGCCACATTCAATTGAGAATTTTCATTTCCCCTATTTTCCTTGAGAGTGGGTGTTGTTTTTGCTTGAGAAATGAAAATATGTTTGGTTAATAAAATTTTGAAAATAAATATAGGTTTAGAAATGAATTGATATTTGGTTGAGTATTTCTTTTAAAACTTTTTTTACACTAAAACACGCCATACAAATAAAAATATATTTTTATATATTTGAAAATAATTTTATTAGTAAGTTGGGGGTTGGCCTAACAATTAATTTTTGGTGAAAAGTGAGAGATAGTGATGTAAATATGATAGATGTGATTGATTGACAAGGTAGGAGATATGTAAGAAAAGTTGCTTTGAAATTAATTTAAAATGAGTTATTTTTAGTAAAAATAGTTGAAACAAAAATATTTTCGATTTTATGAATAGTACAAAACTAGAAATATATATGTGTTTTGGAAATGAGAACATACGGAAAAAAATTCACTTGCTCATCACTCTTAATAAAAAGGCAAAGTCACGGGTGGTGAATGGAAAACTTAATGTTATAACTTAGTCGAGAGATAACACAATAACACACATTTCGGAGATGGAGAAAAATAGGAAGACATACTTATGTTGGGGGTGGCCAAATGGAACCGAAACTGGGTTACAAAATCCAAAAACCGGGCAGATTGTGTCAATCGGTTCCCAAAGCCGAACTGAAACCGTGTAGTCCGGTTCCTTAGTCTCAAAAACCGTGGAACCGGCGGTTAACCGTATGTAGAACCGTCGGTGGAACCATGGTGGAACCGGCGGTTTCAAGGTTAAAACCAACGATTTTTATTTTTATTTGTTAAAATATGCTAGAAGAAATGTTAAATGTTTATTATAATATTTTATATTCGTAATCACATGAGACACATTTTAAACCAAATGTTGTAAGTGAATTATGTGAACTTTGATTCCTTTATAGTCTAATAGTATATATAGACAATTTAATATTATTATTAATATTAAGTACAAAACTCAATTGAATATTAAGTCCAATTATTTTTCTTTCTTTTCCCATTTTTTTGTAACTGCAATTGATAAACCATTTTAAAAACTAACAAATTATCAAAAGATAAATAAACGATTCCGGTTAAAATTGGAACCGGAACCGTGGAGGAACTGGTCGGAACCGACGATTTCGGTTCCGGTTTCGGTTCCTCCAAAATGAGGAACCAAAACCGGCGGTTTTGGAACAGGAACCGGCGGTTCCGGAACCATGGCCAGCCCTAACATACGTTAATCAATCATGCTTGGGCTAAGAATGCATTAAAAACAGTTGCAAAAAAATAAACATGAAGAAGAATGAGACACTTAAAAAAGTAAAACAAGAATTGAATTGATGCAAAATGAGTTCTTGGAATGTCTTTTTTTTTAATTACTCTTTAGTTTTTTAATATTCATTGTATTTTGTTCAATGATAATATCATGTAAGTATCGTGTTTCGGGTTCAAAATGTTTTAACCATATTTCGCTTACTAAGAAGTTTAATTGTAATTTTACAAATTTTATTTTAGGATCAAACTATACGAGTGACATATACTATATATAAAAAATAATTTAATAAAAAAATATTTCATTTATAAAATTTAATTTTAATTAAATAAAAAGAAATTATTTGGATTGCGTGAGTATAAAAAGGGAAAAAAGAAAGAGGTTTAGAACCACCTAAAAGAGTAAGTTTGGTGAAGATGTTTCCAAGTAATTGTCTACAATATCCACCCGGCCATAAGAAGTGTCAAGCTTTAGAATCTTTATACCTCCAGAAATTATCTAGAACCAAAAGAAAATAAAGGCCCAATTGAATTGGATGTGATGATGCATTCACTAATTTATTTAAAAATTGAACTTGTTATTAATAATTAGCAATCAAGATTTTTGTCGAAACACAAAATAACAAATTAAAAATCATTTACAAATTTAGGACCATCACCAATTTTGACGGAAAAAAGACTCATTCAAATAGGTTTGACTTATATATATATATATATATATAAGAAACTCTAATTCAATTCGATTTGAATGTACTTTTTTTAATGAATTGAGAGGAGTGGAGGGGAGATGATAAATCTCAAACAATCTCAAAGACTCGTTATTCGAACCTGATCAACACTCTTGCAAAGTATGAGTGATACCACTTGATGAGTGATTTGAATGTACTTGTTCATTTAGATCAAAATCTCCAAATATTCTGGAATCAAATAGTGGTCGAGATGTTAAGGGAGTGATTGCTTGTGGGATATTTTTCACCCATTCCACTTTTTGGATAAAAATTTGCATGGACATGTTATTGCTTGTGAAAATTTTCGAAAAATATACTATTTACTTTTCTCATTTTTCAAATCATCAATCACATCCAATTATAATTTAAATAAAAAAATATCACATCAACTATCATTATTATACAATCATATCACAAATACATTATTCACTCTCTCTTATTTTTCAAATCACCAATCAAATCTAATTACTATTATACTAAAAAAACTATCACATCAACTATCATCATCTAATTTTCATCTTATATCCAATCACACTCTCAAAATCCATCCTCATTTTCTAAAATAATTTTTTTTACACTATTTTTTCTAAAAATAAAAATGAGTGAAACAAGAGGTCAAGCAATCACTCTCTAAACTTTCAAGCTCTGCTTCGAGCGTAGAAACTCCTTTCCAGGATATGTACTCAAAAATTAAAAGAACCCTCCGAATACTCCATCTAAAACAATATCCCCCGGACCCCCTCTAAGTTGCATGTAAATAATTTCATTGACTTCACAAAGTAAACTCCATAATTCTTTCAAAAGACTATAACATATATTATATGCTATATACATGGCACAGCGCATTTTGGGCCCTACACTGTATTTTTTTTTTTTTTTTTTGTTTTGAATCTGATAGTTCCAAGTTCAAAGTTCAAACATCAAAATTCTTCCCTCTATAATATATAAACTGTATTTTGGTGCCCAAGACCATGATCAAATTCTCTCAAGCCCCAAAGCTTCAATTTAACAAATTAACATGGAGAAGAAAAATTCCAGTCATTCCATTTTATATCTCGTCTTTTACTTATTTTTCTTAAAGATTTTCACCACAAAAATGGCTGCTGCCCAAATTATCCCCATAAGAGTTGGAGTGGTGATAGACATGGATGAGTATGGAGAGATGGCATTAACCTGCATATCAATGGCGCTCTCAGATTTCTATGCTAAACATGATCATTATCAGACAAGGCTGGTTCTCACCAACAGGGATTCTAAAGGAGACGCCGTTGGGGCCGCTGCAGCAGGTACACACACACACTCCAAGAAAATGTTTACAATGTGTTTGTGAAAATGTTTATGTGGGAAATGTTTACACTGTCAAATGCTTTGGATAGGATGAATATTGTGTGCCTTCTAGGCTCCCTTTTCGCAATTGCTTTTGTATAATTTGTTTTTTGGGACAATTACAACAAGTATCCTAAGGTTTCATTGGCGGATCCACGAACTGATGATAGAGAGGGATAGAAAATGAAATTAAAAAAAAAAATTCAAAATTATAAAAACCCTTTGAGGTTTAATTCTATCTCACATTTGTACTTCAACGTCGGTTAGTTGCATTGACGGAATTTAGTGACTTCATCAAACATTTTACTATTACATCCCTCAATTTTTTTAAATAGTACAAATAACCGCAATTTTGGGTCTTACATTTTACAATTACGTCACTCAACTTTTATAAATGCTAACAAATAGTCAAAGGGAAAGTTGGGATTGTTTATAATATTTAGAAAAAATGAGGGATGTAAATGTAAAATATTTGATTACGTTAGGTCAACTGAAGGTTGGAGTAAAATGTAAAACGTAATCAAACATCAAGGGTTTTCTGTGATTTTGAAACTTCTCTTGGGTTTTTTGCATTTACCCAAATCTTAGGGTAGTTTTTGTCATTATCTCTTTTTTTCATCTCCAAGTAGGCCTGAGCTGCAAATTGTTCTGTTAGTCATACTTTTCCGGAGCATTACTTGTTTTGATAAACTTATTTTAATTATGTTTATTGCTGGAGTCAGCTTTTAAGGGAATATGTACATTAACTGGTTTTCTTGTTGCTATGAGGTTTCTTCTTAAACAACGGACCTAGTACTTTGTGTTATCTGAGAAATAACATATATGGAATGAATAAAAATTATTTATTAACTACTTGGCAGTTTTGGTGTACTTTCAAATTCTTCAAAAACTGAAACATACACATTCCACATGGACACCCCTGAATGTAGCAATAAACCGAATTTTCTTGCACAAAAAATGCAGCTTTGGACCTGCTGAAGAATGTTGAAGTGCAAGCCATCATAGGTCCCTTGTACTCAGAGCAGGCTAGCTTCCTTATTGCTCTTGGACACAAAGCTCAAGTTCCTATCATTACTTTCACAGCCACAAGTCCTTCTCTTTCATCACTTCAGAGCCCATATTTCATTCGCTACTCTCTAAACGACTCTTCACAAGTAGACGCCATCGGCGCATTTATTAAAGCCTTTGGATGGCGAGAAGTTGTGCCCATCTACGTGGATAATGAATTCGGAGAAGGGATTATACCATTTTTGACCGACGCCTTGGAAAAAGTAAATGCTCGTCTCACTTACAGAAGTGTCATATCGCCACTAGCAACAGACGATCAAATTGCCGCAGAGCTTTACAAACTAATGACTATGCAAACTAGAGTTTTCATTGTCCACATGCTGAGCCCTCTCGCTTCTCGCCTCTTCACCAAAGCGAAACAACTAGGAATGATGAGTCGCGGCAGCGTGGATAATAACAGACGGCATCACAAACGAATTAAATTCAATGGATCGTTCTGTCATAGAATCCATGCTAGGAGTAATAGGTGTAAAAGCTTATTTACCAAAGACAAATGAGCTCGATGACTTTACAATTCGATTCAAGAAAAGGGTTCGTGACAACGGCCCAAAAGCCCGTATTCGGGATTTCGACATTTTTGGTTTATGGGCTTACGACTCTGCAATCGCACTAGCCATGGCAGCAGAAAAGGCAAGCCTAAGAAATTCTACATATCGGGAGGCAAATATATCCCGAAATTCTACAGACCTTGAAGCGTTTGGAGTATCAGACGATGGACCAAAGCTCATTCAGGCTCTATCAACTACAATATTCAAAGGCCTTGCGGGAGACTTCAAATTAGTCGATGGCCAACTCCAAGCACCTCCGTATGAGATAGTCAATATGGTTGGTCCTGGAGATCGAGGCATTGGATATTGGACAAAAGAGAATGGAATTGTCAAAGAACTGAACTTCACCGGTGGGTCCACTTCCGAATCCAAACTCGGGTCCATTATATGGCCGGGCGATCCATCATCTTCGCCCAAGGGGTGGGTAATTCCGACAAATGGGAAGAAAATGAGAGTAGGAGTTCCTGTAAAGGAGGGTTTTACTGAGTTTGTACGTGTCACTTGGAATTCTGACAATTCAGCAAAAGTGGAAGGATACTGCATAGATGTTTTTGATGCAGTAATGGCAACACTACCGTATGGTGTGCCATATGAATACATTCCATTTGCAACACCTGATCACAAGATGGCCGGGGATTACCATGATTTGGCCTATCAAGTGTCCCTTGGAGTAAGTATCTTCTTTTCTGCATGAAAAATTTAAACACCAAATACATTTTTATCAACTTAACCTGTTTTGCTGAATAATGAACAGAAATTTGATGCCGTAGCTGGAGATGTTACTATCGTTGGAAATAGGTCACAGTACATCGACTTCACTCTGCCTTACACAGAGTCTGGTATTCAAATGGTTGTACCAATCCAAGACGATAAGCGCAAAAATACATGGTTATTTGTGAAGCCATTGACTTGGGAACTGTGGTTGACAAGCTTTTGCTCATTTGTTTTCATTGGGGTTTTGATTTGGATTCTTGAGCATCGAATAAATGAAGATTTCAGGGGGCCGTTTTGGTATCAAGTAGGCATGATATTCTGGTTTGCTTTCTCGACTATGGTCTTTGCTCACAGTAAGCCAAATTCATCTCTTAAACTGTAGTCCTTTCTGCTAGTTACATTATAAATCTACGTTTAGGAGTGTTTGCAATTACTTAAAAAGTGTTTCTCAACTTTTGGCTTGAAAAAATCACATTTAATGTTTGCAAAACCAACTTCTCAGTTAATCAGAATTTAAAAGCAGTGAGATGGGTGCTTAAGATTTTTATTCTGCTTTTGGTTTGATTTACAAACAAATAAGCAGTTTTAAAACTTTTTCGCCAAATACTCTCAATTTGTGATTCTCAACTTCTGATTCTATTTGCAAACGCGACCAACTTATGATTCTGATCAACTACTTTTACTTGCTACTTTTACTTAAAATAATGTGCAAATATTTCTGATCATTTGCCATTGCATTTGTTTTGTTTAGAGGAGAGGGTTGTAAGCAACTTGGCCAGGTTTGTGCTGATCATCTGGTTCTTGGTGGTACTTATTCTAACTCAGAGCTATACTGCCAGTCTTGCATCTATGTTAACTGTTCAGAAGTTGCAGCCAAAAGTTAGAGATGTTAATGAGCTTCTCAAAAACAAGGAAAATGTAGGCTACATGCAAGGATCATTCGTTTTAGGATTTCTTAAAAACATGAAGTTTGATGAGTCACGACTTAAGGAGTACAACACAATGGAGCAATTGGATGAACTTCTCTCCAAAGGGAGTGCAAATGGTGGCGTAGGTGCTGCTTTTCATGAAATCCCATATATAAAGCTGTTCCTAGGCAAATACTATTCGAAATACATCACGGCTGGTCCCATTTATAAGGCTAATGGTTTCGGTTTCGTATGTGACTCCCTCCTCCTTCCCTCCTCCCCTCCTTCCTCTGCAGTATTTCGTTCCTGGGATAATTACAAAAAACACCCTTGGTGCTCATTCTAATTACAAAAAATGAAAAAAATCCTCGTCCCCTCCTCTCCTCCTTCATGCTTCATATTTGTTTCTCTTTTACAAATTGAAGCCTCACAAGTCACAATGGGGTATTTTTTATGCAAATACAAACTTCAAGGGGTATTTATGATACATTTCTGAAAGATAACCGGATTTTTTGGGCAAAATTGCAAAACTGGTTCCGTCGCTTGAGGCGATAGCAAAAAAGTCCTGTAACTATAGAAAAATCTCGATTTTGGTCCTGCAAAATGCACGGTTTTCAAAATACTCTCCTAACTATGTGAAAATCTCAATTTTGGAACTAATTTCATCAGATTTCAATCAAGTGAGTGGCATATGTAGTTCCCAATTTCCGCTGAAATTAGGACCAAGATTGAGATTTCCATACAGTTACAGGACGATTTTGCAAACCGTCCATTTTGTCGGATCATAATTGAGGTGTTTATATGGTTACAGAACTTTTTTGCAAAACGTGATTTTTACAGGACCTTTTTGCTACCACCCTATAGTTAGAGGGCTAATTTTGCAATCTTACCTTTGTGACTAGGCTAAATATCAGTAGTTTTTGTAATTATTCCAAATGATTTTCATTTTGTCTTCTCGCCATTATTCTGTTCTAAACTCTTTGATGCTACATTTGCAGGTGTTCCCAATAGGTTCCCCTCTAGTACCTGATGTCTCAAGAGCAATTTTAAATGTCACAGAGGGTCAAAAGATGGTTGAGATTGAAAACAAGTGGTTGGGTGATAATGAGATCAAATGTCCAGACTCTGATGCCATAAATCCATTCAAAAGCCTTGGCTTAGCAAGCTTCTGGGGACTCTTCTTGATCGTCGCGGTAGCTGGAATCCTAGCACTTATAATCTACATGATTCGATTCTTGCATGAAAATAAGAACGTCATAGAGCGCTCTGATCCTGAATCCACAATGTGGAGCAAGATACTAGAGTTATTACGAATGTTCGACAACAAAGATTTAACGTCTCATTCTTTCAAGAATTATAAACTGAGTGAGAGAGATCATGATGGCTGTTGTGGTTATTGTATACATTCACCGCATGAGAATTACCAACAAAGTCCGACGAATTTCTCATTGCCCTCTCCACGTACTAACGGCCCTCCAAGTCCTGTGTCCACGAGTCCTTTATTGTACAACGTAAATTTTCAGGGAGATCAGAGGATGTCAGAAGTGAATGCCATTACAAGACAACAAGGCGAATCGTCTCAGATTATAAACGGGGAGACTGAGCTTGCTAATCTGAATGCAAACGAGCGAATAATGCAGCTTAATTAGTCTTTACCTCAAAAACAAAGGGTGATAATTCCTCTGCTTAAATATGGAGGTGGTAATTGAAAATTGTTAATCTAGTTCTACATGTTTTAGTGTTTTTCTTTTTCTTTTTTTCCGAAATTTTCTTGCAGAAATATTGTCTTAGGACTTAGATCACCAAGTTCTCTCCTGTTTCTAGCCTTTTGTTTGATGTAAATTCAGTTTTGTTGTAATTAAGTCAAATTAATTCAAGGGGCAAGTCATTTTGCTTTTAACTTTTGTTCATTATACTCTGTACACATGGATCATCATAATCTTTTACCAGTTCTTTTTTTTTTTTTTTTTGCCTTGATAACGGGAAACCCGCAACCACTATTTTTCGGGTGCGTATTAGGTAAATATTCGGACTTGACGCAATAGTCTGCAAACCACGTCAGCCAGGTAAATTGAAACAGGCAAGTAATGTGCGTACACTCGACCCTTGAACTTGAGATTTTTTAGTCTCAATAACCTATCCTACTCTATTAAGCCATCCTACTAGGGGCATCTTTTACCGGGTCTTGCTCGCATGCATGCATGCATGATCAACAAATAAATTTAATTATATTCTTGTGTTGACTTTTATTCAACGTGATTGTGACAATTTTGTACTATGGCGCGAGTGGTTAAGTACTCCAACTAATCTAAGGAGAACCAATTGATAGGAAATTTGAAAACCTATTGACTCATATTAGTGTACACTATTTTTTTAATTTTTTTATTTTTAATGAGTTTAAACTAATCACAACTTGTCCAACTGCCAATTAATTATGTAGGTAATAATATAATAGTGATCTTTTTTCGGTGTTTTAGACCTAAATATTTCCAATAAGGAATCTCCTATTCCATATAATGTTGCACTCAATATGAGGGAGAGTTCAAGCTCACTAAGTGATGTTTCATTCTAAAACCAACTGGTGATAGAAGGAGTAGTTCACTTAGCTTATAAAGTAGACTTTTTTTCTTCTAATTAATCAATGTGGGACAACTCACAAGTGACATATCTCAACATAAATACATGTGTATATGATGATATCTTAATATATTTTTTTTTTGATAACTCAGCTCCCAAGCTTACGTCTGACTATGTCTAAGGATAACAGCTCCGGTCCCTCATCGCTGCCACCAAGGTAAACCACTGGATGTGCACGGATTGGCCAGTGTTCTGGTTCCGGCCCCTCATCGCTGCCACCAAGGTAAACTGTTGAATGTGCACAGACTGGCCAGAGTTCTGGTGGGGTCTGATGACGTACAATCAGGTCCTCCCAGGTAAAGAGAACAAGTATGCTCGATCCCCGAAATCTAATCATAGTTGATCTCCCTCAAATCGAAACCACACGGATGCTATTCAGTATGAGTTCCCACCAATCCTTCACCAGCTCGCATATGTCCGGGGAGCATTTTGATGGTATGTGAGTTTGAACCCACAACCTCCATCCCATAAGAGACATAAGTCCCTTGTGGTGGCCACGTGGGCTAAGCCCCTAGTTATGATATCTTAATCTTACTTCCACATGTGGTAGGTCAAATAGTGCAATATAAAAAGCAGGATAGATGCCCAAACAATGATCATTCGAAGCAATTTTACAATGGAGAAAAAATCTTCAAACCATATCATTTTTCATCTTTGGTTTTTCTGCTTGTCCATCAATATTTTCATGGTGAACATGGCTGTGGCGCAAACTCAGCCTGTCCCCATAAGAGTTGGGGTAGTGTTAGACATGGATAATTATCTTGGAGAGATGGGGTTGAACTGCATTTCAATGGCCCTCTCAGACTTCTATGCAACAAATGCTCAATACAAGACTAGGCTGCAAATCTTCAACAGGGACTCTAAGGGAGATGTTGTTGGAGCAGCTGCTGCAGGTTCTCAACCCCATCTCTTCTCACACACACACTCACACAGGGAGTGTTTGCAAACATTTCTGCTTTTAGAAACGTTATTTTTCGTAGCACAAGTTAAAAGTAGTTCAAATCGAGTTGATAATATTTCGGACGGAGCAAGGGGCTGGCGCGCCGCCGCCCACGACTTGAATTTTTTTCATAATTATTATAACTTTTTATATATAAAAGTATCAATTTTATAATTTTGCACCCCCTAAAAATATAAAAACTATCTATTTGTCTAGTAATTTTAAGTAAAAATAAGCCTCGGCCCCCCTACTCTTTATTTTCTGGCTCCGTCACTGTAGTGTTTGTTGGATAGAAAGATAAAAACAGGCTTCATATTATTAGTAGGTCAATATCATATTTTTCAAATTTCAGGATACGAAAGTCAAAAACAAACTTCTTTCTATTTAGGAAAATACCAAAAGCACTTTCCCAAAATCAGAAGCATCACATCATACTCCAAACTTTTAGATTTTGATTAAATGAAACAGAAACAAAAGCAAAAGTTAGGCCTAGTTTGTTTATGTTTCCAACAACCTATTTCCAATTTCCAACTATTCATAAAACTGGAAGCATGTTTGTTTATAAATTTTTCAATGAAATCATCATTTTCACATTCCATTTTTCACATAAAACTACATCTCAAACCTATAATTTCAATTCCCAACCCTATACACTATCCTACATCACTCATCAATCACTATTCTCATCTTTTCATCTAATTATACATATGGGACCCACTATTACCAACTCTATCAACTTAAAATATTATTATTTTTTAATTATTTATACCTAATGGGACCCACTAGCTTACAATCTCACAAATATATTATTATATATTCAATTAAAATATTCAACCACTATCAACTTTTCAAATTATTATATACATAAAATAATACTTCAAAACTACTCAACCAAACACAATCTCATTTCCAAACCTACATAAAACTTATTTTCATTCACTCATCCAAACATATTTCCAATTTTCACACGAAAACCAATAAATTCTCAAAATTCAATTTCCAACACTAGAAACTAGAAATGGTCCATGGAAACATAACCATACAAGGCCTTAGTGTTTGCTAACACTCAAAATTGTTTTCTTTTTTTTTTTTTTTTTTTTTCAGCTAAAAGTTGCAAATCATTTTTTTTAGTGTTTGCAAACACTCCCACAGAATGAAATGATCAATTTTCTTGCACATGAAAAATGCAGCTTTGGACCTGCTGAAGAATGTTGAAGTGCAAGCAATCATAGGTCCCTTGTCCTCAGTGCAATCAAATTTCATGATAAATCTTGGAGATAAAGCTCAAGTACCCATCATCACGTTTTCGGCAACAAGCCCTTCACTCTCATCGATCCGAAGTCCATACTTCATTCGGGCTGCTCTAAACGACTCTTCCCAAGTACACGCCATAAGCGCAATAATCCAAGCCTTTGGATGGAGAGAAGTTGTGCTCGTCTACATGGATAATGAGTTTGGAGAAGGGATTATACCATTTTTAACCGACGCCTTGGAACAGGTAAACGCTCGCGTACCTTATAGAAGTGTAATTCCATCACTAGCAACAGATGATCAAATTGTTGCAGAGCTGTACAAGATGATGACAATGCAAACTAGAGTTTTCATCGTCCACATGTCGGCCACTCTTGGTTCTCGTTTTTTCACTAAAGCGAAACAATTAGGAATGATGAGTGAAGATTATGTATGGATTGTTACAGATGGCATCACAAATGAATTAAACTCGATAAATCCTTCTGTCGTAGAGTCCATGCTGGGAGTAATAGGCGTAAAACCATATATTTCGAAAAAAACAGAGCTCGATAATTTCACAATTCGATACAAGAAAAGGCTTCAACAGAACAATCCAACGGCTCTTAGTCCAGATTTGAACATTTTCGGACTGTGGGCTTATGACTCGGCCATTGCACTAGCCATGGCAGCAGAAAAAGCAGGACTAACCAATTCAAGATTTGAGAAGACAAATATTTCTATAAATTCAACAGACCTTGAAGCCTTTGGAGTCTCCATTACTGGACCAGAGTTGATTCAGGGTTTATCAAGTACATCATTCAGGGGCCTTGCTGGCGACTTTCAATTGGTCGATGGCCAACTCCAATCGTCTCCTTATGAGATAGTAAATGTGGTCGGCCCCGGAGCACGAGTGATAGGATACTGGCAAAAAGATAGCGGAATTGTCAAAGAGCTAAACTTGAGAAATGAAAACACAAATAAACACTCCAATTTTGGATCTATTATATGGCCGGGCGATAAAACATCTCCGCCTAAGGGTTGGGTTATTCCCACCAACGGCAAGAAATTGCGCATAGGCGTTCCTGTGAAAGATGGCTTTACTGAGTTTGTTCGGTTCACTTGGAATTCTGATAACTCAACGCAAGTCGAAGGATATTGCATCGATGTTTTTGATGCAGTTATGGCAGCATTACCATATGGTGTGCAATATGAATACATCCCATTTGCAACACCTGACCACAAAGATGCTGGCACTCACAATGATTTGGCCTATCAAGTATACCTTGGAGTAAGTGTCATCTTCTCTGCATGTTTTGATTCCGGAAAAAAAAAACAGATAATTACAAAACACCCCTGAGGTTTGAGCTGATTATAAAAAAACCAAGAGATGTTTCAAAATTACACAAAAAAAAAAACCTCAGGTCTGATTCTGTCTGAAATTTAAGTGGGTAACTGTAATATTTTAATAAATGTCAAGGGAGTTTTTGAAATGGTTTTTTGTTTATGAAGGGTAAAATGTAAGACTGAATCAAACTTCAAGGGGCTTTTTGCAATTTTCGAAAACCTCTGGTTTTATTTTTTGTATTTAGCCCGAATCTCACGGTTGGGCTAATTCCAAATCAGACACAGAACAGATCCAGTCCAGGAGACAAATCAATAGGAAATGCTATTTTCTTCGTTTTTTGTATCCCTTACAAAAACTACCTTAATGTTTAGCTTAATTACAAAAGACTCCAGTTATCGTTCAAAATTATAAATACCCCTTGAGGTGTTACAAATACCCCATTGAGATTATATTTACCTAGCAAATACCCTCTCCTAAGCATGCAAGTTGTAAATAGAACAAATGTCAGAGATATTTGTAATTTTGAAAGATAACTAGGTTTATTTGTAATTAAGCTAAACACAAGGGGTAGTTTTTGTATTTTTCTTTGCTAAAATAGCTAACCTTTTCTCTTATTGAGATACAGCTAAAACAGCTAACCATATTGATGAACAGAACTATGATGCTGTTGCTGGAGATGTGACTATTGTAGCAAATAGGTCACAGTATGTAGACTTCACTCTGCCATTCACAGAATCTGGTGTTTCAATGGTTGTACCAATAAAAGACTATGAAAAAAGCAATGCATGGGTGTTTCTGAAGCCACTCACTTGGGAACTATGGTTGACAAGCTTTTGCTCATTTGTTTTCATGGGGTGTTTGATTTGGATTCTTGAACACCGGATAAACGAAGATTTCAGGGGCCCTCCTTGGCATCAAGTCGGAACTATATTCTGGTTCGCCTTCTCCACCATGGTCTTCGCTCACAGTAAGTTAAACGTCATTTTCATTTCGGCTAGATTGCAGTTTTAGTCTTGTAGCTACAGTGGAGTGATAATAATGGTCCTGCAGAAATCATGATTTGCAAAAGAGTCTCATAATTTTCAAAGAAAACTCTCAATTCAGTAATTTGATTGTTAAAAATAACAAAAAAATTGCCAGAAAAATCCATGTTACACTGATACACATTTCCGGTCAAACCTGTCGATTTGGAAACTGATTTTGCTTATGTAGTCATCCCTAAAGTGAGTTGGCATGCTTATTGGAACAAAAACTCAAGAAAGACAAACTCACTTGTAGGATGTCCACATAAGCATATGGACACGTGGATTTTTCTAGCAATTTCCACTTTTCGGCCACCAAAGAACTAAAACTAAAGTTTTTTTTTTTAAAAAAAAATTACAGGGTTTTTTTTCAAATCGTGATTTCTCCAGTATAATATTCAAACTCCTTTTACAGGGCTATGTTGTTGGCAAATTCCTAACTATAAATTATGTGACTCGATATCCCTTGCTTTCTTGTAGAGGAGAGGGTGATAAGCAACTTGGCTAGGTTCGTGCTGATTATATGGTTCTTGGTGGTTTTCATACTAACCCAAAGCTATACTGCGAGCCTTACATCAATGCTAACAGTTCAGCAACTGCAGCCGACCGTTACAGATGTTAATGAGCTTATAAGAAATAAGGAATATGTGGGGTACCAAGAGGGATCATTTGTTTATGGTTTACTAAAAAGAATGAATTTTGATGAGTCTAGACTCTTGGTATACAACTCTGTTGAGGAATGTGATGAGCTTTTATCCAAAGGGAGTGGAAATGGTGGTATAGCTGCTGCTTTTGATGAAATCCCATATATCAAGCTTTTTCTTGCTAAATACTGTTCAAAGTACACCATGGTAGATCCAACATATAAGACTGATGGTTTTGCATTCGTAAGTAACCCTTTGTGAAAATTGCAACTTTCGTTTTGTAATTATAGGGGTTCGCCAGAATTGGTCTTTTTAAGATTCTCTGGAAAAATCACCCTGGATCTTGAAAGAAAATCAGATTTAGTCCTCAGTTCCCCGAAAATTTCAAAATTAAGTGAGTTGCATGTGTACGCAAAAAAATGACAACTTTCGAATTTCCAACCGAAATTAGTTTTCTGCTGATATAGTTGGCGGTAAAGTGTTGGAGAAAACCCCAATATTTGGCCGAAAATTTTGCTGGAAACCCTAACTTTTGGCTGGAAATTTGAAAATTCCTAACTTTTTTGGGTTCACGTGCAAAAATCTCAAACAGCTTTGAAATTTTCCGCAAAATGAAGACTAAATCCGAGAGTTTTTAAAAAATACAATGTGATTTTGCAGACGGAATTGAAAAAGAACAGAACACCCCAATGTGGTTTATCCATTTTCATTTTCTACTGGCAGGTTTTCCCAATAGGTTCGCCTCTTGTACCTGATGTCTCAAGAGCAATTCTGAATATAACTGAGGGTGAAAAAATGGTGGAGATTGAGAAGAAATGGCTTGGTGACAAGACTAAATGTGCAGATCATTCGACTAACTTACTCTCATCCAACAGTCTAGGCCTTGAAAGCTTTTGGGGTCTCTTTATGATCGTCGGAATATCTGCATTTTCAGCCTTTATAATACACGTGATTAGGTTTCTGCAAGAAAATTGGCATGTTTTAGTAGATTTCAATTCTGAATCTACAATTTTGAGCAAGATAAAGGACCTAATTCGAAGATTTGATAATAGAGATCTCAGGGCTCATACTTTCAGGAAAAATGGTGGTGATGGTGAATCTGTGGACAGAGCAATTGAATCAAATGAAAATCACCAAGAAAGCCCAATAAGTTTTTCGCTGACCTCTCCGCCGACTAACAGCCCAGCAAGTGCAATTTTCTCTGATTATGGGGACCAGAATGTAAATTTTAGAAGAGAACAGGGGAGTTCAGTGGAAACTGCAGTGACAAATCACAAGGGGAAGCATCTCAGGTTGCAGCGCAGGAAATTGAGCCTGCTAATCCCAATTGAAATGAGGAAGGATACTAATCGGTACTCTTTTTCTTTGAAATGCAGATTAGCCCCTCTAATCTTGAAAAAGAGCAAAACAGCCCTTCTATTTTGAAAGTTTATAAATACGCTTGTGATCATATAAAATGAAGCTCACCTTCCCCAATTCACTTCAAACTTTGATCCCACAAACAGTCTACATTTTTTTTATTTTTGAAAAATATGTATCCGCGCCACTTGCACTTTTGTCTTTTCTAATTTTCCAACGTTGTATGAAACAGATGTTCTAAAAACGGGGAAATTGCACTTTTGGTCCATAAAAATAGGGTTAAGCATTTAGTCCCACAATTTTTTTTAGCACACATTTAGTCCCAAATAATTCAAAATTTGCAGTTTAGTACAAAAACTAACAGAAAACTTAACTTTGTTCTTATAAGACCAGAAGTGCATTTATCCGAAAATGAGTAAAAAGAATTATTTAAAAAATCTGAAAAATTATCGAACAATTTTTTGAAAA
This sequence comes from Rehmannia glutinosa, assembly GCA_016081115.2. NCBI lineage: Eukaryota > Viridiplantae > Streptophyta > Magnoliopsida > Lamiales > Orobanchaceae > Rehmannia > Rehmannia glutinosa. Next base: position 34,610,726 of record CM071927.1, read on the forward strand.
TTATTTCAATAACATTTAAAATTATTTGATTAAAAAAAAGTTTTAAAAAATCTAAAAATATTTTAAAATCTAAAAGCTAAAATTTAAAAAATATGATAATTTGTTTAAAAAAAATCGAAGTTATTTTAAAATCCAAAATTTATAAATAAAATATGGAAATTGTTGAAAAAAATTATAAATCATTTTTAAAAAATTTGACATTTATTTAAAAAATGTTTTCTAGGTTTTAAAACAAATCTCAATATTTTCTTTAATTTTTAGATTTTTTTTAAATAACTTTAATTTTGTGAAAAAAATCTATGTTTTAACCCTATGTAGATTTTATTAAAAAAATCAGATTTTTTGGTAAATGTTTTCAAAAGTCTTCAATATTCTTTTGTTTTAAATCCATTTTTCAGATTTTTAGACAAATTTCCATATTTTAAATAATTTTCTAGATTTTTAATCTTATATTGAATTCTTTTTTAATATTTGAACGAATTGTCAGATTTTTAATGCAAATTTAGTACTAAACAAATTTTTAAAACATCGTTTAGTTTTAAAAACTACTTTTTGAAAATAATTTTGAGTTTTTTTAAATAAAAATCGAATATAATTTATATAAAAAAAGAGAAGTCCCGATCACAAGCCAATCAGGTAGCGCAAAGTTTGGGGCCTCGTTAAAAACCTACTTGAGTAAAATCCACCCTGTGGGAAAAACCCCTAGTAGAAAAAGAGTACCCCCGCGAGAAAATGCCATAAGAACCAGGAACAACACATAAACAAAAATCATCTAATGAATCTATACTATGCTCGTCTAACATAATCATCTGTAAGAAGTGTAATGATATCTGCCGGTGGGGCATCCCACCATTTGGATTCCGTGTACTTGCTGAGTTGATCTGCCACACGATTTCCCTCCCCGTAAATGTGAGAAATGATAAAATTCATTTTGTTATCAAGTGCAGAGAATACTGCCATTGTCCCAAAAAATGCCATGGGATTGAGCCATCGCGAGTATGAAATAAATCCACCACGAAAGTTGAGTCTGATTCCACCCAAACATTGGTCCAACCCTTATGGAAAGTGTGAAAGATAGCGCGCATAACCGCCAGTAACTCAGCCTCAAAAGCATATCCCGAACCACATTGTTCAACAAAACCACCTATGAAGAAGCCTCTTACAGTGCGATATACCCCGGCTGCCGCGAGATGCCCTGGGGATCCAGCTGAACTGCCATCCATATTAACTTTGATCCAACCTGGGAGAGGTAAATGTCGATTAATCGGATTACACGGGGAGCCCAAGGAGCACGTCCCTAAACCTTCTTTGCGATGAAGACATAGGAGATCAACTTGAGTGTTATTCATGCATCCCTTGTCCAGACATGCCGATTCCAAAACCATCGCTCGTAATTGAACCAAAGCACCATTCGAGAGACCATTTCTTGTCGTTAAAAATAATATCATTCCGAATGTGCCAAAGAAGCCAGATGCCGGAAATAAAAAGCCACCTTCCAGAGAAAAGCCCCCTGATCACTGAACTGAAGACCCATAATATTGACCAAAAATTCATTGAAACTGTGTGCCCTATGCATAGTCACATCAAAAGAATCTGCAATCCATCCTCAGATAGTCCCTGCAAAATCACAAGAAACAAAAAGATGATCAATCGAATCCGAGTAAGAGTAACATAGAGCACAAAGTACGACCCAATAAAGCCCTGAGTACGGAGAACGTCTAAAACCGATAGGGACCGAAGATTGCTCTCCGAACAACCACCGAATGTCTTTCCGGAATGTGCGCAGACCAAATCCAAGAACCCCATCTAACCACCGGGAGAGTAGGCCGCATGAATGAATAAGCCTCTTTAGAATAAACCATCCCATTCATAGAGTGCGTCCAAATGCGTTTATCTATGAAGTTCGGGGATATTGAACATCATACAATATCACGAATGATATTCAAATAAGCCTCCACAAATGAGATGGTAAAATGCCAAGTATTATCATAAAATAAATCTGAAATCCTGTCCTGGAAGTTAATACGGTATTCGTTGGGAATACCAATCATGTCCGCAATAATATAACCAAACCAATTATCCATCCAAAAACCAACAGAAGAATGCTCCCCCGGGACCCAACGGGACTCCATCAAGTAACTCTGAACCAGTGGGTGGATACCAACCCAGATCGATGAAGGAAGAAACGTGTGACGGATGGACCCATTCGCTAATAGATACCTTGTGCGAAGGGTAGTGTGCACGATTGAATCCGAGGTGATGATCTTCCAGCCCAATTCATCAGATAAGCACGATTAGATGTGATAATAGATCAAACCCCAAGACCCCATTCTTTCCTAGGGGTACAACAACGCGCCCAGTTGACCCCATTATTTCCTGTTTGATTAATGTCACCGGTCCAGATAGGATTCCGCATCGCTTTCTCAAGCTGCTTAAGCATGATAATTGGCCATTTTGTAAACTAGCATAGCATGAACAAGTGAACTTGCGATCTTAGAGTTCACTAAACAAACCTTTCCTTCCAACGAAAGGGAAGAATCTTTCCAACGTTAAAACTTGAGAAGAACCTTGTCGAAGGAAGGATGTAACACGCTCCGCTGGGCGCCCCCCCGAATGTAGGAACTCCAAGATAATTAGTAGGGAAATCACCTCTCGGTGTCCCAATAATGCCTTGGATCCGATTGTGAATGTGTCTAGAAACAGAAGCCCCAAAAAAATCCTTAGATTTGTTATGATTAAAAACCTGTCCCGAGATGGAAGCATAGAATTGAAGAGCCTGACAAACATGCGGGGCATTCACTGCATTAGTCGCAAAGATCATGACAATATCATCATCATATAGCATCGTAGAAGGAAACTGAATGTTGCGCGGGGCGATAAATGGCGTGAGATGATGGTTGGATACGTGTGCATCAAAAATTCTGCCCAACACCTCCTCAGCCACACAAAATAAAAGCGGAGAATGAGGATCTCCCCCTGACTCCGCAAGAGCAAGAGAAGTAACCCACATGCAAACCATTCAACAAGATAGAGATACGATTTGAGTTCAAGATCACCAAAATCTAGGCAATAAACTTATCATAAAGCCCAAATCACAAGCAAGACATAGAGCAAGAAATCCCACCAAAGTATCAAAGCCCTTACGAATATCAATTTTTAAAATCATGTTTTTATCAGACCTATTCTACATAATATTGAAACCTTCAGAAACCAGAGCGATGCAGTCGTGAATATGTCATCCCGGAATACAACCAAACTGCGTCGGGGAAAGGATTCTGCTAATAATCTTTCCAAATCTAGTAGCCAGGACCTTCGTAATGGTCTTGAAGATGAAATTACTCATGACAATTGGCCTGAAATTATCAATAGTGATTCCATCTTTGCATTTAGGGATGAGGACCATAAAGCTGGAATTGTGTCCAACTGGCAAAGAGCCGGACACAAATAAATGATGGACTACAACAATGACATCAATTGAAACAACATCCCAGCAATGTTGGTAGAACGCCCCATTAAAACCATCCGAGCCAGGAGAGCTATCAACACCAAGATCAAATACTGCCTCCTGGATCTCAGTTTCAGAAGGCATGGCATTGAGAAGAACATTATCGACTGTTGTAACTGCCGGATTGATAATCTGATCATAGGGGAGAAGTCGACAGGGGGACCAACCGGTGCTGCAAATAAATCCTTGAAAAATTGAATGACATGACCTCGGATCACAGCAGGATCCGTAGACAAATGATCATCAATCATCAAACCATGAATACCAGACCGAATGGTCTTGGTTTGACATCGACGATGGAAGAAAGAGGTGTTGCGGTCGCCATCCACAAGCCAGACAAAAATCGCTGAAGTAGCAAGGCATGATTAAGAGAACGCTGAGCGTCAAATTCCTGCTCCCTGAGGTTGTCATTATAACCAATAGTCTTGATATTTGATTGTACTTGACGAACCTTCTCCAACTTGTCATCCACATCATGATTCACGTCACCATATACCTCTTTATTCTTAGTACGAAGCATAGAACGCAACCGCTTGAGCTTAAACATTAAACGAGTCAAAGGATCTATGCCCTCAAAAGAAAGATTCCAAGAAGAAGAAACCGTCTGCTGAAAATCCGGTGCTTAAGCCACATACGCTGAAAACGAGAAGGCCCCTGACCCCGAATATCCTAAGTCGAGCAAGAAAGCAAAAGGGGATGGTGATCGGAACAAATACGGGAAGCACATAATTATCCACCTTTTGCCAAAGGTTGAGAAAGTGAGAAGTAGCAATGGAACGGTCCAACCTAGCCTGAATGAGGGTATGACGGCCCCTCGTAGCACACCAGGTAAAAAAATTGCCCATTATAGGAACAACAATCAACCCCGCATCATCAAAAAAATTGCGAAAGTCCTGACAAGATGCGAAGGGAGGCGATCCCCTAACCCTTCTTTTCGTGATTGCCTGAATAACATTAAAGTCTCCCATTAAAACCAAATCATTGATACCCAAACCAGTGATGATATTAGCCCAAAGATAACAACGATCCACATGATTACAAAGAGTGTGCACAAACCCCACATGAAAACTGACATTAGCATATTGAACCTTAAGAATAATACACTGATCAGAAATAAGAACATGCTGAAGAATATTCACATCCGAATGCTGAAAAATCCAAATGTCCAATCTCCCAGAAGAATGAAAATTCTGCACCACATACTGCAAACCCAGACTGACCCAATAAGAATCATGAATAACATCCAGCTCCACCTTAGGTTTAGAGATGGCGACCAAAGACGGACTGTGACGTTGACAGAGGGCTTTGAGAACATTACATGAAGCAACGTTCCATATCCCCCTAATGTTCCAGAACAAGCAATTCATTTATTAACTTCAAGGATTAAGGACCGTGTTGGAGACTCAAAAGGAGGTTCATCATGAACAGATTGGGAGCTCAGAGTCTCCACGTCGCCAACAGATTTACAAGGCTCTGAATCCCGTTTAGCTGCTACCATATTAAGGTTTTGAGCACCATCTGAATCCCGAGAGATAGTAAATTGATGAATGGGAGGTGTATGATCATGCACAATATCTTTCTGTAAACGTTGTCTATTTGAATCCAGAGATCTATCCCGAATAGCCCTACTGAGAAGTCTGATAAGCTTTTCCAACGGGTATTGAATGGCCTGAGATTGTGTTCGCAACCCAGAATGAGGTAGCAAGGAAGCCACATGCAAAGGTCTTGAAACCTTATGAGTAGGAAATGGAACATCAGTGGATTGTGAATCATTGCCCAGATCATCCTCTTCAGCCAATGTGGCAAAAGAGTTACCCAACACAGTAGAGGAAGCTGGAACATGATGAACATCGGACACCAAAACCAAAGGGAGAGAAACCAATGCATAGTTACCAGAAGAATCCGCATCATCCTTTGAGTTAACAACAATTTTTCCTTTATCTTGTGATTTATGCACCATGCGATATGTTTTTTGTTCCCTAGAATGCCCCCTTTGAGAGGTGGGTAGTCCATGTTGCTCTTTATTCTCAGCAGGCTTACCCATTCGACGACAAGAAGCCGCAGTATGTCCCGTGACACCGTAGTTAGGACAAAAATTTGGTATTTTTTCATAACTAACAGACAAAAACGAGCAGTGTCCTATACGTTCCAACATAATATAATCTTGCAAAGGCTTGGCAAGATCAACTTCCACCAAAACCCGAACAAAATAGCCCAAAGAACCATCCAACGATCTCTTGTCAATCTATATAGGATTGCCAACGGCCTTAGCAAGTCCCAATATGATGTTTGTTTTCCAATATTCGATGCTGAGCTCAAATATTCTGACCCACACACTAGCAATCGAAGTCGTGACTTTATAAGGATTAAAATCTGAAACCCACAAGGATAATCTGACAGTGCCCAGATCGAGACCCCAAGATACCCGGGCTTGAGCCTGAGAATTATCCTGCGCATTGTTAAATTTGATACAAAAGTAACCCTTGCCTAAAGGGATTAATATCCAATCAGTTTTGATACCCCATAAATCAGAAAGCCATTTTTTAAGCGGAAAAATAGCCTAAGGTTTAGTACCTTTACCTAGAACAACACGAGCAATCAAAGAAAATGCTGAAATACTTTTTTTGTAGAGATTCTCATCAATTGTAACCGAATAAAATCTCCTTTTTTAACAGGTTCGGGAATAGAATAAGCTAAATCATTAGCAATAGAGGAGTTAGTTTTAGAGTTACTTTGGGACTGAGATATAGACGAATCCAAATTAGGGCGTGTACCAGAAACGTTTTGGGCAAAAATAAAATCACGCGGTAAAGGAAGTGGTGAAATTCCTTGAGCTCCCTGATTGGATGAAGATCCTAAGCCATAATTGTCGTGCGAATAATGTCCTAAAGAATTGAGACTGACATTGGAGGGTTGAGGATGCACATGAACTGAAGAAACTCCAATATCCCAGGGGCCATCACCCCCCTGGGAGGAGGTAGCATGGGATGGCTGCCTCCTTGCCGGCCCCTCTTCCATGGAGCTCATGGGGCCGGCCCCCCATGGATGGACACCATGGGGGTAATAGGAGCATGAAAGAAGGCGCATGGGGTGGGAACCCCCATGTGCGTGCGACTGAGAAGCAGCGATCAGAGGGGGCCGGTCGTGCATGGGGGTAGGAGGAGCAACAAATTAGAGTCCCATATATTCAGAAGACGGAATCAAACCCAATCTTGGGCATGAAAACGAATCCATGGGTTGTTGCCGTCGATGAGGAACAAAGTTGGACGGAAGAACTCCATAGAGGCTAATCAATAAAGGTGAGTTCGCATCAGGGTTCACTGTACCGGAAATATGCGTGTTCGTTGTACGAGTGGAGTCGGTTACCTTTGCGGCATGATGATCAGACATGTTCAAACATTGTGGAGAAGAAGGCTTCGATGCGTGTGGATGGATTCTAGGAGAATTATGAGAGAAATTTGAAGTGAGACCATGGAAGACGTTTGAACTGTCCATGGCGGAGAGGAAAGCCGACAAACTTCAATAGAGGAGATGACCGGCGTCGATCACCAAGGAGGAGAGATGGTAGAGCATATTAGGGTTTTTTTTTTCATAAGTTTGAGTTTTCTTTATTTTAGAATTTTAAAATATTTTTAATAAATTTCAAATGTATAAAATAGTTTATAGTTTTTGTTAACAATTTTCATATTTAACTTTTTGTAATTTTTGGATTTTAAAACAACTTCAACTTTTTTAAATTTTTTAACAAATTATCATATATTTTATATTTTAGTTTATAGATTTTAAAATATATTTTTGAATTTTTAGAACTTTTTTTTAATAAATTGCAAATAATTTTTAATGTTATTGAAACAATTTTCAAAATTGTTAGATATTTTTTAGATTTTTCAAATAATGTTTTTTAGTAGTTTTTGGATAAATGCATTTTTGGTCCCGTAAGAATAGAGTTAATGGTCAGTTGAGTTTTCCGTTAGTTTTGGGACTAAAACTGCAAATTTTGGATCATAATGGACCAAATGTGCTAAAAAAATCAATTGAGACCAAAAATACAAATGGTGGGACTAAAATGTTTGACCATTTTTCTTATTGGACTCAAAGTGCAATTTCCTCTCTAAAAACCGCGCGCCTTTTGGGGGCCTCATCGCTCTAAAAACAAATCGTTTATCGTGCCGTGTTTCGGGGGCCTCAAACACGAACACGACACGATAAGGATCGCGAGACTTCTTCAAACATTGAAGTTTCAAAAATAAAAAGAAAATTTTGTTAATACACTAGAAAACATTTTACACGATGAATAAATATACAAAATATTAGGTTATCGTGTCACTAAATCTCATTTCGTGCTTGTGTCGATGTGTCGCTAACAGTCAACGCGTTTATCACTTATCTAATAAAAACACGAACACGACCGAAATTTTTCGTGTCCTTATCGTAACGAACACGATAAAAATAAACACTAACCCGCTACGTTTTGGTGGTCGTCTATTCAAGACTTTCTTCAAACATTGAAGTTTCAATAATTTTGTTGCACTAGAAAACATTGATGAATATTGCTTTCGTTGTGCTAACACACGCTTTATCACTTCTAATAAGATAATCACTAGGGTGGTCTATTCAAATGTTGCTTAATCTGTTGTGAAATCGGATCTCAGATTCATCATCTAGGGACAAGCAGAAATGGTCGAAAAATAAATGAAAAAATAGCAACAATACACAATAGAAGAATTACGTGGAAAACTCCAAAAACCGTAGAAAAACCACAACACACTGAGAAAGAAAATATTCTCTCTCTTAGCCCTAGTACCCCCACATTCTTACAAATCATTAACTAACTCACACCCTCTCATAATTAGAGAATACAATAAAGAAATTTAATTAGAGTCAAAACACAAAGGTTAAAGTGCATTTGACTGGTGCACTTGAAACCAAAACACATGTGTTACTTAAATAGTCTTAAGAAGCTCATCCCTTTTGTTCCCAAACCCATGTGGTACAAATACCCCTTCTTTTATTTTGGCACAATACCAATAGATTCACTATCGAATCTCAAAGAGAATGATGGCAAAGTTTTGGCTTCAACTCATGATTCAAAATCTCAACATCAAGCTCTCCTCTTACCTTCGATTTACAGGTCGATATAGATAAACTGGAAGCTTTAAAGTCCAAATTAGGTGGTCCTCCACTGATCTGTTTGGCTATTTCAAAAGCTATGAAGACTATGTCAATTTTGGCTTAAAGATCCGTTGATGACGTTCTACAAGCTCCATCACAATCTTAGTCAAACTTATCGAACCATTAAGATGATATCCACAACACTCACAGGTGTTGATCAAACAAAAGACAATGATATTCAAAAATCATCTAGAAATAGATGTCTTCCATTTAAATTGCGTTTTTAAATTATTTTTTATTATTTCTTTTATCTGAACTTTTACTTTGTTTTCTTTTCCCTTTCTTATAAATAAATTGAGTGTTTTACTCCTTCGCTTATCAAAAAAAAAAAAAATAGTTTTCCAAATAGTAGAATAGACTTGTTCCTTTAAATTATAATAAGTAAATTTATTATTCTTAAAAGGTGTGATATTGAATTATTGAAGCAAGTTATTATCTTCAACTTCAATAATAGTGCACATCTTCTATTCTAATTCTTATTCACATCATACATGAATATCATGTATATATATTATTTTTTATGAAAATGAAGATATATATATATATATTATATACTCGATGTATATCTGTAAATTGTAATATAATATAAAATAAAGAGTGGCGCTATTGGTACCCCCAAAATCTCTAAATACACCCCCTTTATTTAATTAGACAATTACTATCACTTTAAAAGACTACAAAACTCTTAATCAAAATTTTAAACACACTCACCATTTCTCTAATAATCTTCTTCACGTCATCCTCGTTCTTCTTCTTCTCTAAATCTCTAATAAATCTTTCCTTAATTTCGTTTTACTTTCATCACTTTTGGGTGATGTTTTTCAGATATAAAATCTGGTTTATTTGCTCTCTGGAAAAAAAATACACATTTTAGAGGAAATGGACATGGCAGGGTCATACCTAGTTACCCACAAATCATTTCTGAATTTTCATTTTTGGAACTCTTTTTTTTTTTTTTTAAATCTAAAACATCACAGAATCTTGGGATTTATTTCGGCTCTTATTTCGTTAAATATGATTGTCGGCACTCCTCGCCATGTCATTGATTTTATTAATTGTTGTTCCTTGAATTTGTTGGCCTTGATGGAGATGAAAGATGCATGATATTTTTTTGAAGAGCTAGAGTTTATAAATTGGGGGCCGAAGAATTGTATTTGGGGATTTGGGGGTTAATTGGACAAAGGGTAAATTAGGTAATACTAGTGGGTCTATATAGTAAATAGTCAATTTTTTATAAAGAGGATAGATGTCTATTAAGAAATAGGGTGTATGAAGAGGTTTTAGGGTGCAAATAGCGCCACCCTAAAATAAATTGAAACAAAATGTCCCGAATGCTTAAACAAGGGCTACACTCAAAAGTTGCCCTTGGCATTGAGGCAACTAAACCATGTGGTAGAACTCAAATTTGTTTTCTTAAAAACTGACTCACCCCTTCCACAATAATTCCTTCTCATCAAACATTCTTGGATTTAACAAACAGAAATGTAAACCAACATAAGTAAAGAAAGCAGGGGAGAGCTAAGGCGGGTTGCGGATTTGGGAAATGATGCCTAGGAAAAAAGATGCTGATCTACGCGCGCACACACACATATATATAATATATATTTATATTGATTACTAAAAGAAAAGCACTATTGTCTATTGCTATACAATGATGCCAAAACTTTCCAAACTCATACAAGATGCTTACATTTACAGGTGCTATTACTACTACTACTACGGTAAATATTGTTGTAGACATTGTTTTAAGTTATGGAAAGTAACTGGCTTTGATACAAATGAATCCATACCATTTGCAAAACAGTCATCAGCACTCTCTGATAATGCATTTGCAGTCATCTGCAGAAAATCAATTAAATTTGTCAAGGAAAAACAAAGCATTATCAAAATCAGGATGACAAATTTTTGTCCTTAGAAGCACATGATGCACAATTTAGAAAAGTCTATAAAGACCGATACTTTATTTAGCCGCTTGAAGAATTGGAAATTCAGCAGCATTTGAATGAAGCTCTTTTTGAAATAAAGTAGATGAGGAGTCGAGTGCTTACGGCGATGATAGGAATCCTCTTTCTTGGTATTTCTTGTTGCATATTTGGTGAAGAATGAGGTGGCAATTGCATGTCGACTCCTGCCTTCACTGCATCATCCCAGTTACCAGTTTTCTCAAAGGATCGGATCAGTCTTGTAGCTTGAAGACCATCCATCACTGGCATGCATACATCCTGTGAATATTGCATGCCCACTTTTCAGCATCTTATGAACCAAATAACATGTTAAAGGGAAAAAAAAGGCTGAAAATCATGTTGGATCTTTTAGCATAAATTTCCTATAAGGAGATGTATGTGGTTTTCGATTAAAAAGATTGATGTTAGGGAACCATCACTAGTGTCCATGGAATTATTCACCTTGACTCAAAGTGAGAACTTGGTAACTTGGATGCCAAAGATATGATCTGAACCTTGGGACACCCTCATTCGGGAAATAATGAATTGTCAATGATTTATAAAATCAATTTGGTGTCTTCGTTAATTTTTTTAAAGAAAAACAAAATAAAATAAAAATGAGGATGGGGGATGAAGTGAATTCAGCTTAGTAGAAGTGTAGAACCAGCATATAAATAAGGGATAATTACAAAAAAAACCTTTGAGGTTTAGCCTAATTTAAAAAAAAAAAAAAACCAAGGTATCTTTCAAAATTACAAATACCCCCTTGACATTTATTTCTGTTTTACAAAATGCACCATCGGGATTATTAGATAAATACAAACCTCAAGGGGTGTTTGTAACACCTTCAGGGGATATTTGTAATTTTGAAAGAAAACTGGAGTTTCTTGTAATTAACCTACACTTTAGAGGTAGTTTTTGAATTTTAATTCTATGCATACCATTAGAATGAGATCATAACTTTTGCACTGAACTGCACGCACAGCTTCCGCTCCATTATTCACAACATCAATATTGTGGCCCAACTGCCTCATCATCGATGTTGTCACCATTACGTTGATCTTGTTATCTTCCACAAGAAGGATCTTAGGTTTCATCTCATCCTTAAAAGTTTCAGGACTGTTGCTGGAAGAGCACTCAGAACTTCTATCTGTCTGAGCCTGTGTTAAATATCTTTCTGATGGAACGTTAGTCTCTGAAATTTCATTTCGAATATGGCTTGTTATCGAGGAATTGGAGGAGTGTATATCATGATGAAAATGACCATTCATGTTCTCATTTTTTCCAGCCGAATTTAAAATATCTGAACCCAATTCGAGTTCGGATGATGTCTCCATAGCACCAGCTGGTGAATATTCATCTTCTTCTGAACTGATCTCTTTATATGTAATGTTACTACAAGGGGATGCAGAGTCCTCTAACGATCCATTAAGTTTGTGCGAGGCATTAAATCCATAACTATTTGGCGAGAGCTTTTGGATCCTTCCGGAACTTTGAGAAGAGAATAGAGAACCCAAAGTGCGTGGTTGGAACAGGAACACCCCTGAATGCAAATCATCATCATTTCCATCATCTGGGACATCTTGGTTTTCCATATCTGATAATTCATCAGGATCATCCGAACCGTCGGATATTGATGAGACTTTGTAAGGTAGTACAAACGTGAAAGTCGACCCGTAATGTTCTACACTGGAAACAGTAAGATGACCACCCATGAGCTCAACCTGTTCACAAAACAAAATTTAGGAATCATTTCCTCACTGAATGTTAAATAATTACAAGATTTGGAACTAGTAATAAACCACTGTATAAAAGTCAAACATCACGAAAAGGAGGGACTTGGATGGAAATGTCTTAGAAGCCAATCAGGGGCGTAGCCAGCTCGACTGGTTACCCCTAGCCCAAATTTTTTTTCCCCATTTCCTCCTAGCTCAATTATTTTTTCTCCTTAAAAAAACACATATAATTTTTTTTTTCCACATAAAAAACGGGACAAAAAAAAATTTGGGGTGTGCCGGGGGCCGGGGTGGCACCCCCCTAGCTACGCCCATGAAGCCAATGAGAAATTACCAATTGTTTACAGATTGCCAGGCCCAGTCCTGTCCCACCATACTTTCGAGCAGTATCTGCACCAACTTGCATGTATTTCTTAAATAGAGTGGGTATGGCATGTTCTGTTACATGAAGATTGAAAAGGGTACTTATGATATCAGTTTTCCATTGAATGAAACTCAGAGGTAATGACCATATTTTGATACGGTTAATTACAAAAAATAACCTTGAGGTTCAGTGTAACTACAAAAATTCCAGCTATCTTTCAAAATAAAAACAGAAAACAAAAAATTTGGTATTTGTTTCTATTTTACAAATTGCACCCTCAAGACGGGTATTTGTTAAGAAAATACAAACCTTAAGGGGTATTAGTAATTTTAAAGATAACTGGATTATTTTGTAATTAGGCTAAACCATATGGGTAGTTTTTGTAATTTACTCTATTTTATATAGACATTTCGTAAACAGTAAGGAAAGAAAAAGCCAGGAAAGTGAATACCAGGTATGCCGATTCCAGTGTCATAGACATCGCAGCGAATCCACACAACTGATTCTTCAGTATTTGGATGACTCACTTTGTCTTCTTCCATAGGAGCCCCATTTCTCACTGGACCATTGGGCACATTGTTACTTTCATTGTTATCACAAGCACCTTCTTCATCTATGCGTCCATAATTGTCTTTCTTATAACCTTCGCTCTGACTCAGAGACAAGTCTTTCCTTGTGATTGCTGAATCAGTTGATTGATCTGAAGAAACTTTCTGAGAATCTTGTTTGATTACATTGCAAGGCTCTGGAGCTACATAAAGCTTTATTCCAACCTTGCCTTCGTGAGTGAACTTGATGGCATTGCTGTTAAACATTAAAACGGTTGATATATTTATACATAAATCCTACTGATTGACGGTGAGAAGTATCTGATGAATAACCATTATTGATTAAGTAAAAAAGAATTTATAAAAATGATTATGAAAATGCTTCCCCATCAAATTGATATGTCACATAATATGTCTACATAATGTCTCTCAGATTCAATAAGTTCCGTAGAGTTTACAAGATATATAAAATTTGATGTGGTTTAAATGTGGCGTGGCTGAATATTGAATTCTTGATACGTATTATTTTTATAGGTATCATAGCCAAAACTCATTATCTCCGAGATCTTCCATGTGATCAGTTTAGTGTGTCAATTGCCTGACTTTTTTCTTCGAAACATTCATACGGAAATATCCAAAAGCACAATTATAATTATATTCTCACGAGTATTTTCTCGCAGATTTCATAGGCCCGTAAAAGATAAGTAAACAAGCTTGAGGTTTGACTAAATTTGTTTCTTGTATAATCAATAGGTTTCATGCACCAACAATTACGGCCTAATTTGATCTTATAAAGTAATATGTATTGTAAAAATGGTTTGAAGATTTTAAGTACCTGACCAAGTTTGTGAGAATCTGGCGAATCCTTAGGACATCTCCAATGACCTGAGCATTAAAGAGTCTCCGTTAAAAACACCTCTATCTACAAGCTAATAGGCTACTCCATTCATGAGGAAATACTAAATAAGAGGGCTTCTTTATTATTAGGGATAATTACAAAAAGTACCCCTGAGGTTTGACCTAATTACAAAAAAGCCCAGCTAACTTTAAAACTTACAAAAAGTACCCCTGAGGTTTGAAATATATTTCAAAATCCCCCTTCATATTTGTAAAATCATTGCAGATTACCCCTTAATTTTAACACTAAATCAAACCTCAGGGTACTTTTTGTAAGTTTTAAAGTTAGCTGGGTTTTTTTGTAATTAGGTCAAACCTCAGGGGTACTTTTTGTAATAATCCCTTATTATTAATTGAGAATATATCAAGTTCTATTACCTCCATAGGAACATCATCAGCTACATGTCCTTCTAACGTTAATAACTTCTGTAGAGATGCCGCTGCTGTCTGAAGTACATGCTTTACTACTTCTCTTGGTCTAAACTTCGCAGCTTCCAGTTTCATAACTCCTAAAAAACGTAATAATGATTTAATTTTTAAGTTTTGATGCATATCTTTAAGTTCCATCATAGAAAACAATGAAGAATGAAATGAAAATTAAAATGTCACATAATGAGATTCATTAAAATTCCATATTATTTATCTTGGCTATTGAAATGTGTCGAGAAACACAACATTAAACAAGAACTTGCTAAAAAAGGATTTAATATCCCACCTGACTCCACCTTGGAAAGATCAAGGATGTCGTTTATTAATTGAAGAACTAAATCACCAGAAGACAACATTACATTCAACAGCTGTCGCTGTTCTTTGTCAAGTTTAGTGTTGGAAAGAATCTCAGCCATGCTTACAACTCCAGATAGAGGAGATCTTATCTCATGAGACATGGTAGCCAGCATTTGTTTTGCTCGCATTGATTCCTCTGCAAGAACAATATCAAGTATAAATTGAGCTCCAATTGTTATGTATGATTATTCCAGCCATTTACAGATAAGACTTGGATAACCTGTGATGTGGATTGTTTTGTTGAGCTCTGTCTCCTTGGCTTTTTGTACAGCCATCTCTTCCCTAAGCTTCGCCATCTTTTCCCTTTTCCTCACCTGCAATGCATTCAGGAGCATAAACAATTAGCAGAACAAAACAGTAAGCACTGGATAGAAAATTTTGAAAAAGTAGAAAATTTAATCCTGACCGGAAAAAGGTGAAAACGTTGAAACTAAATTGACCTGATCAGTTACTTCCATTCCCATATAATTTACACCGATTGTCTCCCCAGCCTTGCTGAAAACAGGTTCGACATAAATTAGAAAGGTTTTCGAACCAAACAGCTCTGTTTCAAATGTGATTTCCCTCTTGGCAGGTAATCCTCTTTCCAGAACTTCTCTTTTGAAGTCTTGAGATTCCTTTACACCAGCGCCAGCAAATATCTCTACATCTGTTTTGCCTATGATATCCTGTAAAATCAGTTATTCTGAGGAATTATTGTAGCAGGTGATTCAGAAAAGTCTGGACATAACTAAAAACTAACTGATAATTTGTTGGCACTAGCTGAAAATCTAATTAATAAAGTTTCTGAAAGTGAAAACAGCAATTTGAAAGAATATGATATATAAACTAGTAATGCTAAGTTACCTCCTCGCGCAAACTCGGAAATGGTTAAAGATGAAGCGGTACCTCAGTTCTTTATCCTGGAAAAAATGGAGCACTTGGTCAATCACTACAAACACACCACTAGCTTTTAATGAAACACCAGCTTGTTAATTTATGAAACAGAATGAATTCTTATCCGTGTTATTATGTAGGGGCCAAAATCAACAAAATAACAATACTGGAATAAAAGACAAAAATTCAATACAAGGAGATAACTATACTGTACGCCCTTCAATTTTTCTTCTCATCGTATAAACGACATTCAAGTCCACCTAGAAAACCTGAAGAAATAAATGCTATCAAAATAATGTCTTCAAGGACTAGCTACCTTCTCTCTGTGTCAACCTTGCATAGTTTAGTCCATTGATTTTATCCAGCACAAAGAACAATAACTTTTCTAGAATATGGTCATAGAACATATATATGGAGAAGAAAAACATTTCATAGGCAAAATGCAAAAGATTAGTTCTAAAATCACCAGAATAACAGTATACCTGGTGACCAATGACAACTGGTGCATTTTGGAGGACAAAATGTAAGAAATTATCCGCTCTCTTCAAAACCTGTGATAATTCCTCCACAGGAGAGGATTGCCTTTCCAGATTTTCGATACTTTCCTTCAATTTCCCCATTAATACCTGCTCTCGTCGTAAACTTGCCTCTAAAAGTTTCTCTAAATTCACGGCCCGCTGCTTCCAGTATACTACACTGTCATACTCCGCGTCTATATCTACTTTTTCATCCTGGAAAACAACATCATTCTTTCTCCGAGGAGCATCTTGATATAAATACTTCAGATTCTCATCTAGTATAGAAATCGGACGCTTATCACCACCATATCCATCTCGTTCGAACCGATGTTCTTCCAAAATCTCCAATTTCTTGAGTTCGACTTCTTGCTGTTGCTTACTGAGATTGTCGAGCTCTTCCCTTAGAAGACGCACTGCATTAGCCTGTTTATATTCCCAATTCTTTATCAAGTTGGCCAGCTGCCAGTTACCTTTGTCACTGTAATTTGTAAGCTCCATAAGACGCTTAAAATCAACAATATTAGGCTCCTTATTAATTGTAACCTCCTCTAACATATCTTTATCGGCTCCTGGCCTTTCGACGTTAAATTGCCTCCCAGCTTCGTTTATGTCTTCGGGCCACATTGAAGAGAGGACAATGTCCATATCTTCTGGTTGATCAATCTCATTCTCAATATCACAACCCATTTTTGGTCCAATTGTTTAACTCTTTCACGGATAACACTTGTTAAAACGGACTTAATGATACCAAGCAATTAGTCATTGACATATGCGCCTCATTGGACTTTCGTCGTGCACATGGGGCACACTAATGTTTTTTTGATGGATAGACTGAATGAAGTCTGTGCAGAAAAGGGCAAGAGAGCATCAATTTAAAACCGTAAACAGGAAAACAGGAAATGAAAAGAACAAAAGCAGCAGCACAATCTAACTAAAATTGCACAGTTTAGGAAATAGGAACAACAATTTGAACAGATTATCATCTGTAAATCCTCCATAAAGAAAAATGAAATATTCAACTACAATGGTATTTAAGAAAAAGTGCAGGGATGGGGGGGCCTTAACAAACCTAAAATCATCAAAATCAGTAGTAATTTCTTTTTGGTTCGTCCCAGTTCGCTATTTAGAAACAGAGTAAAAAACAAAAGACTCACAGTACACATTCGCGTATTTGATTACTAAAGAACATATAAATCAGTGACATATGATTCATTTCCAATAAAACCGAAATTAGACCAAAAAAAGTCAAGGAGTAGTTACAATGCCAATGGTGAAAAAAAGCATGCATTGCCAATCAAAAATACGATAAAACTCACGAACCATATTTTTAAAAAATAAAAATAAAAATTTCAATCGAGGAACCCAGAAAAGTTGACCTTTGATGAATCCAAAAGTCTCGGGACTCTGTTTTCTTCAAGAATAACGAAAGGCTAAGTTCAGTCACGGCCTGAAACTTTTCACTGTAGATCTGAAAAAATCTGTTCGGAGTGCTCAGTCAAAGAGAAATAAAATTTGATAGGCCAAGGTTTTGGAGCTCGCATAGAATATGCAGAGAGAGAAGAATAGGTGAGGTGGGGTGATGAGAGGAGTACATGTGCTCATGGAAATAAAGATATAAAAAACGAAAAAAAAAAAAAAAAAAAGATTGAATATGAATGAACTCAAGAAGGAGCCATGTGCTGTTCAGGTGAAAAATACTGCAAAACGAAAAATGGTTGTTTGGTTTTCTTTTATAATTTTGATAAATTTTCAGAAGACATCTCTGTCGCTTTCTCTCTCTCTCTCTACCGTTCACAACGTGTTTTACTGTGTGTTATGTGTGTGGGTGTTTTGATGCATGGTATGGTGTCCATTAGATGAAAGATTCAGTGCCTGTTCAATGTCAAGATTTTTATCTAAACTGTTTTTAATCTCGCTTGATTTTATTATCGGGGTCTCTGTTTGTCTAACTGCAAATGTATACTATAAATTTAAACCCAGACAACTACAGAAAATAATCATTCTCAAAAAATATATATATATATATATATATATATAATATATATATATAGAAAATATATGAGAATCAGTTGTACCAGTCATCCGGTCCGAATTTCACAACATTTCCTTGGACTAGAAATAATTTACAAAAATCCGTATGTAACAATAAAAAGGTCAAAGTGGAAAAGGGGGGAATTGTGATGATTTCTATTTTTTCATTTTTGTAACTGTCGTTGGTCTTTAATTAAAGGGTGGCGCTATTCACATCCCCGAATCCTTTATTTACACCATTTTTCTTAATACATCCCTCCCACTTTTTTAGAAATAACTTAATTACGTAATACACCCCCAACAATCCCCAAGTTACCCTTACTCAGTTAAATCCTAATTCTTTTCACCAAACACAAAATAGGAACTTTAAAGAGTAGTTGAATACTTCTTGAATCTTGTCCAAAAAAAAAAGAGTCAGTTGAATTGGGTTATTCTAATTTTCCACATCTCAGACGAACTTGAACTTTCTTTCCCATAGATTGATAGACACACAAGCTGGAGTTAGAAAGTAAAAAAAAAAAAAAAGAAAAAACTGAAAGAGATAAGAGTAGAAATAGATTCAGGGGCAAGTACAGAGCCGAGTGATGAACGATGGAATTTTTCCTTCAAACATGGCACAATTAAATGACATGACACGATGAGAAGGGTTGTTTCTTGACGATGAGCCACATGAATGCGTGCGGTTGAGGATGAAGATTACAATCTTTAAAATTGGGGTATACTTACATGTTTGGTGGGTATATTTAGGAATTTGAATTTCTTTATGGTAGTAAGGACATTATAGTCTTTTAAATTCATGACACTTATGTAATTATAGGAATGGGGTGTATTTATAGGATTTGGGGGTGTGAATAGCGCTACCCTAATTAAAAGCAAACTTATTTTTCATAAGTTTTAATCTTAGTTTGAGACTGCATTCTTATTATATTATTTATGTTTTATTAGCATCAAGTACAACAGAAAAAGGATCAGCCTTGTATTTCAGTGATAGAAGCTTGTGTTGTTAAAGCGAATGACCCGATCTCATATGAGTTTGTGGGTTTTCTCCCCTACTATCCCCACTTGTACTAAAAAAAGTAGGATAAATTGCAAAATATGCCATGTAACTATTGGGTGGTGCCAAAATAGGACAATAATTTATTCAACTTGCAATTAGGACAATAATTTTTAAAATATGGTAGATTGAGGACTAAAATAGCCGTCGAATTCATATTTCTCTCGGAATCGATTATCAATTTGGGGATTTCATTTTTTTCGGTCCTAATTGCTAACTAAACATATGGCCTAGCAAATTCACGATGACATTGATGGAAAAAAAAAGAAGCAGAGATTCAATTTTCTGGGTTTTCTCTAACTTATTTGGGGCTCGATTTTGCTAAGGGGTGGGTAGTTTTATTTATGCTTCCTTTTTTTTTTCATCCAAGTCATCGTAAATTTGCTAGGTTATATGTTCGATTAGCAATTAGGATGAGAAAAATGAAATCCCCAAATTCAGAATCGATTCTGGGGAATTTTTAAAATCGGCAGCTAAATTAGTCCTCAATCTCCCATTTTTTAAAAGTTATTGTCCTTAATTGCAAGTTGAAAAAGTTATTGTCCTACTTTGCCACCACCCAATAATTATATGGCATATTTTGCAATTTAGCCAAAAAAAAGTACAATACAAGAATATCCAAAACTTATCTAAATTATTTTTGTCGGTCCTTTAAGAAAAAAGAAAAAGGAGAAAAAAATGTTATCCCAACTCCATACTGAGAAATGTAATGCCAATTTGCATGACCTTTGGGCTTTAAGGGGGAAAGCCAAATGGAGTCGTCCATAATATGCTTCTTAACCATTAATGATGATTAGTTTAAGCAACTAATGCAGTGAGATTAATTAAAGGTCCTTTGGATCCTGGCAATTCAAATGGTTTGTTGGCACGTGGACCGTTTTATTGGTTAGTGGTTACAAACATTGGCTGGCTGGCATCTCCAAGATAAAATAATCCATGCATCTTTTTTATTTAAAATTATATGAACGAAATAAAAACGAAAAATAAATCAAATTGGGAGTCGTCACTGAAATATGACATTGAAAATAAAAAAATTCCTTAACTCAAATGGACTTAAAACATTTTTCCCTAGCCGCTTTTTCCTTTTCCAACTCACTCCTTGACTTTCTTCCCTCATCTTTCATGGAGGATGAGGGGAATGATTTTCATAATTTTTAGTCTCCTATTATGAATAAATTTATCGCCTGTCGCCATATGTGGCTTTTGTTTAATCTCAATAGGTAGGTTTTGTTTTTCACTTAAATAAGTTTGTTCACATATGTGGGTTTGTGTTCAAAAAATTCAGATAAACTATTACCCAATAATTCATTACAGAAGTGATATCAATTAGGATAAGCTTTTTGGGGTGTGTGTCCATATATATTGTCATATTTTTTTTTGAGCTAATCCCCTGTCAGACCGTCTAACGGATTTAGATCCATTAGACGGGTCTTAATATCCTACCCATCTCGAAGACCTGACCCGGATCCGAAAAAAATAAGAAAAAAAACCGTACAAAGACTCCAAACAATCCATAGCCCATCAAATCTGCTTCTCAAAACCCCTCAATCACCATGTCCGCCGCCCATACAACCTCGACAGCTTCAAGTTCCAACCCATCAAAGAATCCAAAAAAAAACGGGCCAGAGCAAAACATGGTGCTGAAACTGATGCAGAGTTAGAGGTAAGTCCATGAAATGATTCCGCCATGGACATGCCGGAGAAGATGACCGAGTGATGATCAGGAAGACCATCGCAAGGAGAAGACGTTCGGTCGTGTTGATTAAGCTGAAATTCATAGTTAAGCTAAATTTTTGGATGTTAGAAATATATTGGGTTTATGTAAAATCTTGTTCCCGGAAATATAACTGTAATTTTATATGGAGTATATGTGTGTCAAGTAGAGATGTCAATAAGGGTCGATCCGTCCCGCCCGCCCTAGCCCTAAGAGGCCCTACCCTTAAGGGCTAGGGCTAAAAAGCCCTGAACTTTGTAAGGGTGTTAACCGGGAATCGAACCCGGTATCTTTCAATTTCTTTGAAATTTATCCCCTCCTCTCCAACTAGTACTCACAACTTATTAAAAAAAATCTTCAAATCCCAGATGAGCGAGAAAGAAGAAAGAAGATCTCCAGCTGCTTGACGAACAATTTTATCAATCAAAAACTTACTTTAAAAAAAAATGGATGACTCTTTTGTAACAAATTAAAAATCCGAACTCACAATTTAGGAACATTATATGTCCTCTATCCCAAATAATACATCTTAATTGGAGCCCTCAGGTCCACAAAGCATATAAATTGAATTATTTTTCTCCGATCCAACAATGGTAGAACAA
The DNA here is from genome assembly GCA_016081115.2 of Rehmannia glutinosa. NCBI lineage: Eukaryota > Viridiplantae > Streptophyta > Magnoliopsida > Lamiales > Orobanchaceae > Rehmannia > Rehmannia glutinosa. Next base: position 34,632,472 of record CM071927.1, read on the forward strand.
ATGTAGATTGTCAACTAACTAAAAGATCCACTCATCATATATGCAAGAACAGGTCGGACATGGGTGTCTTTATGTACCTTTTTGGTTTCTAGGTGTCGATATTTTTGGAGCTAGGTTAACATAGTTGTTGGGGATTGAGATTTTGTTTACAGGGTTTTCGGAATTAGAAGTTGCAGAGAAGACCAAGGTAAAAGTGGGTAAATCATTGGGTGGCTGGTTTTTTTTTTTTTTTTAAATTGGGTCGTGATCCGTCTAACAGACTTAGATTCGTTAGACCGTCTGATAAAAAACCAACTCTAAATTACTCAAGGAGTACAGTAAGTGGTAAAGTTGTACTCAACTCTAAATTACTCTAGATTATATATTCATTTAATTTAAATTTTATCACTTAATAAATATTATAAATTGATTGTTTTTGTTACTGATTTGAATATGTAAGAACAAATAAGAATTAAGACAGTTTACAAGTTTGCATCCCACTTATACTCCAGCATCTGATGCAGTATAAGTGACTAATGGATTGTGATTTTTTCTCTAACTTTTTTATATTGGGATGACTGTAAATTATTACGTGTATAATATGATGTCATAATTATATACATATTGTTAATTCAAAACAGTGTAATATGAAGTGAAACTTATGTTATGTTTGAACATTAAATTTTGACAAACACATAAAAACATGAATTATAAAATACTACTTGAAATAAGAATTTTCTCACTAAATATAAATCAATAAACATTGTCTTAAATTTCCAAAGATGTTCCATGTCCGATGGTTCTTCGAATATTAATGCATGAATAATAAACCATATATAATTCACATTCCCGATAAAATCGAGTAACAGAAAGAACAGAAAAGGTATGCTGCCCATGTTATTTTTGTTGGCGATAATTTTCGAATATTAAAGCTCTGAATTTCATGGTTATTGATCAAATGCAAGGAAAGTAGGTGAATTCCTAACCGTCTGGAATTGATGATTCGTCAGCACAAGGGCGGAGCCAGGAAAATATATGGGGTGGGCCGATACACAAAACCAGGGTGGGCCAATACACGAAAATCATATACATTATAATTAAAAAAAAATTAAAAAAAAAAATTTATAGTGTAAATTTTTTTTTTTAAAAAAAAATGGGGAGGGGGCCGGGGCCCGGAGTGGCCCCACTATCTACGCCCTTGCGTCAGCACGTGAGGCTTTTTTTTTTCCTTTTAATTTTAATCAACAAATTTCATTCAGTGGAAGAATATTATAACTGATTATAAAGACTAAAAAATTGTAAGACCTACATAATTATAAACTTATACACATTTAACATAAACATATTTTAATATATACAAATCTAACTAATTCAATATAATCAGAAAATTCAATAGCTCACTTATTCGGATCTAATGGATTCACTAGAATAATAATACTCAATAGTGCTTGACAAGTCACGTACTCATTCAATGGCGGAGCCAGGACACAACAATGATGTGGTGTGATACACATAATATAAATTATGATGCTGCGTTTTAAGGCAGATCACTCTAAGTCAACTGGGTTGACCAAAATCCTCTTCCCGAGAGGAAGTCTTCTCGTCTTCCTCTTCCCGAGAGGGAAGTCTTCATAAAGTCTTCTTCTCCGATAGCTGAAAAATGCTTCGATTAGGAACTTGTCTGCACACGTACGCAAAAGTAGGGGGGTCCTTGCAGGTTGCCCAGGGAGGCCCCTCCGACACTCAAGTCAGCATGGTGAACGAGAGAATAAAACAGTAAACGAATACTGTATAATAAATGCGTAGGAGGATTATGATTTTTTTTACTTACAGATAATAGGAGAGACCTTTTTTATACCTGGAGATGGGCCCGTGGGCCGTGTAGGAAAAATCGGCTGATGGGCCAAACTCGGACTCCTTTGGGCCGGTTTATTTATTAAAAACCCATTGGACAACTAATATTAAATAAACATATATAAAATAAATTATATATATTAATTTATTAAATACCGTTTTTGCCCCCAATAAATTCTAACTAAACTTTATTTTTTAAAACAAACTCTCTATAATTATTTTTTAAAAAAAGAAAAAAATCTCGCTATTTTTTTATTAAACTTTATGTGATTTATTGGATGAAGAAAAGAAAATAGGTGACGACTGCTAACCCGGAGGAAAAAGATAAAATAAGTATATTTTGAGAGAGAGATTCAATACTATTTGTATTTTTTCCTCTTTGGCTAATAATTAGATGCTACCTGATTGAGTATCTCTCAACTACCATGCTCTTCTTCTCATCTTTTTTTAGGCAGTCAATTATAATTTTTACATCATAAATTAGCATCAATTATAATAATTGGCTAATTTAACAAACTAATTTAGTTTTCAAATCAATTTAACAAAATAATACAAAAAAAAATTTAAAAAAAGAGGTGAAAACAGAGTTGGTAACGCTGTTTTCTCAAAAAAAACTTTTTTTTTTAAATTTTAATTCAAAAAATGATTTATATGTTTTTCAAACCGAAATTGAACCGCAATGCTAGAAAAATCGAACCGAACCAAACCGAAAAAAATCGAACCGAACCAAACCGAACTATTTCGGTTTGGTTTGGTTCGATTTTTCGGTTTGTGCTTTATTTTGGGTCTTTACGTTTTTTGCTAAAAAATATATTTTTATATATTTATTTAACAATTTAATAATAAAATATTATAGAAAATTAAAATAATAATAGAAAAAATATATTAAAAAATATAAATTAAAATAAGAATATAAAAAATATTTAAAAAAATTTATAGACCAAAACCGAACCAAACCAAAAATTCATTCGGTTTATTAGATTAAAAAACGAACCAAACCGTTTAACAAATTGTTAAACCGAATGAATTTTCGGTTCGGTTCGGTTTTGGTCCATAAATTTTTTTAATTATTTTTTATATTATTATTTTAATTTATATTTTTTAATATATTTTTATATTATTATTTTAATTTTCTATAATATTTTATTGTTAAATTGTTAAATAAATATAAAATAATATATTTTTTAGCAAAAAACGTAAAGACCCAAAATAAAGCCCAAACCGAAAAATCGAACCGAACCAAACCGAAATAGTTCGGTTCGATTTTTCTAGCATTGCGGTTCAATTTCGGTTTGAAAAACATATAAATCATTTTTTGAATTAAAATTTAAAAAAAAAAAGTTTTTTTGAGAAAACAGCGTTGGTAACGCTGTTTAAAATATGTGTAAAGAAAGTCCAACTTGATAAATAGCCCTCGCCACTAAATGTTTATCATTTTAGAATATGGGCCTCAAGTTAATGAATTTAGTAATTTCCATCAAATTAAAAATATATATCGCCAATTATTTTTGCTCATTTCTATATATTAATTTATCCACCTGTAAATTGTTTTCCTTTTATGAAATGTTGGGTTTACTTTATCAGCATGATATTCCTAATTTTTCTTTTTCATGCTTACTTTTTCAGTTCATGATGCAGTACTCTAAAACTTTATCCTTTTTGGAAAAGCTCACTTTTCGTTAAACATTGGGTAAAAGCTATATAATATTAAAATATTAAAATTATTGATTGCTTAAATAAATCTTTCAAAGCAAAAAGAATGCAATGTACACTTAAAAAAATGGCATTCATTTGTAATTTTCCACTCGTATAACTAAGCTAATTATACAAGAGTGATTCACTAGTCAAGACCATTAATCAAAAATAAAATAAAAGATGATGGGGTGAATAAATGGAATTCATTCCTTTATGTGAATTTTTAATAAACAATAATCAAAAGAATAATTCTTGTATAAGGAAGCCTTAATCATTTGCTGAAATAATAAATGAAATTGGTTGGAGGGACATGGACATAAATGGTAATTGTTGCAATAACATAATGCAATTGCACAAGTAACTATATATATATATATATATATATATATATATATATTCATATATATTCATCTACAATCTCCCTGGCATTTCGACTTTTTCCACAATATGGCAAATTGTCCCATGCATGTGACAATCATAATATACATATCCCCTTACAGATGGAAAGTGGACTGAGGAAAACAGAGTACGCTAAATTTCAATTAAATAGTTTTCCTTTTCTCTTGTTGGCAGAGAAAAAAAAAACTCAAGAATGAGAATATATATATATGAATGGGTTGAGGTGATGCTCTCTCAACGACGATCGCCTTCTCTTTTCCGTTCAATCTTAATTCATTCGATCATGGAGATTGATTCATCTTTTTCCCCTAAAATTCATAGATCTAATCATGCTCAATATACTGCTACTCACGAGAATTCTCGTTCATCTTATTCTGAGGAGATTTTCAATGAAAACCCTAATCCTACGTTGCAAGATCGATCGCTTTCTTCTTCGATATCCCCTTTCAAATCAACAATTGCACCCTACGACCACATTGTTTCTTCAGGTTTGCAGCGCACGATATCGACTCGACGTACGGATTCCATGCATGGAGTACAAATTTTTGCCCAAACCCAGTGGCGGATCCAGAAATTCGAAAATGGGAGTATGATAAATTTTAGGCTAATCGCAGTTAGATTCTATAATTATTTTTTGGGAACAAAGTGTTTGTAGGTGGAAGAAAATGTGGGAACTTGTGTAAAAAAATATGTAAGATATTTTGATTTTTTTTGGATTTTAATTGTTAAAAATACCATTTTATATAAAAATTGGAGGTACAAAATATTATTAATATTATTTTTTAAACTAAAATTTTTATTTTTTTTTCCAAATTGGGGGTACAACTCTTCAAGTGGCTCCGCCACTGCCCAAACCCTAGTCCTGGGAGAGGATTTTCGACCCGTCAAAAAAGGAGATTACTTTTCCATCACTATGGACGAAGAAATCTATCAACAAAGGATAGCTGAGTTAAAAAATTCTCTTATTGGACGCATTCTTCTATCCAAAGGCGTTAAGCCTTATTCGCTGGAGGAATTAATGGCAAAATTGCATTCAGTATGGCAACCTTCAAGTAGCTGGAATATTTTTCCACTTGGAAAGGGTTACTATAATATTCAATTTAATTCCATGACGGATCAAAACCAGGTTTTATCAAAATCGTCTTGGAATTTGCAGCCCGGGACAATGCGTCTCATGAATTGGGTGCCCGACTTCAACCCCTACAAGATAAATTCTTCCTTTGCGTAGGTTTGGATTCGAATTTACGAATTAAGTTATGAGTACTGGCACCATTCTTTAATTACTAAAATTACGTCTTCAATTAGTACTCCAATACAAATTGATAATCGTTCTTTATCTGGAGAAGTTGAACATTTTGTTCGTGTTTTGGTGGAACTGGATTTAACTAAGCCCCTTCAAGAGTTTGTTATGGTCGAACGAGTAGGCCATTGTTCTTTCGTTTCTATCGGATACAAAAATTTCCCGGATTTCTGTGTTCATTGTCGAATTGTTGGGTATAATATCAATCAATGTCGTAATTCCAATACTAAAGAAGCATCAAAGCCTGGGGAAAAAAGCAAAAAAGAGATTAGTCCAGTCTGTGGTAGATCATTGCATCGTGATCGTCCTCCGGTGGATAATGGTAAGGCTGTTGCTTCAGAAAATTGGGTGCAAGTTAAAAAACGACACGGTAGAGTTAATGATGTTGGAAAATCTATCCCGGAAGTCAACACGAAAAATTCCTTTGAGGCATTAAGTGGCGATGGGGTCGAAGATGAAGTGGTGGTCGGAGACACTGTTGATAGGAAAATCTCGAAAAATCCAACGGTTAATGAGGATCGAATCTTGGCAATAGTCGATAATGTTAATAGTGACATACTTACACCTTTACAGGTGGTATACCACTCTTCTCAGCACCAAAGTAATCATGTAGCTGACTTAAATGACGTAAGGAAAAAGGAATTATGACGAGCAATTACTGACGTCTCTAAGAGCTTACCTTTAACAGCCTACGAGTTGCACTCTAATGACCCTTTGGAGTATTTTCAAGACACAATGGCTGACATGGAGGACGAAGAGGAGCAAGAAGAAGAGGAAAGTGGAAGCTTTAAGGACAAAGATATGTGGCCCATCCACCACTCCGCTTGTCTTTCCCTCATGTGATTCTTCAGAGGCTATGAAGTCTATGACAATTATAGCTCATGGATCCTGAGCCGACATTCCACAGGCTATATTAGACCATCAAGAAGATACTCGAGCACGTACTAAAACAACAACTAACTATGCCATTCGAAAATCTTCTAGAAATAAACGCCATTCGTTTAAATTGCATTTTAAAGTTATTTTTGTTTTTTCTTTTTTTTGAAGTTTAATATTATTATTCATTTGCTACCTGATCGGCTTGTGATCAGGACATTTTCCTTTCTTTTATATATTTCGATTTATTTAAAATATATATATATGTGTGTGTGTGTGTGTGGTGCGCTGTTTTGGTTTAAATTTTTGTAAATAATGGGATATAATTCCTCTCCCCTCATGTTCTATATGATCGCGTTTACATGTCTAGTTAATTTTAGTCGAAACTTATATATCATTTTTTAAAAATTATGGTAATGTAAAAGCTCAAATTATAGTATGTCTTGTGTTGTTATTACTATCAAAGTATATTTATCAAAAGCAAAAGAGTTTTGAATTAGATGATATTAGAATAACACCCATGTATTACACGGAATTTATCAAAAGACTTATGGGCAAAATTGCTTTTTTGGTCCGTTAAGTTGGCTCAATTTCACATTTAGTCCTTTAACTTTTGTGGGTGACGTTTGGCAACCACTAACTTTTTTAAACCTGCACATTTAGTTCGATTTCAAAATTCGGGGACATCTTATTCTTAAAATACTGAGTTGGCGGAAATAGTGCTGAGTTGGACTAAATTGTGTAAGTCCAAGCGGCTACGATAATCTAGAGGGGGGGTGAATAGTTTATCTCCATATTTTCAATTTTACCCTCTTTTTTGAACCGAATGCTCAAAGACAATAATATAGGTCCGGAATGTAAACAACACGCGATGATTTAAAGAGGTTCAACCCACCTAGGGCCTAATCCTCTACCACCCCAGTATCTCCGGGATGGATTTCAAAAAGAAAAAGAATTTTATTAATTACCAAAATTAATACAAATTCAACTTACAACACCTTGAAGAGCACCACACTCTTCTTCAACATCACCTTTGGGGATTACCACAATCTCCCTTTGAAGATTACCACAATCTTCCTTCAACGGCACCTTTGAAGATCACCACAATCTTCAATCTTGAAGAATACCAAATTCTCCAACACCTCAAGAGCACCACACTCTTGAAACACCTATCACCTAGATCACCCAAGTGTATTCTTACCACAAGAATACTCACAAGGATGTCTTGTATTGAATGATGACCAAAAATCAAGATTACAACTCAATAATGAATGTTACAATATGAGTGCAAAGTGTAATCAAGAATAGCCTAGACCTCAATGATGTGAAAGTTATAAGCTAGGCAAAATTACAACAAGAATAATAACTATGAAGAACAAGTGTTTGCTTGAAGTGTATCTTGTTGTGTTGTATCTCAATGGTTATCTTGGTTGCTCCAAAACTTCCTCTATTTATAGGAGATGATTGATCAAGCATAGGCTCCTCTTGGGGATTGAAAATCTACAGAAAAATACAATTAAAATCAAGAATATAGCTGTTAGAAATCAATCCCACAATTTAAGGAAAAGATGTCTGCTGTCAAACGGTCAGAAATTTGCTGTCAAAACATAGGGCGATCGGTCGCACAGAAATAGACTTTTGAAGAACACACAGAAAAATAACACAGGGCGAGCGGTCAGGGGGGACTTCGACCGGTCGACCTCGACCCTGACCGGTCCCCCTCATTGAAATTTCAAGGAAGCAAGTTCTGTTTCAATATATTGCTCCCAGTGCACGGCGACCGATCGACGCCACGTCGGCCGACGCTCGGTCGATCGGGTCGACTGGTCGACCTGGCCTTTTTTTTCCTTCCATCTCATTTTTTGTTCTAAAATACATCTTCAGGTACGGGTTGCCCTATACGGCGACCGGTTGACCTCGAGACAGAAATGTTGTCCGATTTTTGTCGAAAATAAAACTCAAGAAATTCTCTGAAAATTTAGTAAAAATATTTTAAACCAATCGGGAGTATTTAGACAACATTTAGGAACCTTGTTTTGAAGTAAAAACTTATAAACATAAAATCATTAAAAGTGTTGTCCAATTTTATCTAAAATAAAACTTGAAGAAATACTCCGGAAAATATTAAAACCATTTTAAATCATTTAGAAGTATTTGGACAACAATTAAAAATATTGTTTTGGTGTAAAAATAAAATCATCAAAATTAAGATAAAACATGCATCAAACAATCTCCCCCTTTTTTATGATTACAAACCAAAACAATTTTAAGGAATATTAGGAGGACCATTTTAAAAACGATTTTCCAGTAAAAACATCTAACCGTTTAGAAGCAACCAAACTTTCCAAAATACATAAGCAATCAAGATAAGGGAGTAAATATTATCCAAGAAAAAGCACAAGCTCCCCCTATCAACAAGCACATCAAGAATAATATAAAAACAATTAACCATAAGCTAAAAGCTTAGCTTTTACATATTGTTCAAGAGCTTATAAGCTCGCCCTGTCAACAAAACATCATTACACAAGTATATAAGTCCATCAAGCAACAATTGGACTAAATATAATTCACAACTTATGGCTTTTAAGATGCCACAGCTTATAGCTTTTATAACGAGCTTTTATTAGCTTCTTTGAGCTAACGAGCCAATTTCCTATTTCTCCTCCTTTGGAATCATCAAAAAGAATGTTAGGATAATAAAAACATCATATAAATTTATCAAAGTGCGCCAACAATACGATTTATCATCCTTTGAAAGAATTAAGCTTGGAATCCAAAAAAAATAGGAGAAATGTATCATAAGAAATCCATAAGCTCATTTTGTTTGTTAAAACATGATCTCAACAAGAATTTAAGACATTTGAAAATAAGAGAATTATGTAAGTGATGAATCTTTCATTGAAACATTTTATCGAACACTTGGCGGGTGTCAAAATGTGAAGCAAATGTATATAGCCCTTGTAAAGTACATTTAGCCAAGTTTTTCATATCATCACCAAAAGCAATTTTCAACATATATGCAACACATAATAGGCCTAACAAAGTAAATTCTCAAGGGTTCGACCCAATTGAGATAATTTTAGCCAAATAAGAGATCAAGACATTACGAATGCCATCAAGCAAAAATTAAAGAGCCATCAAGTAATACATGTCAAGCATCAAACAATGCATATAAGACATTACAAATGTCCCAAATCATCCATTAAAATGATCAAGGCATCAAAAATTAAGAGAAGCACTTTTACCATCAAGTACTTCATACAAACAATGCCAAACTAGAGTATTTTTACCATCAAATACTCCATCAATATCATGATCATCCAATAGCCATTTTCAACTTGCTATTTTAACCCTTTCAAGAAAACAAGCAAATCTCATTAGTGCAAATTAGAGTTTTACAAGATAGTTCATAAAATTACAAAACAACATGGACAAGAAAGAAAATGCTAATATAATAAAGGGGTGGGGACATCATTCCTCGTCCGAAGAGAAGCAAGTTCCGGGAATAAGATCTTTGATGAATTTCTTCAACTTGCCGATTGATTTTTGCATTTTGGAGGTCTTTTGCTCCAAACCCTCATACCTAGCTTCATGATATGTTCTTAGATCATCATACTCGGCTTGGGTGTACCTCCTAGACGGTTGAGCACCGGTATTACCCTCCGGATTGCTCGGTTCGCCCTCTTCCGCCAATCTTGCAGCCTCGGCATCATCAAAGAAGTCGTTTGGATTTTCGGATGTGGAACCTTGGCCTCTTCCTCTAGCCATTTTAGTTGGTCGGATTTCCATATTTTTGCGCATAGTGACCATTTGGGAGATGTTATCAATGTCGAAATCATTTTGAAATACCTCTGAATTACACTCCGACGAAGGTAGTCCCGATTGTATAAGAAGTTTGCAAATCCAATTTCCCATGACAAACTTCTTATTTCCTTGAGTAATAGACTCAATTAGACATTGAATAAGTATAGCGCCAAAATTAAGCGGTTCCCTTCTAGCAATCTTATAAGTCAAAAAATAGTCCATGTTGCTAGGTATTTTTCCCGCTTTTCCACATATGCAATAGGCGACAATAACTGATATAATCCGGTGCTCAAGAGTCATCGCCAACAATGAATATTTTGGCCATACTCCCAAATAAGTCTTGACTTCTTTCATAGAAACCCCCAACATCTCATCATTCCAAATAGCACAAGAAAAATAGTCCCAACCACCTTCTCTTACACGTAAAAGACGACAAATTTCATTTGGAGTCCACCTAAAGTGACGACCCCTTACAAACGAATTTAACGCAATAGGATTCCTATTATCATCATATTCCACCCACATATTTGCATAAAAGTGAAGAATAATATCATCATCATATAAAACATATGCATACTCCCACAAAAACATCCAACCTTGCTCTTCAAAGAATCCTCTAATAGTAGGATATTCATTTGTAAACGAATTAAATTGACAAATTTTAGTGCGAGCAATTGATTTTCCACCCATTTCCAAATCTTCATAGTACAACTCCGCATATTTATTGATGAAATCTAAAACATTATTAGAACGGTGAGCTAACGGTATTAGAGATTTCTTACTTTTCGCCCAACGGTAATTTTTGAATGAAATTGTTCCGCGGAGCTCGGCAATTTGGGGCTTGGAGAGTATGGGATTTTGAACATCATCACGTTCTTGAGCCACATTCCTTTGAGTAGCTCGAATATCCCTTTGTTAGGCTTCTTCTTGCCGATTTCTCGAAGAATCCTCTCCGTCTTTTCTACGCTTGGAGGTGGGATTTTGACCGGTAGAATTTCTTGGAGGAGCCATATTAGTAAGATTCTTGCAAAAAGAAGTGGATTAGCAACAAGAATCACAAAGATTGATGAAGAAATGAAGATTATAGAGAAAAGGGGGAAATTTTCTTTCGCACGAGGGTGTTGAGGGGTGAGAGTTCTGTTTCTGCAAACAGGGAACAGACGGATTTTAACTTGAAAAAATGGCACCTTGACCGTCCCAATGCAATTTTTCATTCTCCAGATTTTTCAAAAATTCGATTTTTCACCCCAAAAGTTTTTAAAACTTTGCAAAAATATAATCGAGGACTAAATTCGACAATTACTAGTTTCGAGAAAACATATACTCGAGAAAGTCGAGATTTTACGAGTAGTGCCCTTTTGAGAAAAATTCATAAAATCATTTAGAGGCACTTAAGGGGTTGAAATGAAATATTTTGAAAGATTAGTGCATTAAACATGACATGAACACAATATCGAGTACTAAGAAAAATACGAGTGAACATACCTCGACGGTTTAAGAATCTCTTGATGAAGAGATAGACGATAGCCAATGAATATGAGATATATAACCTACACAATTCTTTAAACAAATTTTCCACAAAATATGATAACACAAGTGTAGGCCAAACAATAATAGATAACATAAAAATGCTAATGTTATAGAAATCCATAAGATAAAAAAAAATCATTAGTCTAAGTTCTCAAGAATTTAAAATTAACAAGTAAGGTCTCATTTTTCGAAGGATTTTTAAAAACTCATATATAGAAGACCTTAATATTAAAAATTTGAAAAACTCATTTTGCAATTAAAGCATAAATAAAAACATGCAAAAGATGCATATTTAAATATGGGAGATACAGTTTACCAATTTCGCCATTTCCATGGGTTGTGCCGTTCCCATTGTTAATGATATCTTCCCTTTTGAAAATCTTCATGTTGATGATGGTTTCTCCAATTGCTCCATTTCCAAGCATTGTGGTCTTCCCATTTTTGAAAGTGTCTTTCTCTTGAAAAACCATCTTGATGATGTATTTGCCATTTCCAAGGATTTTGTTCATCCCATTTTTGATTATTTCCTCTTCTTGGAAAACGACTTTGTTGAATATGTTTTCTCCTTTGATCAAATGAAATGGTCATTTGATGTTTTCTTGGCGGTATGAATTTTCTTCGATTATTATTCCGTCGGGTATCTAATATGACATTGTTTTGTGGTACCCTCAAGTGTTTGGGTCCTTTGGGATTAGTCTTGAGACTTTTAGGTCTCCAACAATAATTAGAGCTATTTCTAGCCCGACAAGTATTAACGGCGTGTCCCTTCTTACCACAATAAAAGCAAGTGATAGTACTAACATGTATAGGAACTTGATTTTTTTTCATATACTTGATAATATTAGGCTCATGATCAAGTTCATTATCCAAATTATCACAACCATTATCATTCTCAACATTGGGCAATTTATTGGTACTCAAGTTGGATTTTGATAAATTATTTTTCATGCAATTCATATTCTCAACAAGAGTACTATTTTGTTTTTCAAGGTTTCTAACCTTGTCAAGTGTGGTGGTGTGAGCACATGATAGTGATTCATAGGAAGTAAATAAACTATCCTTTTCATTTTTCAAAATATTGAATTCCTTTTTCAAATTTTTGTACTTAACAAGTAAATTTTGGAATTCATTTTGAAGATCATCAAAATCATTTTGCAAATCACTATAATCATTTTGAATAACAATATCATAGGAAGTAGAGGGTTTAAGACATACCTCGTTTTCTTCTTCGATGCCCAAAAAATATTGTTCGACTACTTCATAGTTGGAAGTTGTAAAAGGTTTGTTCCTTAGATTTGAACTTGTATCCCTTTGAGAAATAGATGCTTGTGTTTGACTCCTTTCATTTGCATATACTCCATAGATGGCTTTTAATTTTTGCCATACTTCATGTGCCGATCGAATTCCTACAATATGTTCATATTCCAAATTAGTAAGTGAACAATACAAAATATTGAGAGCTTTACCGTTTAAGGAGATGATTTTCTTCTCTTCATCATTGAGCTATTTGAAAGCTTTGGAGGTGTATGGTGTGTCTATCATCTGAATGGATTCTCCATTTATGACGATGTTCCAAATATCGAACCCGCAACCTTGTACATAACATTCCATTCTTTCTTTCCAAAATATAAAATATTTGGAATCAAATAGTGGTGGCTTGGTGGTGGAGGTGCTGGTAAGATGAGCTTCGTTCGTAGCCGACGATCGTTTCTCTTCACTCGCGATTTGAAACGAGCTTGCCAAAGAGTTTGGCTTTGATACCACTTGTAAGTCCAAGCGGCTACGATAATCTAGAGGGGGGTGAATAGATTATCTCCATCTTTTCAATTTTACCCTCTTTTTTGAACCGAATGCTCAAAGACAATAATATAGGTGCGGAATGTAAACAACACGCGATGATTTAAAGAGGCTCAACCCACCTAGGGCCTAATCCTCTACCACCCCAGTATCTCCGGGATGGGTTTCAAAAAGAAAAAGAATTTTATTAATTACCAAAATTAATACAAATTCAACTTACAACACCTTGAAGAGCACCACACTCTTCTTCAACGCCACCTTTGGGGATTACCACAATCTCCCTTTGAAGATTACCACAATCTTCCTTCAACGGCACCTTTGAAGATCACCACAATCTTCAATCTTGAAGAATACCAAATTCTCCAACACCTCAAGAGCACCACACTCTTGAAACACCTATCACCTAGATCACCCAAGTGTATTCTTACCACAAGAATACTCACAAGGATGTCTTGTGTTGAATGATGACCAAAAATCAAGATTACAACTCAATAATGAATGTTACAATATGAGTGCAAAGTGTAATCAAGAATAGCCTAGACCTCAATGATGTGAAAGTTATAAGCTAGGCAAAATTACAACAAGAATAATAACTATGAAGAACAAGTGTTTGCTTGAAGTGTATCTTGTTGTGTTGTATCTCAATGGTTATCTTGGTTGCTCCAAAACTTCCTCTATTTATAGGAGATGATTGATCAAGCATAGGCTCCTCTTGGGGATTGAAAATCTACAGAAAAATACAATTAAAATCAAGAATATAGCTGTTAGAAATCAATCCCACAATTTAAGGAAAAGATGTCTGCTTTCAAACGGTCAGAAATTTGCTGTCAAAACATAGGGCGACCGGTCGCACAGAAATAGAAGTTTGAAGAACACACAGAAAAATAACACAGGGCGACCGGTCAGGGGGGACTTCGACCGGTCGACCTCGACCCTGACCGGTCCCCCTCATTGAAATTTCAAGGAAGCAAGTTCTGTTTCAATATATTGCTCCCAGGTACCGGTCGACAGGGTGTCGACCGGTCGACGCCACCGGTCGACGCCCTGGTCGACCGGTCGACTTGGCCTTTTTTTCCTTCCGTCTCATTTTTTGTTCTAAAATACATCTTCAGGTACGGGTTGTCCTATACGGCGACCGGTTGACCTCGAGACAGAAATGTTGTCCGATTTTTGTCGAAAATAAAACTCAAGAAATACTCCGAAAATTTAGTAAAAATATTTTAAACCAATCGGGAGTATTTAGACAACATTTAGGAACCTTGTTTTGAAGTAAAAACTTATAAACATAAAATCATTAATAGTGTTGTACAATTTTATCTAAAATAAAACTTGAAGAAATACTCCGGAAAATATTAAAACCATTTTAAATCATTTAGGAGTATTTGGAAAACAATTAAAAATATTGTTTTCGTGTAAAAATAAAATCATCAAAATTAAGATAAAACATGTATCAAACAAATTGCACCTTGTTTGGACCATTTTTGCCTTAAATTAGTATTTTACCCTTTTTCTTTTAAAATGGTCATCCATGTAGATGAAAAATTGAGAGATCTTGCAACCATGTCAAGAATAAATAAGTAACAGTAGTAAAAAAAACTAATAATAATAGAAAGTGTTTTTTTCTTTTTTTAATTTTTATTTGAAGTTGAAAAATATAAAATATATGTCCGATTATTTTTTTAATTTACTTTAAAGAAAATAATATGAACATTTATTTACAATTTTCAACTATAAATAAAAATTAAAGAAAAATATAAAACAAAAAAAAAACAGAGGAAAAACATATATTAACAATTTTCAACTGTAAATAAACATTAGAGAAAAATAGAATATAAAACAGAAAAAAAATATTTAAAATTTTCTACTGTAAATAAAAATTAAAGAAAAAATAGAAAACACAAAAACAGAAAAACCAAGAAAAAAAGAAAAGAAATCTTTTTTTATTTTCTATTTTTATTCAATTTTATTTAAAGCTGAAAAATACAAAATATATGTTCGGCTATTTTCTTTGATTTAATTTAATTTTATATTTATTTTTGTTATTTAATTTTATTGAGATATTAAATACATATATTATGTATTACCATTTTATATATCATTATTATTAATTTTAAACATATTATTTTTTTTAAATATTAAATTTTCAACATAAGTTTTTATTTTAAAAATATATATATAACTTTACTTTCTACTAATATAAATTTTTAATTTATTTAAATATTTTATTTATTTATTTTAATATGGTTGCAAGATCTCTCCATTTTCATCTACATAGGTGACTATTTTTTTAAAAAAAAAAAGGGTAAAATAGTTATTTCAAGCAAAAATAGTCCAAACAAGGGGTAATTTAGTCCAACTCAACACTATTTCCGCCAACTCAGCATTTTAGGAATAAGATATCCCCGAAATTTGGAAATTGGACCAAATGTGCAAGTTTAAAAAAGTTAGTGGTTGCCAAACGCCATCCATAAAAGTTAAAGAACTAAATGTGAAATTGAGCCAACTTAGCGGACCAAAAAAACAATTTTGCCAAGACTTATGATATAAAGTTATAGGAGATCTTGTTGTTCGGGTTGGTTTACTGTTTACAAGAAATGACTAAGTGTTTGGATATTTAGGCTAAGTCGATGCCTGTATTTTATACAGTCTCCGCAAGACGATATCGCCCCATATACGTAGTGCTTACGATTCCGGCGATCGTTTCTAAGATACAATCATGACTTTTCTGTTTCGACTTTGCAGCACTTGTAAAAGTCGAAACTACATCGAACTTAAGTGTTTAAGGCTTCCAAGCTATGAAGGGAAGGATATCAATATGTTGATGCAAATGACTCGATTTTTAGGCTGATTATCTCGTTTTTGTTTTCATCTGCAGGGGGTTCGTATATATAGGCATCAAGGTGCCCGATGGAAAGGACATGTCTTTTGGCTCGAAAAGACATGTCTACAGCCAAAAAATGCACCTGGTTGCCCGAACAGGTGCATCAGTTAGAACATGCGCGTCCACGCACACTTGCGCGCGCGTCTAATTACGTTCATTGTCTGCTCCGCGCACTCTCTCACTTGGAATTTTAATTAATTAAAAATAATTAATTAATTTTAAAGGGTTTTAAATAAGATTAGTCCAAACCACGACCTGGACCCAGGCCGGGCCGAGCTGAGCCAAGCCGAGCGAGCTGGCCGGCGGCAACGGCGTGCGCGAGTGTGATTTGAACCAACCCACAAGCATGTAGGTCCTCACCCCTTTAAAAACTTTAGTGCCCCAAGGGCCCAAACCCAACTGTCCAACTTGATATTTATTAATTGAGCAAACTTTGGCTTTTCCTCCTATGTGGATGGAGCTTTTCTCCTTCCCCACATCTTCTATTTTCCATACTATTTTCTAGTTTTAAGTGGCTACCCATTTAACATTAAATTCTCATTCACCCAGAATTGAATTTGAGAAATTCTAAATGCTATTCTCAGCTACTCACTTAGTAGAATTTTTACAAATAATTTAATTCTATTTTTACTAATGGAAATCACTTAAATATTTGGTTAAAATCGGGTCAACACCCATTTTATCAAACCAAATTCAAAAATCTCCCACTTGAATGAAATTAATGCATGCGTGTATGCAAATTTTCTTGAAAGTCTCGGTAAATTGTTATTGCATCTGGAAAGGTAGCTTGTGGCTTTGAACCTTCCTCAGTAAAATACTATCGGATTTACTAGCTGCTTAGTGACACGATGTATTGAACTACTCAGCCGTTTGTGTAAACCGAGATAACAGTACTTACACAATAACAATTCTAGCACTTGTTGTTCTCACGTTGTGTCCATTTCAGCCCTGGACCATATCTTAGATTCATAAGTATTTTTTGAAGCAGCCATTACTTCTCACTTATATAAGTGATCTCCTATTGAAGAGTATCCTGCCATACTCCACCTTTCGGTATAGGAATCGTTAAAAGTCTTAAACTTAACCTCACCACATTCAGCAGGTTTTTTTTCACTTGGAAGTTTCGGGAATGAGGTAACACATTTTCCAAGTATTCAACTGAATATTTATAACTTAGTTGTTCCTTGAACCAAGGTCTTGGGATCTCCAATTCACAAGGTTGGGTTACCATTATGAATATTCTTTATTTTGTGGATTTTAAACCAATTCCCCTTAACGATTTATACAATTGATCTCGATTTATACCTTTCGTGGGTGGATTCGCTAGTCAACCAAAATAACCCCATTCGAAATCAATTGTCTTATGGTATTTTGTCTTTGACAAAAATGTCTAGACTTACCTCTTTCCTTAGCAAGAAAAGACAATTTCTATAAATACAACATTTTCTGATTTAATGATCGTACCATCATTAATACCATGAATGCTGAATTTATTTTCTTGGATGATTTTAATTTAGCCAAAGCACCCCCACACTTCAAGGTATTCTCTTTTATGTGGTTTGCTAAAGTAAAGCTTCCCCTTTCCTTTCTGGTATCATTATTCAATACAAGATTTTCCCGAACTTTTATGGCTCTCGGCCACTTTCCTTTTATTTTGTTAAAACATTGTCCCAATAATACAGTTAGAACCTCGTTCTAATATATTTCAGACCTTAGTTCCAATAACTCCATTAAAACATTTTATACGGTGTGTAACCTTTGGTGTTATCACATCCTTAGTAACACTTAGGATTTAACTTGTTACTATGTCTGCCTCTAGTGTTATAACACTTTGGGCAATATTTCATGCAACTATGGTTTTGGTGTTACAACACTTTTGGCAACACCTTCTGTTACATTTAAAAATGCAACAAAAGCTCCACTGGTGTTCAAAAAAATGTGGTCACACCCCCACAATTGTCAATTTTCAATCAGAATCACGGTTGTCTTCCTCAAACCAAAGTCGAACTAACAAATCCTCAAGCCCCATTTTCTTCCGCTTGTGCCTGAGGTAGTTCTTAAAATCTTTCCACAATGGCGGTAATTTTTCGATAATCACAGCCATTTGGAACGACTCATTCAGAATCATCCCTTCAGATACTAAGTCGTGAAGTATGATCTGAATTTCTTGCACTTAGCAGATCACCGCTTTGGTGTCAACCATCTTGTAATCCAGAAATTTACCAACAACAAATTTCTTTGTTCCGACATCTTCAGTTTTGTAGTTTTTCTCCAAAGAGTCCACAACTCTTTGGATGTTTTGAACGAACTATAGACGTTATAGAGGGTCTCGTCTAGCCCGTTTAAAACATAATTTCGACAGAGAAAATCACTGTTATGCCAAGCATCCACAACGATTCTCCGCTGGTTGTCGGATTCTTCATCACCAATGGTATGGGGGTCCTCCGTCAGAAAATGGGACAGACTCAAGGTAGTGAGATAGAAGAGCATCTTCTGTTGCTAGCGTTTGAAATTCACGTCGGAGAATTCGTAGGTTTCTCACTGTGAGCAGGAGCAACAACCATCGGAGTCTTGAAAATAGAAAACATAGACATCGTCTTGCAATTGTTGATCGGGTTGGTTTACTATTTACAAAAATGGCTAAGTGTTTGGATATTTAGGCTAAATCGAGGCCTATATTTTATACAGTCTCCGTAAGACAATATCGCCCCATACACGTAGTGCTTACGGTTCCGACGATCGTCCCTAAGATACAATAACTTTTCTGTTTTGACTTAGCAGCACTGGGAAAAGTCGAAACTACAACGAACTTAAGTGTTTAAGGCTTTCAAGCTATGAAGTGAAGAATATCAATATGCTGATGCAAATGACTCAATTTTTAGGCTGATTTTCTCATTTCCATTTTCATCTGCAGAGGGTTCGTATATATAGGCATCAAGGTTCCCGATGGAAAGGACATGTCTTTTGTCTCGAAAAGACATGTCTACAACCAAAAAATGCACCTGGTTGCTCGAACATGTGCATCAGTTCGAAGGTGGGCGTCTGCATACGCGTCTAATTATGTTCATTGTCCACGCGGTACGCGTGTTCGCAGTGCGCGGTGCGCTCCGTACACAGCTGCGCGCCCGCGCACTCCCTTAGTTGGAATTTTAATTAATTAAAAATAATTAATTAATTTTAAAGGGTTTTAAATAAATTTGGTCCAAAAAATATAAGAGCCCAAGTCCGCGGCGGGCGTGTGTTTTGAACCAAACCCACAAGCATGTAAGTCCACATCCCTTTAAACACTTTGGTGCCCAAGGGCCCAAACCCAATTGTCCAACTTGGGATTTATTAATTGAGCAAACTTTAGTTTTTCCTCCTATGTGGGATGTAACTTTTCTCCTTCCTCACATTTTTTATTTCCATACCATTTTACAGGTTTAAGTGGCTAATTTCTAGCATTAATTTCTCATTCACCCGGAATTGGTTTTGAGAAATTCCAAATGCTATTCTCATCTACTCACTTAGTAGACCTTTTACAAATAATTTAATTCTATTTTCACTAATGGAAACCACTTAATTAAATATTTGATCAAAATCGAGTCAACACCCATTTTATCAAACCAAATTCCAACAGATCTAAAATACTAATTAAAACTAGATCGTATAGATATAATTTTTGATTTATGAAAAAAATAGATTGCATAGATAGAATCACTGATTTTTAGAATATCTATTATCTTTTATATTATATATGGAAATATGAAATATATATATGGTTGTTACATGGATAAATGTGAAGCCGCCACGTCTAATTGGGAGAATGACAAATTGTCATGTGTCTCAGAATAGTGAGGTGATGACATGTGTAATATTTATTTTTTCTTTTATTATATAGAGTTGATTACATTCATAAAATTAGTTTAAGTTGAAACTCTTTAAGAAAATAACATCAAGTAGAATCAACTCCATATTAATTTGTTTATCTTATAATATTATTATGTTCTTTGAACTTAATTGTTTTAGATTCAGAGACAAGAAAATTTAGTTTAGCCGACATGTCCAGATACCTATATAATTATGCATGCCAACTAGAACTTAATGAACTGAACCTAATGCTCAACAATTTAGGGGGTAATTTTTTTTTTCATTTTTTAATTTATGAATCCAACAAGTTAGGAAGATCTTTTGCTATCTAATAATACTAAATTTAGTTTTTTTTTTTGCTATAACACTTGATTGAAGTATAATGGACAAAAACAGCTGAAATCTTTCTAAAATGTTTGTTTTTTGCTCCATAGTTATGACATTTTGTATAGATGAGTGGTACCTTTCGCCATAGATTTTACAGAACTTGAATAAAATTTAAAAAATACCTCTCGAATGACTAATTCAATTTTTTTGGGGAAATTTTATGTATAAGACCAATCTCAGCTACACTAGCTATATATCTAATCAGTCACATGACTTTAATAATAGATAGAGAAATATTTTGGAATTATGCGCACCATGAAATGGGTAAATCAATGAATTATGGACTATATATAGGTTTTATTCCAGTTTCAAAAAAAATAATAAAAGAATAAACAAGTGGCTTATTCTGTTTTCTAATCACTTTATGCATCCACCGCCCAATCTGATATTGACATAGATAAATTAATGCCCTTAGACATTAATTTGGCAAGTAAATCCTTTTATTAGACCAACAGTCTGCCAATGATTAATTAAATTGGAGGTTGAATCGACTTTTACTTCCTTATCTAAGGGCTACTTAAATTTTTAATATTTATATTCCTACATTTAATTACTAGTTCCTTATCTATAATCTATATATGATCTTCTAATATGTTATATTTCTATGCATACAGTTAAATTTCACCACACGGGATCAATCTTGTGCTCCAGTGGTTGAGACGTGTGTTGTAAGCGAATAATCCGGGTTCGATTCTATACGAGTGCGTGTGTCCCCTCCCAAAAATTTTCCCATTGTGCTCAAAAAAAAAAGTTAAATTTCACCACACCAAATCCTCAATGTTTTCAAAATCACACCAACAAATTCAACAACTTTCCAAAATACCCAGCTGCATATATTATGCAAGAGAAGTTAGGTATATAATTTCTCACAAATTTCATTCTGTTTTATTTTATGCAAGAGAAGTTAGATGTATAATTAATTAAAAGGAAGTCTCTGTAGTCCTTAAAAAAGGGGCAGATCATAAATCTGGCAATGGCTCCTCCAGGATTTTATCATTTTTTTTTTTTTTGATTGAAATTTGTGAGACAATTATATACCTAACTTCTCTTGCATAATATATGCAGCTGGGTATTTTGGAAAGTTGTTGAATCCTCCTGTAAAGAGAACAATTATGTTGATTCTACTTGAAAACATTGAACCCACACGGATTTGGTGTGAGTTCCCACCAAATCTTCAACTTTTTTTTTTGCACAATTTGATGGAGCGGGATAAAACTCGACATCCACCCCACAAACAATTTGATGGAGGGGGATTTGAACTCTCCTCGACCCTCCATTTGTTTGATTGATTTAAGCCACCTGGTTTCAGGATTTTATCATTAATATAACAAGCGATGGACTCAATCATGTCTAAGCACTTTTTAGAGATCAGCTGTTTTTGTCCAGTACTTCAAAAGTTAGCTGCTTTAGATTATGTATATATCTTCCTTTTGGTACTTCATAAATTAACAAATGAAATATTTATTCAAATTGTTGAGCATTAGGTTCAGTTCATTAAGTTCTAGTTGGCATGCATAATTATATAGGTATCTGGACATGTCGGCTAAACTAAATTTTCTTGTCTCTGAATCTAAAACAATTAAGTTCAAAGAACATAATAATATTATAAGATAAACAAATTAATATGGAGTTGATTCTACTTGATGTTATTTTCTTAAAGAGTTTCAACTTAAACTAAATTTATGAATGTAATCAACTATATAAAAAAGAAAAAATAAATTAAGTCAGCCCTTATTCTCGATACAATTTGTCATTCTCCCAATTAAAAGTCGATTCAATTTATCCATCCAACCATTATAATTTCAATCATTTCCATATATAATATAAAAGATAATAGATATTCTAAAAATCAGTGATTCTATCTATGCAATTATTTTTTTCATAAATCAAAAATTATATCTATACGATCTAGTTTTAATTAGTATTTTAGATCGGTGGAATTTGGTTTGATAAAATGGGTGTTGAGAAAAATATTTAATTAAGTGGTTTCCATTAGTGAAAATTTAAATTATTTGTAAAAGGTTATTTTGAGAAACTTTGAATAAAACCAATTCTAATGAGAAATTAATAGTTAGCCATAAACCTCATTGGTTTAAATAAAAAATGGTGAAGGAGAAAATTCAAAATAAAAACTTTTGCTCTATTAATAAATCATGTGACTGATTAGATATATAGCTAAAGTGTTTGGGATTGGTCTTATACATAAAATTTTTGGTTCAAAAAATTGAATTAGTCATTCGGAGGTATTTTTTTTTGGAAAATTTATTTAAAACCCTTTAAAATTAATTAATTATATTTTTAATTAATTAAAATTCCAACTAAAGGTACCACTCATCTATACAAAATGTCATAACTATGGAGCAAAAAACAAACATTACCTAGAAACTATTTATGTAGTATGTTCGAAAACTAAATTTTTGGTTGTAGACATGTCTTTTCGAGACAAAAGACATTCCTTTCCATCTAAACCATGATGCCTATATAAAACCCTCTCTGGATGAAAATGGAAATGAGAAAATCAACATTTGCAAATATGATATTCTTCAGCTATTTAGATAAGTAGCAAAAGAACCCTAACTATGTTGGATTCCGAATAAAAGAAAAAAATGAAAAAAAAAATTTCCCCCTAAAATAACGCCATTAAATCCGGCAGTTACAATCTCACTCCATAAAAAGCAGTTTTAAAAAGTCAAAGGATAACAAAATCACTGCCCAAAAATCGTGGGATATGATAGAGAAAAAAAAATGGATTAGGATTAGACAATTACAATTATGCCCTTAATTGCCTGAGAAAAAGGAAACAAACTAGAAAAACTGAATCAATCATAGCCAATCAAAAATTCAAATCAACTATTAAGATTAATCCACATTGTCTTACTTTAGGAAGGATGTCACATTTGAACCAAATCATATATATATATATATATATATATATATATATATATATAGGGGAGGGTTATATAGGACCCAAGCATTATATGAGTACATAAGACCAAATCCAGACCACAGATCTACCTATTTCAATGGCTACTATTAAATGAATAGGGGGTAGCTAAATCTAGTAAATTCCATGAAAATAGGATGGGTTACCCACAATTGGTGGCATCTTCCTTCCGCGTTGTAATCACAATCTCAACCTAAGACAATCGTATCAGTCTTCTACTATTTTCTCCTCCACAAACGCTGTTCAATAGAAAACCATTTCCCCACAAATACTAGTCGAAAGTTTGAGAAAACCAGCAACAAAGAGAAAAAATGGATGACATCCATGAAGAATGTTTCAACACTCATGAACAACAAGGTAACCCTCAACATTTTCTCTCGTTTCGATTGCTTAGTGTGTCCATTTTTATTGTATCTATTTAAAGTTTGATTTGCATTTTTTTAAACCAAGCATTCGTTCATTATTCCAAATTTTTTAACCCAGAAATTTGCTTACGAGTGATTACATGTTGCTTATTTGTGCTTATTTACTTGCTTGTAAGTATGCAAAAACTTGCAAATATGCAAAAACTATCATGTTATGCAAAAAAAAGGAAAAACTGGACTTGTATGGTCGCCCAATTCATTTCGTCATTCCCAGTTTTTCTTAAAAAAAATTGCTTGATATGTACAGAATGTTGCATATACGTGCTTAAATACTTGCTCTCACGTATGCAAAATGTTGCTTAGTTTTTTTACTGTATTTTAAACTCTCACATTAATAATAGTTTGTTGGATAAGAACTATCATGTTATGCAAAAAAGCAAAAACTTATACTTATATGGACTCCCATTCATTCAATCATTGACAATTTTTTCAACCCACAACTTTACTTTGGTGAGACTAAAATATTGCTTAGATATGCGCGAATACTTGCTTGTACGTATTCAAAATTTTGGTTATGTCCCCATTTTTTTTAACCCAGTACTTTGCTTAGTTATCGCTAGAATTTTGCTTACATGTGCATAAATATATGCTTATGTATATTCCAAATATTGCTTAATTATTTATTTTGTTTGAATCAAGTGGGATTGCACATGTGCCGCAACAACGAATTGAAATAATATCGGATTCAACTCCGAACTGGATACCGGAATGTGACGAAAATATGACTCCAAAAGAAGGAATGAATTTTGACCAAAACTTTTACTGCTTAATGGCGTACTATGTGCTGCTTATTTGTGGCTGTTGTAATGCTTTTCGAGCAAATAATTCAACGTTCACGCAAAAATTGGTGTGTAAAGAATTGCTTGTGTAAGGATGTTATAGTGCTTTTTGATCAAGTTTTTCGTGGGAAAAAATAAGTAAAAAGTATAAGGTATCCATGAACACGTCTATCCCACAACATATTTATACCAAACAAATTGATTACAAAGCAATTGAATTCTTCTTAAAGTAATCAAAAACCATTAAATAAATACGGCACTAACTAAAAAATATTCCTATATCAACTACGCATGTACGTCAAATCAACCAGATTTAAAATGGCTATAAAATACTACAATATTCAACAATTTGATCAAAGGTATGAGATAACAACATTTCGTTGTGATCCTAACTCATTTTAGCAAACTCCTTCACCGGTCCCAAAATCAACTCACTAGCTGCGGCCTTCCTTTTCCTACTCTCTTTTGTCATTTTCAATAGAAAATCTATAAAAAAAATACTAGTCAGTTATATAAAGCAATCATTAACAATCAATCATTTATAACATAAAAAACAACCAATCATAAGTATAATATAACACATATATAAGCAGAAAATAAACCATAGATAAACGTAATTATCAACAACAATAAGCAGTTGAAAACATCAATAAGCAATCCCCCAGACTTAGAAAAAACATGGCAGTACTAATTGCCCATTGTTTTGCAAGCATAATATAAAACATACATAAGCATATTGCAAACCATACATAAGCAGAATTATAAACAACAATAAGTAGTTGAAACCCTCAATAAGCAATCCCCCCAGACTTAGGAAAAACATGGCAGTCCTAATTATTCCCCTGTCTGCCAACTTTGTTTTTTCAACTAAAAATATTATTCACTCATAAAAGACATTAGCAACATCCTAATAACTACAACAAAATATCAACATCCTAATAACTACAACTACACCTAAAAAATCCAGTAAAATCGAAAATAAAAAATAAATAAAACCCACAATAGATCCTAATTATGCATTTAGAAGAGCATAAATAAGCAGTATTACCAAAATGAATAAGCATTTGTTCTGATTTTTTCGGAAGTATATGTGAAAGCCATGGACGGGGGAATGTGGGATTTTTAGGTTTTTTTTTTCTGGATAACCTTGATCTTTCAATTCTGAACCACTGAAAATACAGGAAGATAGAACTTCATAATCCTTGTTTTAATTTTGAGGGGGATGAAAATTTGAAAATCAAAATCCAAAAAAAAAAAAATGCAAAACCCAGGTTTTTTTTTGGTTTTGTTTTTCTATCCGATCAGAAATCAACAGAGTCTGGGCTATTGGTGGAGACGACGGGCTGGAGACGACGGACTGCTTGAGCAAATGCTTGAGCAAAAGCACTTAGAGATGGACTGGATACGATGGGCTGGAGACAACGGGCTGCTTGAACAAAAAACCATAGAGATGGAGTTTTTGACGAGATCTGTGGAGAGAATTGTAGTTTCAAACTGATGGAGATCTGTGGAGATAGTTGCGAAAAAACTCACGAGAGCTGTGGAGATGGATTTTCTTCTGATAGTTGCGAAAAACTCACGAGAGCTGTGAAGAAGGGGTTTTGTTGAGTGAGGAGTTTGAAAAGATTTGGAAGAGAATCACGATGTGAAACCGTCCCTTAATTATAGCAATGTGAAAGCCACTACCAAATATAAATTCCTTTCTAAAAACTGATATAACTTAGAATTACCAAAAAGTCATTTTCTCCAATAAATTAACCATTAAAAATGACAAAAACTGATTAATCTAGACCATTTAAAAAATAACTCAACGCTCCAGATTTGGTCTCACATACTCACATAACTTATATAGACTCACCAGATCTAAATCCTATATATATATATATATATATATATATATATATATATAAGGATGAGATCTCATGTGGCAGCCTCTTACCATGTGGCAGTGTGGATAGATCCCATCCATCCATCCTATTCAATCAATGATTCAGATTAAGCCTAAAACTACACAAGTTTTCAATTATTTTATGTGTAAAATGGTCATATCGGTAATATCAAAATGGTGTAAAAATAATACCATATTTACTTTCCTAAAGTCAAGGGATCGAATATATTCAATATCACCTTTCCATAACAGACACGCCTAATCATGAGCAGAAAAAACGGATTCACCCTTTATGCGTATTTTGGTGTACATATATTTATAATATTGTGCTCTGGATGCATTGTTTCGTGTATCGATATGTATATTTTGGTGTTAATATAACATGAAATATGGCGTGTTTGGATGTTTATTTGAGACTAAACATTGGTACTTAAATTGATATAAAAAATATTGACAATATTGTACATTGGAAGCATATTTTGGTGTATCCATGTGCATACTTTGGTGCTTTATAATCATAAAAATATGGTATAAAAATAATTCCATTACGGTATCCTGAAATCATATTTTGGTGTAGACTTGTTCGATATTTGGTGATAATATAAGTATTTTTTTTTGAGGAAAGATAATCTAAGTATTCAATAGTACATTGTTAGATGTTTAATTGAGAATATTGTATACTAATATTGACAATATTGTATATTTTAAAAATTATTTTGTGTGTACATTTGACTGATTTGGTGTATAAATATGCAGATTTTTCAACATTATGCATTGCCTGATAACACCCACGTGCTTGCAAATATCGATAGAACAGATCCAAATGAAAAATAAAAATTGCCAAAAAAATAAACGGTGTTAACATCAAACAAGTCAACTAAAAAAAGAAAAAGGACGCAGCAAATGCAATGTGTGTCGCATAAAAACTAACTGTATACCAACAATTGCCTAACTGTATCCAATCTATAGCTAAGTTTTTATCAATTCACATCCACAATTAAACTAATTCAACTGAACTAATTGTATACCAACTATTTACTAAATGTATACCAACTTATAAGTTATAGCTAAGTTTTCATCAATACATTTTCACGGGTGCAATAAAACAAAATGGGCCAAAAAATATAAGCTACAATTTCCTCAGTTTGGGCATCGAAGATTTCAAAGCAGATTTGACAGTCTTGGACCTCTTGTTAACATTACGCGCACCCTCGCTCGACCCTGGAGATGCAGGTCTTTTCCTGTTTCCTCTTGCCATTGAAAATTATAAACCTGGTATTAAGAAACATGAACTATATTAAAGAATGCGTAACTCAAGCACAATATATAAAAAAGAATACACCAACTAAACTAATTGAGCACTGTATGAACACTAATTGTATACGAAAATAATATTATTTAAACACCATTCGTCATTATACATTGCATGCACATTATATACACATTACCAAACTTATCAATGCATCAAAACACATATTCATGTCGTTATAACAATGCTAAATATGCACCGATACATATATCCATGGCTCATTTTTTCCTGGTGCAGGGGTTAAACAAAACACCACAATAGATTTAACTATATACCAAAGGTAAGAAAACATATATCATTCCTACGTAAAATGTACACCAAAATAATAAGGATTGATTCACCAACAAATACACAAAACAATTGTGTGCTCTACTTACGGCAACTAACTCCCAAAATCCAGAAAAAACATCATCACAAATCGACATAAAAAGAAGAAAACTCAAGGGATAAACCCTTTCTACAAAATTATACAACCGAAAAATTGAAAAAATCGAACCATAATCTGACCTTTACCAATACTGCCAATGGCGTTTTGGGTTTTGATGTCGAATGAACCCTGACAATCTTCGAAAATTGACATAGAAATTTTGTTCTCGACGGTCGAGCGGTAGAATGAAGAAGAAATAGAAGAAAGAGACGAAAAAAATGGGGTTTGATTTATGTGAGTGGATATTTCCTTCTCTACTATCTTGTAAGAGTGTTTTTATTCGACAGTATGAATATTATTTGGTTTAACTTGGACGAATTTGAAATTTCTTCATCAAATCGGTAGATTTAAGGAGAATATGGATTATTGGTCGTCCACTTCAGTATTGGTCGAACAAACAGTCTCTCCATGGAGATTCGTTGCTATTTGAGCCGAATAACTTTCAATGTTCTATCAGAGATTTTTTTTCCTATGCCGTCATCCACTTTTTTCTGTTTGTTTGTGATAATGTTTTTATGTTGAAAAAATAAGTGATTGTGTATGTATTTTATAATTTTTCTCTATTATATTAAATATAACTTATTGATCAAAAAAATAAAAAATAAAAAGACAAAAACTCATATGAGACGGCGTCACGGATTAATTTCGTGAGACGGATCCTAAAATGACTCGTATTGGCTAATCCATTTGAATTTGGATCTAATTTGCTTTGATTTGTAAAATGGGTTGGATCCGTCTCATGAATTTAAATCCGTGAGACGGTCTCACATGAGACTTACTCAATAAAAAATGGTAAAAACTAATTTTGCCTCAAGCCAAATAATTAGTTAGTTTTTCCTCAATAATAGTTTATTTCTAATCCCCTCTTATCCACATCAAATTTGGTATGTATTTTAATTTTATATTTCATCTTATATTTTACACCATATATTTTTGCTATTACGTTATATGATTATTAACACTAATTATAAATTTAAGGAAAAAATTAGTGATAATTGCCCAAATTGCACAAAAAGAATAGACAAAACTCTTTTTTTATCACTTTCACATAACCAACTCTATCTTACACAAAAAATGTGTATTTTTACATCCTCACCCTTAATTTAATCCAACTCATTACCCATGGTTAACTTTATTCTATCTCTCTCTTCAACATAAATTTATTATCTGTCATACCAATACCATTCAAGTGGCATCTCCAACAACATTGGTGGGTTTCAAACTTCATATCCACTTTTTATCTTTTCCCTTTTTCCACTGCCCGTCGATGGTATACTTCAACTGAACCAACAAAAAGCACAAGGTATTTGTTTAAACTTTATTTCTTGATTTGTTGTACGATTGTAGGCAAAATATTTGGCATTATATATATTTCTTTCTTTTTTTTTATTGTAAATAAGTTTTGTAATATTATTCTTTGGTGCAAGTGCTTGAGTTTGATGTCATTTTTCATGATTTTTGATAATTTATAATATGCATAAAAACTAAATGACTTGAAATATAACATCACGATATGGATACTGATGGGTCTGGTTCAGTTCATGGTATAATAGATGGTTCACGACAATGTAGATGTAAATGGTGCATATTTTCTGCACATTTCACGGTATGAATACGTTCACGGTATTTACAACTTCACGGTAAAAATACAATAAATTCACGGTTATGTGCATTAAACCGCGAAGTTATTACATACCGTGAAACCATGAATTCCGTGAAGTGAATGAGAATAGCACTGTGATGCTAGTATAATAGCGTGAAGCTCTCTAGAATAATATCCTGATGTTAGTATAATATCGTGAATCTACATATATATAGCGTGAAATTACATTCAACCGTGAAATTATGCATACATTGAATTGATTGAGCATAATACTGTGAGTTATAAATACCATGAACCATATGTATACTGTCTTAAGTAGAAAATACGTGTACTTTTTTAAAGACATGTCTATTATCCAGACTCTCGCTATTTGATATTTGTTTATTATTATTATTTTGCAGATGATCGAATTGACATAATTTGATAGTTTAATATGTTGGGCATTAGCATCGGCTCGAATATATTGGCGGGGAAGATGAGTTAGTAGCTATTCATGATGGAGAGAATTATTTTTGGGACTTCATAGACACTATGCACGATAGTGTAAAAGCCGATTTAGATAGGGGGTATATTATCTCCATTCTTTTATTGATATTGATGGAAAAGACGCACATCGTAAGAAGATTAGAAATGACTATTTCGTGATATGCTATTTAGTCTCTACTGACATGACCATTGAATTGGTTATTTTTTAAGAAGATGAAATATGGTTCTCGCTACACCCCCGATAGCTCAGGTTTGACGAAATGCCTATAATAATGATGGAGGGTTCGTGGAGTTAGTTAACTCTTAGAATAGGGGAAATTCCATGGTTACTAATTATATGCAAGGTGGTGGACTTATAAAATTAGCACGACCTTCTTGATTGTATCTTGATTTCATCCAACACCTTCAGACGAATGTATAATTTAACACAATCTTCTTCCCTTGAAAACTTTGTCTCTTCCAAGACTAAACAATCTGCAAGCCACAAATATATTTAAGATAAAAAAAATTGCAAACAATTCATTATAATTAATAACCAAATATTATATAAATAATAATGAAATATTAGTTTTTACACTAGTTTTAAAAATAACATTTATTATTTTAAAGTTAAACGATTGAAAACAAATCAATATATTAATTAGTATCTTCAAGTATATTAATCAGCTCTGACGGTATAAAAATTATTATGACTTCACGTATATTAAGCAGAATGACTTCTCGATATACTAAGTATGACTTCCTGGTATATTAATCGGTTTGCTTCACGATATGTTAATACATTTCACCTCACGGTATAACAATTAGAACGACTTCATGATATATTAATCAGTATGACTTCATGGTATAAGTATTAGTATGACTTCACGGCATACTGATCAGTTTGACAATTAGTAAGATTTTTAGTATAAATATTAGTACGACGTCTCGATATTTTAATCAATATGACTTCATGGTATAAGAATTAGTAAGATTCAGGGTATATTAATTGGTATAGCTTCCTGATATAAAAATTAGTATGAATTCTCGGTATTTAATCAATATAACTTCATGGTATAGCTGTTCATTTCCGAGAAGATGATGGGTCGTGTGGAGATGATGGTTGGGGCATGTCTCGTTGATTGAAAATGGTGGGTTCCCGACAAAGTTGTTGTGTGAGAATGGAGAGGGTGGGTGGCTTGTAGTGGTGGGTTTGAGGAAGAGGAGAAGACAAAAATTTAAAATTGGAAAGAGAATGGACAAAAAAAAAACTTAAGTCAAATGAGGCTGATAGTCAAAGTGTGGTTAGGTTAAGATGTGTGGTTAAATAAATGTAGAAAAGAGTTTATTTAAAAGTGTGAGTAAAAAAGAGTTTTGGTTGTTTAAAAAGTGTCGTTTAAAAATTCTCCCAAAAAATTATGCATACATGCATGCATTGTTAGAAAATATTTAATTCTTAATATATGGGCAATATATTTTAATTACATTTATATTTGTTATTTAATTATTATTGGACTAATTAAATGGTCTAAATTCGGTGGAGTCCTAAGACTACTGAATTTGATATGGAAACAAAGAGTAGATACCTAACATAAATCAACTTAGTGGATTATTGGAACCTTAATTTGATACCTATATAAAGAACCTTTTGGTTATGATCCTCAATATACTAAATCGCACATAGTTTTATATTCGACAAAGACTTGGGTTAGACCATCGAAGGGGTCTTTTCCGTTAGACGGATCCAACTCGGCCCGGGTTTTCTTGTAATTTCATGCGCAAGTGGCATTTTTTGTAATATTCTGGGGCGGTGCCATAGGATCTCCTGACCGGTGGCATTTTTGTAATATTAGGGGCCTTTAAAAGTGTTTGTTTTTCCCTAAAAATATTAATAGTACATCTGAAAAGTATTAGTAGTACGTCAGAAAAGTATTAGTAATCCCCTTGAACAACATTTTTAGTAGCCTTCATGAAAAGTATTGATTTTCCGCCTCAAAATTATTAGTAATCCACCTAAAATTTATTAATTGTCCCCTTGAAAAGTATTAAACAATGACGTAATATTAGGCAACTCTCAAAAGTATTTTCCCTTGAAAAATATTATCAATCTTGAAAATTTATTAGTAATCCCCTGAAAAGTATTAGTAACCCGTTGAGCAGTTTTTTTAGTAATTCTCATGAAAAGTATTGATTTTTTCCTGCAAAAGTATTAGTATTCTCCTAAAATGTATTAATATTCTTATTGAAAAATATTAGGTTTTTCGATTAAAGGTATTTTAGTATTTCTCCTGAAAAAGTATTAGTAGCCCTCCCTAAAAATATTGGTATCCCTCCTAAAAAGTATTAGCAGCGACCATCGAATCTTATTGTTGTGGTGTTAGTGGTTGTGCGGGTCAATAGGTGGATTGACCGCGGACCGAATATTTTGATCCGTCTAACGAATTAGATTCGTTAGACGGTCTGACAGGAGACTAATTACCTTTATATTCTTACCATCAAGATGAAAAACGAAGGTCCGATAAAGAATCCAGAGATTTAGTTGAGGAATGTCATAAAACCAAACCCCATTCGTGTTCGTGTTCGTGTGAGATCTACAATTGAGGTCTTTCGCATACATATCTTGCGATGTATCCAAGTATTTCGTTATTCCATAAATATTTGATGATTATAGCATGACATGTTATCTTAGAATTATTCCGTATGTTCTAGGATGTTTATGAATTTTATATTTATTATTATAAAATTCCAACATGTATTTTGATCCGTTTAGCGAATTAGATCAATTAGACGGTCTGACAGGAGACAAATTACCTTTATATTCTTACCATCAAGATGGAAAACGAAGGTTCGATAAAGAATCCATATATTTAGTTGAGGAATGTCATAAAACCAAACCCATTCGTGTTCGTGGGATGCTTGTGTTTGTGTTCGTGTGCGAGATCTACAATTGAGGTCTTTCGCATACATATCTTGCGATGTATCCATGTATTTCGTTTTTCCATAAATATTTGATGATTATAGCATGGTATATTATCTTAGAATTATTCCGTATATTCTAGGATGTTTATGAATTTTATATTTATTATTATAAAATTACAACATGCATTACATGAAATATAAAGTAAAACATTGTATTGGATAAAAGGTTCGAATTGTAATTATTATTACGCTAACTATATATATTCCTATTAATAAACTTAGTTTGAGATAATAGAATAAATAAAAATTGTTTCTGAACTGGTCAGTTATCTTATAGGTAAATTTACTTTGTCCACTTACCATAATTTAAAATGTTAAAAATTGTCCATTGAGCTGCACATTAATTACTGAAAAATTGAGAGAACGTTGTTTTTTCACTAGACATAATCCATAATACTCGCAGCATATAATGATAAAACTTTACAATTTTCATAAATAAATCACCACCTCTACTGGATCCTGTCCCGAAAAGTAAACTTTGGATTTAACTTTCCTCATCAAAATTGTTCTGTAGTGCCTCTTAATTTATATATACTTTTTTTAGTACGTCTCTTACTTTATACTATATATCCTTGCCTGGGGTTCACGATCGAATTTGAAACTAAAACTTTCAAATACATAATAACAACAGCGGACAAAAATGGATGAGCCAGATAGAAAAATAAAAAATAAAAATTATATAAGTTTCAACGTAATTTTTTTATTTCTCAACACTGCATGGGTCGAGGTTCAGACGTCCAGTATTGGATGAGTTCATTATACAATGAATTTCAATATTCCTTACGTTCCTATACAAGGGCGGAGCCAGGAAATATTTCGGGATGGACCGATACGCGAAAATGGAGTGGGCCGAATAAGAAAATGATATAAAATATACTTAAAATAATTTTTTTTTTAAATTTTATAGTGTAAATTTTTTTTTTAAAAAATGAGGGGGCCGGGGCCCAGGTTGGCCCCCCTCCCTCCGCCATTGTTCCTATATTAAGCTAGTTTTAAAGTAATTGTGGTAAATTGCAAATCCATTATATAGAGTAATTTAATATCCACTTTCCAAATTCTCTTCTTAAATCCAAATTCTTCAATCCAAACGTAACATAAGATTTTCTCTTTTCTAAGGAGTAATGAGTTTCTTCATCACTTAAACCCATAGTTATTTGCAATTAAAATTATATACTGATCTGTGCACGTCAATAATAATTTCTTTAACATGAAGTAGTTTTATGGTCAGTTAACTAAAATTGAAATGCACAAAGTGATATATCCGTACCGATACAAATCCGAATGTGGGTTAAACTGGGCCCTAAAAATGCAAAGTCTAAGTAAGCAAAACATGAAATGATGAAAACAACAAAACCCTGAAACCCCGGAAGAAACCTTTTTTTTGATATTTATGGGACAACAGACAACTTGTCTTTTTGCTCTATTGATCTGAAAAATAGAACGTAAATAGGCCACGTGGGCCAAAGGATAGAAAGGCAAACTATTACATGTAAAAGATTTCACAACGAACCTCAAGGTAGGGTGGTTTTTCCTTTCTTAATAGTCAAATCATTTTATTATCCACTTCTATAAAAAAAAATTTTTTTACCCGTAAAGATAAATGTAAAGTGATATGATTATGTCACTCTCTCTCTCTCTCTCTCTCTCTCTATATATATATATGTTATAACACATGACATGATCGTGCCACTTAAAGGTTGCAGTGTGCCTAAAAATAGAACATGGTATTGTCATCTTGGCATGATCGGGGTGACACAATCGTGCACCTAAAAATAGAAAACAAAAAATGAGTATTTTCATCTTGGCATGATCGTGCCAATTTTAACAACATAGGGTGACATCAATGGTGGATCTAGGATTTTGAAAATAGAGGTTAATGTTTTAAAAAAAAGCCCATTTATTTAATATTAAAGTCCAACAAAAAAAAAAAAATAAATACCATATTTTCATTTTGGCATGATCGTTTTACCATGTTTTATAACATTGTCCAGGGTGATTTCTTGTCGAAAATCAAATCAATGGTGGATCTAGGATTTTGAAAATAGAGGTATATAGCATATTGAGATATTTAAAAAAAAATTCCCATAAATATTATTTAATATTAAAGTCATACAACCCAAAATAATGCAAATTTTAAAAAAATAAATACCATAAAAAATTACAATTGCAATCGTGCCACAACCCATAATTTGAACATAAGAAAAAAAAAATCGGAGAACTTTTACACGTGTCGAAAAATTTGTGAAAAATACTATCAAATTTCAAGAAACATTGTCCAAATAAAATTATTTTTAAATTGTTAGTTCAAACTGGGCCGCAATATGAAATTATTTTTGCAAAAAAAAATCTTTTTTGGTTTTTTGGCGATTCAAAACCGTAATTTAAATTTTCGGCGAAAATTGCTAAAAATATTTTTTATGTATGAGAAGATCAATTGGAAATAAAATCCTTTAATAATAGTTAGATGTTTTAACAAAGCTTGAGCCAAAATATATTTTGTCCATATTGAGAAATATTATATTGTAATTTTCACTATATTATTATTATTTACTAAAGATTATTCAAAAACCATGTACATTTTTTTAAATTTGATGGGAGAATATAATTTACATGATGACTAGAGGATGAATACTCTATCCAGTTTCTCAGCTTTCTTGACCTAGACATATCTGCACATCATATTGGGATTTATAGACTAAACTTCAAGTTGTAATTTATCCATTGATATTATTGACTAGCAAGACAGCAAGTAAGAAAAATGAAGAAAAATAAAGAGAGAGACATAGAGACACCTACGCGCAAGGAAGAATTATATCACCTTGTGCAAAGTGTATCGTAAAATCTGCATAAACAGAACTTCCAATATTAAATTTGTGTAAAATTCAAAAACATAAAATGCCCTATATTTGTACAACATTTTCATGTTCAGATGAAATATAAAATATAGATTGCATCAATGTTTTTCATCTTGTCATATAGCACAAAACAAATAAAAATTGGAGATAAAAAATGAAGCAGGAAAAAGAAAATGAAAATGAGATGAGTATATATGTGTATCTATATGTAAATGCAGTCAAAGAGAAAAAAACCAAGCACTGAAGACAAGGACATTTATGCCTTTAAAACTATAAAAAATGAACATTATGAGCGGGTAAAAATTAGAAAGATGTTTTTATTTTTTTTTTTTTTTTCTAATTTCTAAATTCAAAAGATGTTTTTATTAGAATGAGGTATAAAAGTAGTTTGTTATTCAAAGTATCAGATTCTCTTTTCCTATTTTATTATTGTGGATGGTAGACAATTGTAAATGTATCTAAACTATCAATAGCACATGTGTGTATCTTATTACATTTATCAATCATCCAAAACAAATAATGAAATGAGAAAAAAGAAAATGAAAATACAAAATGGAACATAAAAACTTATTCTCGTTATTCAATAGTGGGTAGAACTGATCATATCCCAATCAAAGGAAATGAAGTACCTAATTAGCCATCAACAATCATTAATATTTCTAACCAAGTCAAGAGAAGACATGAATCTTCCTTCTCGGTTTTCAATACACAAATTAAAAAATTCACTCAGATATATAATTCTAAAATCCTAAATCTACAAATTAAAAAATTCGAAATCCTAAATCTACAAATCGGACAGTGGTCAAATAGTTAAAAACTCTCAAACCGAACTAAAAATATGGGTTCGATTCTGATCAACTCTCGTAATTTTATATTCAAAAAAAAAAAAAAGCCTAGATCTTACCACCAAATTTATGTACATTACAAATGTGGCGTTCCCAAAGCTCTCTCTTGATGATTTTTTTTTAAAAATAAATAACACGTTAAATATCAATCTAAATTTCCCATTATAAATGATCATATTTTTATTGTATTTTGACTACGTCGAGTGTATAAAATAACATCATTTATGCACATGTTATGTATATTAATATTTTAAAATAAAAAAATGAAACAATATGAAATTGAGGATTTAAATTAACTAAATATACAAAAATTGAGCCTTGTTAATTTTATTACGAGAATTATGGTAGACACATATAGTGGACAACACCACTCCGGAATTTCTTGTTAGCCCCCACATCACTCGCTAACCCATTTGCTTTTGCAATCTGATGATACAATTAATGGAGCAAATTAATAAGATGCATGCACATCGTACTTTTCACTAATTACAACAATTTTGGTTTTCCCAAGGCAAAAAGATAAATAAAAAAAGGTTAATGGTAGGTAAAAGTTGTTTTAACAACAGTAATTCCCACTTAACCATAATTATAATGGAAAAAAACAAACAGTGCGTTTATAATGATAGTTGCCTTGATCTTTCCTTGTATGCTCCCTTTAACTCAACATCTTATTTGGATCTTCGAGCTTCCCAGGGACCATGGTGGAACAATTAATATTGAGGGTTTTAAGTAGCAGTGTGAGAGGTTGAATTTCGGTAGGAACTTGCGGTTGGATCGAAGGGAGTCCAACATGGACCAATCACTTGGGGAACGACTCCTTGTGTGCGGTACATAGTTAAGGATGGAGATTTGAGAGCCATTATGCATTTTTCGCGGTTTACATGGCAGTTCCTGAGCTTCCGGGGCTGTTTCCCATAGAACTAGTCATGTAGGAACATGCAATCTCGGTATCAATAATAATAATAATAATAATAATAATAATAATAATAATAATAATAATAAGGTGCGGATTAGGCGTAGTTGGTCTGCAATTATGTGCTATATAAATCCATATAATGCTCCATGCAAATAGGGTGGGTTTGATGTGTAAATCAATTATTTTAACTTTAGCTTCTTAAATTTATTTGTTTGTTGATTTTTTAATTAATGGGCAGGTGGTACTGTGTTTTAGATAATACTATTTGGGTTTGTTAGATGGCATTTTGTTTTGGTAACATGTTATTCAATTTTAATACGCATGGACGTACTTGGATCCGGGATGTCCCTATTTAAGTAATATGGTAAAACATTATTTGTATTGAAATATGTTAGACGATGAAGAAGGGGGAAAAAATGACAGCACAATTTGATTATATTGATTTGGGAAATAGTCTACTGATTCGTTTCTTTTGATTTGCAAAAGTTTATTTGCAATCCTGGGAAGTAATGAATGTCTTGATACATGAATTGTGATAATCCATATTTAATTAATGATTTGATTAGAGGTTAGTATAGGAGTTATTTTAGGGGAAAAGTTAGAGGTTACTATATGAGTTATTTTAGGGGAAAAGTTAGGGGTTAGTTATTTTAAGGGTTAATTTTAGATTTAGGGGTTAATATTAATTATTATAAATATGTATAACTTCATACACAAATTTTACACCATATTACTATGAATTATAAGGTAATAATAGTTTTATATTTTTTAATTCAAATTTCATATATATATATATATATATATATATATAGGATTTGGATCTGGTAAGTCCATATAATTTAAATAAGTACGTGAGACCAAATCTGAAGCGTTGACCTCTTCTTTTTAACGATGCAGATTTAATTAACTTTTTATTTTAGTTTATATTTAATTAATGATTGTTAAGGATAAATAGGTAATTTTGAATATCAGTAAAAAATGAGAGTTATTTTTGGTAGTGCCCGTTCATATTCCGGATTTTTTGGGATTTGTTTGAAATTGTATATCTGACTTTATCCGCTGTGAGAAATATGTTGCTTATTGAAGGTAAATATGTTGCTTATTAAAGACAAATATGTTTTTTTTTTGATATGTTTGAAACTGTATGTCTCAAATTTTCTCTTTCCTTTTATAGTCAAACTTGTAATCAATATTGGCGCATTCCGTTGTGCGAAATATATTGCTTATTGAGGACAAATATGTTGCTTATTTAGGCACACATTGTTGCAACCATAAATTATTCCCTTCGATTTGTCTTTTTATATATATGTAATTATGTTGCTTATTTATGTCAACCATGTTGCTTATCAAAGATAAATATGTTGCTTATTTAGGCGGACAATGTTGCTAAGTAAGTATGTTGCTTTTTTATGTGGACTGTGTTGCTTATTGAAGACAATTGTTTTGCTTATTAAGTAGATAATGTTGCTAAGATGGGTGCAAATCTATTGATTTGAATAGGTCATATGTCTTGTATATATGTATTTTGTTGCTTTTTTATTTTAACCGTGTTGCTTATTGATGACAAATATGTTGCTTAGACATTGTATATTTGTTGCTTACAAATATTATGTAATTTTGCTATGGTTTTAGATGGTAAGATAACCACTATGTGGTTGTGTGTAACTTCCCTAATTTCATGAGATATGATTGATTAGTTTGGACTAATATACTCCCTTTATCAATTTAATTAGGTATTTTTCACAATTTTCTCAATTCTCTATAATAGAAAACGAAGGGGTCGAGGACTAGAACTTTTATTGTTAATTTTTCTACATCGAATATCTGCGATTATGATGGTAGGGATTTTATATTATTTGTCTTTGTTTAATGTTCCATGATTATACTTCATTGGTTGCAACATATGTCAAGAGGAAATAAATTCATATAAGCTAGGGGCCATGAAAAGGGTCCGGGATCAAAAGTATCTTCGGGGAGAACCCGCAATGCTATATGCAGAAACTGGCCAGTCAGAGAAAAAAAAGGAAATTAATGAATTTATTGTTGTAATTATGTGAATGCTTTTCATGGTATATTAAATATTGACAAATATATCCCTACTAAGCGAGATGAAGCTCACTCCTATTATTATGATGACTTTCAGGTTAAGGAATCCAGCTGAAGATATGATGCTGTGGATGGTGGAATAAATAATGCTATATTTATATTTTAAATAATTATGATCGCACTAAATTTTAGATTTATGTATTTAATTTTTTCCGATTTATGCTTGGAATAAATGTTGGATATTTAATTTGGAAGATATTATTATTATTATTATTATTATTATTATTATATTTTCCTTAAGAATTAAAAAATTCTAAATCAAATTTTTGATAATTACTGAGATCACTTTAATTTATAAATTTGTGTTTTCTTAATAATATTTTTACAGTACTTAATTTCATAAAATTGGGTCGTTACAAGTGGTATCAGAGCAGGTCTATGATTCTGTAGGCTTGTTAAAAAAAATTGAAAATTCAAATGTATAGTTTTTTTTTAAAAAATTAATAAAAATGAAACTTTGTATAAGATAAAATGGTGTAATAACATCCACTTCTGTCATATCTTGCCGATCTCCTCAAGGTATGAGAATTATTAACCCAAGTTACATTATACAATTATATCAATATGCTCATTTATGTCATGATGTATTTTATTATGATTCCATGTTACTATATTCTGCTTTAGAAATATAATACCAGTTTATATGTTAGATGAATAGAAATCTTGTATTTCTTAAAAAAAAGGTCCAAAAAGAGAAACTTGAGAAAGATTCGAAGTTTTAGAAGACTTAGTGTCTTGTAAACTTTATGGGTTGATTAATAGAACCATTATCATTGATAGAGATGAGGAGTGAGACATATTATCTATAGTTATAGATGATTGGCTAATCGCCATGAGCTTTACGTTAGTTCTCTAATCATTATTGTTAGTTAAGTTTTGGTTGTTGACTTTTATTTTTTTAAGCATGAACCCCGATTATTCGAGAATTATTATTATTAATAAGATTTTGTTTTTCTTTAGGATTACACGTTTTGATTTGGATTATGAGAAACGTATGTGAACTATTAAGTCAATAGATGCGAAAGGATAATCTCTTGATTTTAGTTGTACAATGAATTTGATTAAATTTTTATTAACCCTATGATACA
The DNA here is from genome assembly GCA_016081115.2 of Rehmannia glutinosa. Taxonomy (NCBI): domain Eukaryota; kingdom Viridiplantae; phylum Streptophyta; class Magnoliopsida; order Lamiales; family Orobanchaceae; genus Rehmannia; species Rehmannia glutinosa. The sequence continues at coordinate 34,673,452 of CM071927.1, forward strand.
AGACTCAAGTCTAGGTTTGTTTTGATGGAGGCCTAGAAAGGACTTTACTACAATCCAAGTTAAACAAACAAGTGATATAATTAGCCTCGTATAGAATTTGTGATAAGCTATTACTATTGATTTTCATGTTTAATTATGAGGCTTGTCACCTAAAGCTTATAATGATTTACGTGTTTATGTAAATTAGATTGTTATTACTGAGTTGGTCGATTACTGTGCTATAGGCTTATTCTCAAATGAAGATGATAAGGTTTACCCAGTTATAGCTGAACTACTGATTATAGTGTTTTTCTTGATTAATGTTTGAGTATATGGTTTACTCTATAAGGTTTGAGTTATGGAATATACCCTTTTTCCTATGAGGTACGAGATATTGAACACAAGATTTTGCCCTATAAGATTTGAGTCATTGAATGTAAGATTTTTTCTTAAAGGATTTGAGTTATTTGAATATATGGTTATCCCGTGTATTTGAGTGAATGGTTTTTCCTAATTACAATTTGAGTATTTGGGCATATTGAAATATAAGGTTTTCTCAATGAGATTTGATTATTGTAGTTGTGAGTTGACAACCAATAAGGTTAGTTATTTGATGAAAAGTTCTCCTACTAAGGGTTAATGTATTGAATACATAAATAAATTTGGATTTGAGATGGATTTTCCCTAATGAGACTTGAACTTAGGATTTCTGTAAATTACGTTTTGAGCATGTAAGGTTTCCTTATTTAAGAGTTTAGTTGTATTGAACATAAGGTAATTACCCTAACTACGATTTAAACTGTGAGACCAAGGGTGAGTGACTTGTTTGCTCATGGAGCAAGAGCAGTTGATAAGGGAGTTATTTTTGTGGCGAAGTATGGAAAGATATATTGCAATTTTTGTGGAAAAATGTTTGACTTGTCAGCAAGTTAAAGCCGAACACCAAGACCATCTGATTTACTCAAACCACTTGATCCATAATGGAAATTGGAGCACATAACTATGGATTTTGTGGTAGGGCTTCCACCATCAATCAAGGGAAATAAGGCCATATGGGTTGTAGTAGATCGATTAACAAATTCTGCACATTTCTTACCTATTAAGATGGTGTTCAGAATGGAGCGATATGCACAAATTTACATTGAGGAAATAGTGAGACTTCATGGAGTTCCTGTGTCAATTGTTTCAGACGGAGATACGCGTTGTACTTCTAAATTTTGGAAAAGTCTACAAAGTGCCTTGGAACAAAACTTAGATAGGTACGGCTTATCATTCGCAAACAGATGGATAGTCTGAAAGGACTATAAAAATATTGGAAGATATATTGAGAGCATGTGTGCTTGACTTAGGACGTAATTGGGAAATATTATTACTCTTGGTAGAATTCGCTTATAACAACAGTTATCAAGCAACTATTGGGATGGCTCCATACGAGGCGCTGTATGGAAGAAAGTGTAGATCACCATTATATTGGAGTGAAGCTGCTGAAAGAAAAATTTTGGGGCCTGAATTAATTCGGAAAACTGTTGAGAAGATAACTATGATACAAGATCGAATCAAAATGGCTCAAGATAGACAAAAGTCATATGCTGATAGACGAAGAAAACATATATAGTTTGATGAAGGAGAAAAAGTATTTCTGAAAGTAGCTCCTCTTAAAGGTGTTATTCGATTTGGCGAAAAGGGAAAGTTGAAATTGAGATATATCGGACCATTTGAAATCCTTACACGAGTTGGAAATTCAGTTTATCAACTAGCATTACCACCGAGTCTATCAAGTGTGCACAATGTTTTTCACGTCTCTATGCTAAGAAAGTATGTTCATGATCCAAGTCATATCGTGAATTATAAGAATCTAACAATCAACAATGACTTAACTTACGAGGAAGCACCAGAGGCTATTTCGGAACGCAAGATTCACCATTTGAGAAATAAAGATGCTGCTCTGATCAAAGTACAATGGAGACATCATGGCAGAAATGAAGTTACTTGGGAGAGTGAAAAGGAGATTCACATAAAGTACCCAAGTTTTTTTTCAATTCCAGGAAAGATATCGAATTTCGAGGACGAAATTATATTTAAGGAGAGTAGAATGTGATAACCCATATTTAATTAATGATTTGATTAGAGGTTAGTATAGAAGTTATTTTAGGGGACAAGTTAGGGGTTATATTAGAGGTTAGTTATTTTAGGGGCTAATTTTAGATTTAGGGGTTAATATTAATTAGTATAAATATGTATAACTTCATACACAAATTTTACACCATATTTCTAAGAATTATAAGGTAATAATTTTTATATTTTTAATTCAAATTTCATATATATATATATATATATATATATATAAGTTCCCTCATAACTTTTTCACAATTTTCTCAATTCTCTATAATACAAAATGAAGGGGTCGAGGACTAGGACTTTTATTGTTAATTTTTCTACATTGAATATCTGCGATTATGAAGGTAAGGATTTTATATTATTTGTCTTTGTTTAATGTTCCATGATTATACTTCATTGATTGCAATATATGTCAAGAGGAAATAAATTCATATAGGCTAGGGGCCATGAAAAGGGTCCGAGATCAAAAGTATCTTCGGGGTGAACCCGCAATGCTATATGCAGGAACTGGCCAGCCAGAGAACAAAGAGGAAATTAATGAATTTATTGTTGTAATTATGTGAATGCTTTTTATGTTATATTAAATATTGACAAATATATCCCTACTAAGCGAGATGAAGCTCACCCCTATTATTATTATCATTACTTTCAGGTTGAGGAATCCGGCTGAAGATATGATGCTGTGGATGGTGGAATAAATCATGCTATATTTATATTTTAAATAATTATAATAGGACTAAATTTTAGATTTATGTATTTAATTTTTTCCGATTTATGCTTGGAATAATTGTTGGATATTTAATTTGGAAGATGTATTATTATTATTATTATTATTATTATTATTATTATTATATTTTCATTATGAATTAAAAAATTCTAAATCAACTTTTTGATAATTATTGGGATCACTTTAATTTATAAGTTTGTGTTTTCTTAATAATATGTTTAGAGTAACCACTAGCTTGTAGCTCAAGTGGTATCACTAACCCTTTATAAGGGTGTTAACCAGGGTTCGAACCCTGTATCTTTCAATTTATTTGGAATTTATCTCCTGCCCTCAACAAGTACTCCCAGTTTATTAAAAATATAAAAAAATTAATATGTTTAGAGTACTTTAATTTCATAAAATTGGGTCGTTACATGAATATATGAGAATTTATATGAAAGTGAATAAATAAGTTTTTTGGTCAATTTTCTTTTTTAAGAAATTTAATGGATTTGCCAAATATGATATCAAAATTTGGATCAATGGATTTAAAGTTAATAATATTTAATCCATTGAGCTTCTTTGGACAATTTTGTTATGAATTATGATATAGGCAGTGAGGTCTTTACCCACTAAGATCCAGCTAGGGGTGTGCACGGTACGGGACGGTTCGGAGATTTGGAAATCTCCAGAACCGTCCCGAATTTTGGAGATCCTGAAAATAAATCTCCAGAAACGAACCATAGAAAAAAATCTCCGTCCCGAAAGTTCGGTACGGTTCGGGACGGAGATTCGGTTCTAATGGGACGGGACGATACGGTTCGGTTTGGGACGGAGATTCCGAGATTAGCCATAAATAATACATATAAATTTGGAAAAAAAATCAATATAAAAATCACCAAACGGATATACTTCTAAAGTTCTAGTCTCTTTTTAGTGTAGTCTCAAAATAAAAACTAAAACTATAATAGGCAACACAATCCAAAATTCTAAACTTAATAACATATATAATGCAATAATAGTCTATTATTTGAGCAATTGCCCTTCTATCGACATATAACATATATAATTAACTAATAATTTTTATAAATTAACATGAAATAAAAACTTGCATAAATTTATAATCTCAATGTCTCATACTTAACAACTTAACATAATCAATAAAATTATATTTAGAATTTATGTGATGTGGTAAAAAAAATTACAATATGACCTTTTTTATATTATTATATGGTACTATTACTTGTTTCTCTTTTAAGTGCAATTTACTAATCATTTAACTAATTTGATTTAATATCATTTAACTAATTTGATTTACTCTATTATTAATATCAAAATTTTTTAAAATTCATAATAGTTGCAGTATTATGGTTTTTTTTTTTGCAGAAATATGCTTTATATTCAATTTAATTTCAAATAGTTTGTGTTTAATTCAATATAAAAATAAAAACAACATAGAAATAATGTATATGTATTTATATAAAATCTTTAAAATCGGTTTTAGCTTCGGGTTCTCGGTTCGGATTGGTTTGGTACGGTTCTCGGTAGGGGTATTTGAAAAATCTCCAGAACCGTACCATAAATATTTTCGGTACGGTGCGGTACGGTTCGAGGAAAGTCAAAAAGTCAATGAATATTTTTGGTTCGGAGATCTTTCGGTTCGGATATCGGTTCGGTTTCGGTAATCTCCAAGTCCCGTGCACAACCCTAGATCCAGCGGGGTTTCCCATTCAAGCCGACAACCCAGAGTCCGACCCGCCTGTTGAAAGAGACTTGACCTAGCAGAAGAGCCATTGATTATCCCGACAGACAAGTACAATTCCCCTACTAGGATGATGACACTTGTCGCAACTAGGTTTCACACATTTGCCAAGGAGTGCCCATAAATACTTGCTACAGTAATAGAATGGTAACTATTTACTCTTTTACTTTTACATTCTTATTCTCTATTTACTTTTTACCTCTTCCAACTCTACCTTACTTAGGTATCGAAAGGTCTTAGCCGGGACCCCCACTCGACTAGCCTAACATGTGTTACATCTTACAGGATCCAATGTACCAAACCCGATTATCGGGATACCCAGGGACCCGAAGGTAATCACTGATCTACATCAGTTGATACCTTTTGTGGGAAACCATTTAGTTTTTGTTTTTAAGGAAAGAGATATAGAAGTATGGAGACCCCGAAAATCTTGGGCATAAGGGGGCGTTGGAGACCCCATGAAAAGTAAAGAGGTGTCACATCCTGAGTTCTCTTATTCTCGATTTGAACCTAATCCACCGGAGGACGATCGTCAGGATCTTGATCAGATGATCTTAATGAGAAAGGTTGACTTAGAAAAATTGATCATGGAGAAGAGTTTGCAGCTAGCTAAAGAAAGAGAGAAGGGAAAGGGATCTCATGTCCCAGACCCCACCCTAGGCCCCAGAGGTGGAGATTGTAGCCCTGTTAAGCAGCGGGTCGGGAGGTGCAGTTTGAACAATACCCCAGGGGAGGATGAAGCTGAGAGTAAGATACCCCCACCTAGACCTCGATCGCCTACAAAAGAGGGATGGCGGGATGAAGGGGTGGGGGTTGTTCCCACACGTTCACGAGTAGGAGACAACTTACAGGAGCTTAGTGAGCAAATCGAGCAAGCTACTAAAAAGTCTGAAGAAATGAAGAGAAGGGGAGTGGTGACTTTGGCTCTGCAAGAGGGGATCCGCTTTCTGTGAGGAGATCCTGTTGGAAGTCGTGATCCCTAACTTTAAGCTCCCAGACTTACCTAGTTATTACAGAAGTAAGGTTCCACACAAGAACATTTGACAGCGTTTGAGCATGTAATGCAATTGTATGGGCAATATGATGCCATAAACACTAGCATTTTAATAATTGCCCTATCTGGTCTAGTGCAAAAGTTGTTTACAAGCCTGATCCCAAGGACCGTGGTGTCTTACGAGCAGTTAGTGCGAAAGTTCCTTTTCCATCTGGCAAGGGGAGGAGGAGCCCCTTCGAGAATCCATTAACAAAATTAACAACGATGTCTTCGAGGTAGATGAGCTGAGGATAGAATGATGATCAGTATAATGATACATGCTTTAAAGAAAGTACCATTTGCATCGACTTTAGCTCTAGACCCGCCTTGCGATGTGGAGAGTTTGATGGAAATGGCATAAAAGTACATACATGAAGATGAGTTGAATTCACTAAAAGATCGTGGATGGTCCCAGAACCCTAGATCTCGGGACAAGAAGGAGGTGAAAGAGTTGGGTTGCTAGAGATTTGAAAAAGATCGAGGCAATGATCCATGTAAGGTTGAAGGTGGTGGGTTTCAAAACTACACCCCCCTGAATGGCCCTAGATTGCATGCATTAATGGCCATTGAAAATTCCCGGATGGTAAGATGGCTAAAGAAAATGAGGTCTACCCTGAACTGGAGGAACTCTAATAAATATGGCTATTTTCACAAGAATCATGGACACAACATGGAGGATTGCTACCAATTGAAGGACGAAATTGAGCGACTTATACAACAAGGGTACTTGCAACATTTTAAAGTGCAAGGAGAACCCGAAAGGAAGCCGCAGGCAGAAAGAAGGTCTCGCGGTAGGTCGCAGGAGCACGTTAGACAAGGTCCGGATAAGGGCAAGAGGCCGATGGAGCAAGTCTATCAGCAAGCTCACGACAATTTACCCTGAAAGGGAGTGATATAAATGATATCTGGGGGTTCAACTAATGGAGACTCGAAAGGGCGCAAAGAGATATGCAAGAGCTTGCAGGCTAGAAGGGTCAGGTCATCAGGTCGCTGTGATCCAGGACTCACCTATAGTGTTTGGGAATGCGGATTTACAGGGGATCAACCCAGATCATAATGCCCTACTAGTCATCACGATGGATGTGGCAAATTTCATTGTGCATAAGGTTTTAGTGGATAGCGGGAGCTTGGTGGATGTGATCTCTTTAGAGGTCCTGCGGAAAATGGACCTTGGGATAGCGGCAATAATTCCAGTGGGGACCTCTTTGACAGGCTTTGGGGGAATGAAATAGTACCATTGGGAAGAATTGACCTACCGACCTCTCTAGGCCACGACCCGTGTAGTATGCATGTATCACTTGAAAATGAAATTGACCCCGTATGCATACAACATGATATTGGGAAGACACAGATTAAACTTTTTCCAAGCTGCAGTATCCACGTATCACTTGAAAATGAAATTCCCGACTAGGTTCGGGGTTGGGGAAGTTCGTGGGAATCAAAAGATGGCAAGGGAGTGTTATAATCTATCTCTGAAAAAGAGTGAAGCAAAAAGGGTCATGACGGAGCCGATGAAGCAGTCATATGCGGGAGAGCCTAGCTCAAGTAAAATATGTAGAGTGGAAGATTATAGGATAGAACTAGTGGAGAAATACCGAGTGATCCAATGCGACCTCAATGACTCATCTAAGGCAACCAGAATATGATCGCAAATGACCCCATCGCAGGAGTTGATGGTATTGAATTTTTGAAAAAGAATTGTGTTGTTTTTGCATGGGAACCCACTGACTTGGACGGGATAGATCCGAAGGTCATAGTTCATCGGCTCAACATAGATCCAAAGAAACTTTGGCATGGAGAGGAACAAAATAATAGAAGGTGAGGTCAATACGTTGCTACAGGCAGTGTACATTATTGAGGTGCAATTCACGAATTGGCTCTCTAATGTCGTTATAGTGCCAAAATAAGAAGGGAAATTTGAGGACGTGCACAAACTTCATAGACCTAAATAAAGCTTGCCCCAAAGACCCATACCCACTTCCTCAAATTGATTTGTTTGTAGACTCCACTGTCGGTTGCGCATTATTGAGCATGATAGACGCGTATCAGGGGTATCACCAAATATCAATGGCTGAAGAAGACAGAGAGAAAACCTCCTTTATAATAGATACGGGGTGTACTATTATCGGGTCATGCCATTTGGGCTTAAAAATGCAGGTGCTACCTACGAAAGGCTCGTTAATATGATGTTCAAAGACCTCATTGGGGTGACCATGGAAATGTACATGGACAACATGTTGGTAAAAAATGAGCGAGAAGAAGATCACCCTCACCTCTCGTATATTTTCTTTGTGTTAAGGAGATATAAGATGAAACATAACCAAGTAAAATGTACTTCTGGAGTGCGAGGAGGAAATTTTTTGGGATACTTGGTCAATGAGCGCGACTTCAAAGCGAACCCAAAAAAATTGAAGCGGTACTCCGGATGCCAGCGCCAAAGACCATCAAGGAGGTCCAAACATTAACCGGTATGATGGCATCTCTGAGTTGCTTCATTTTTAGGTCGGGAGATTGTAGCTGTTAGATAAATATTTTTATCCTGATTTTGATGATTTTGTTCAAATGAGTTTTTATACCAAAACAATGTCTCTAAACGTTGTCCAAATACTTCCGATCGATTTAAAATGTTTTTACTATTTTCGGAGTATTTCTTGAAGTTTATTTTCGATAAAAAATTGGACAACACTTATATTTCAAGCTCGACCGGTCGCCCTATAAGGCAACCTGTACCTGAGTTGAGTTTTGAAACAGAAGACGGGACGGAATGGAAAACAAGGAGGGCGACCGGTCGACCTTGAGGTCGACCGGTAGGGGCGACCGGTTCCTGAACAAAATCACTCCCCAAGGAGGAGCCTATTTCTGGAAATTAAGCCAAGACCTCTCCTATAAATAGATGCTTTATTCAAGCAACAAGATACAACACAACATACAAGCAAAGAGCATACAAGCAAACACTTTCATATCTTGTTGTATTTTAGTCTAAGTACTTTCACTTGCACACTCTTGAGGTCTAGGCTTTTGATTCTTGATTACACTTGCACTCAATCTTTGTATTGGTATTATAGAGTTGTAATCTTGAATTTTGTCAATCATCCAAAACAAGATATCCTTGTTGTTGCTCTTGTGGTAAGAGTACACTTGAGTGATCTTAGGTGTTGAAGAGTGTGGTACTCTTCATAGGTGTTGAAGGAAGATTGTGGTAATCTCCTTGAAGGTGTTGTAAGAGGATTGTGGTAATCTTCAAGGTGGTGCTGTATTAATTTTGGTAATTAATAAAATTATTATTCTTTTTCGAAACCCATCCCGGATATACTGTGGTGGTAGAGCACGTAGTCCTTAGGTAGGGTGAAGCTCTTTAAATCGACGTGTGTTGTTTATTTTCCGCATTTTAGTTTTCATCCTTGCTTGATTATTCGAAAAAGAGGGCAAAATATGAAAAACAGGGATAATCTATTCACCCCCTCTAGATTATCGTAGCCACTTGGACTAACAAGTGGTATCAGAGTTTGGCTAGCTCGTTCCGAGTAAAGAGGAAATATCCATGGCTACGAATGACGCTTATCTCACCACCGGCGCCTCCACCAACAAGCCACCACTATTCTACGCCAGCAACTACGCATTTTGGAAAGACCGTATGGAGTGCTTTCTACAAGCGTGCGAGTTCGACATTTGAAATGTGGTCATTGAAGGAGTTTCTCAACCAACCAAGAAATTGGAGGATGGCACCTCGGCTCCTAAACCTTTCAAGGAGTTCGATGAAAATGACAAGAAGGCCTTCTCTCTAAACGGTAAAGCCTTAAATATTTTGCATTGTTCTCTTACCGCCACTGAGTACAATCGCATAAGAGGCATAAGGTCAGCACATGAGGTTTGGGAAAAATTGGAGACTGTATGTGAAGGGACAAAGAAGGTCAAGCAAGCAAGAAAGACCATGCTTGTTAAAGACTTTGAAATCTTTAACATGCATGATGGTGAAAGCATCTCTAAAATGGTGGAAAGGCTTGACAACATTGTCAATCCTCTTGTGGCCCTCGGTAAAGTCATCTTCGAAGAAGACAAGGTGACTAAGGTATTGAATGCTCTTCCCGGCTCATGGTCGAAAAGGTAACGGCAATCACAGAGGCACAAAATCTTGAGACACTCAAGTTTGACGAGCTCATCGGGAACCTCTTGATCTATGAAGTCTATCTCAAGAAGAGAAAAAATTCTAAACCAACCATCAATCAATCTGGTATGCAAAATATTCCTAAAGGTCTTGCTTCTTCCTCTAATAATGCATACTATGATAATGATGATGATGATGAGGAGACGACCGCACTTGTTCGAAAATTTGCAAAATTTGTGAATAAAAATAAGGCAAGAAGACCGAGAGATAATGCTTGCTTGAAATGCGGAAAACCCGAGTACTTCATTGCCGATTGCCCAAAACTCGATGAGGAGGAACAAAAGAAAAAGAAGCCTTTTTCGAAAAAGAAGGCTCTAAATGCGGAGGTCAAAACTTGGGATGAACTACTTGAAACAACCGACGAGGAAGGAGAAACCGAACATGGTCTTATGGCCATAGACGATGAAAACAATGAGGTACGCTCTAAGTCTTCTACCTCCTTCTTAGTTGATGAATTGTAATGTGATTTTGATGAATTGCAAATTGAGTTTCAAATTTGATTGTTAAATACAAGACTTTGAAAAAGGAGCATAAAGAGCTTAAAATTGAAAAGGTAAAATTATTTACTTCTTATGAATCTCTTGATAAAGCTCATGCTATTACTCTTACTAGAGTTCATACTCTTGAAACCAAAAAAGAATCGCTCACCAAAGATCTTGAATGTTTAAAAAGGATGTGCATCATTTTAACATAAGCACGGACAAAGTTACAAAAATTTTAGATGCACAAAGAGGTGAGCATTCCAAATTAGGACTTGGCTATAAACCTTTTCAACCTCTTTCAAAGAAAAATGACAAAGGTCCGACTTTTGTACGTGCTAATAGTGCCCATGATATTATTTGTTTTTATTGTGGTAAAGTTGGTCACTATGTTAGCCATTGTAAATTGAAGAACAATTTTAGCTATGTTTGGAGACCCAAAGGTCTCAAGACTAACCCCCATGAACCCCAAAACTATAGGGTACCCAAAAATAATTCTTTTATATGTCATAGGGGTTATAACAACCATGGAGGATTCAAAATGGCTCGTGGACAGCGGGTGTCACGCCATATGACTGGAAATAGAGAATGTTTACCAACATCAAGCTCCAAGAAGAGGGTATGGTCATGTTCGGCAATGGCAAAGGAAAAATCATTGGTAATGGAGACATTGGTAACTCTTCTTTCTCTCTTAGTAATGTTCTTTTAGTAGAAGGGCTTAAGTTTAAGTTGACAAGTGTTAGCCAACTTTGTGATTCAAATTATAATATTGTTTTTAATAAAGAAAAATGCCTTATTCTTAAAAATGATGAAATTATTTGTGAAGCAAATAGAAAAGGCAATCTTTACAAAATTTGTACAAGTGATTTGATTAGTCAAAATATTTCTTGTCTTGTAGCCAATAATGATTTAACGAGTTTATGGCATAGGCGACTTCGACATGTTAGATACAAGAATTTGAAAAATATTTACAGAAATCAACATTTAAAAGGACTACCCAAATTGAATTTTGAAAATCTTGGCTTATGTGACACTTGTCAAAAGAACAAATTAGTTAAAAGTAGTTTTAAGCCCAAAAATGAAATTTCCACAACCAAGCCTCTACAACTTCTTCATTTAGATTTGTATGGGGATATTGGTACGACGAGTCTAAGTGGAAAACATTACACTTTTGTTATAGTCAATGACTTTTCTAGATATACTTGGGCTCTTTTTCTTACCAATAAAAGCGATGCTGTTAATGAGTTTGTTAAGTTGTGTAGACTTATTGAAAATGAAAAGGAAGATACTATTAAGTCTATTCGAAGTGATCGGGGTGGAGAATTTGATGGTGAATTTAGAGTCTTTTGTGAAACCAAGAGATATGCACATAATGTTTCGGCTCCAAGGACACCTCAGCAAAATGGAGCAGGAGAAAAGAAAACCGGACACTACAAGAGATGAGTCGGTCCATGCTCAATGAATTCTCTCTTCCAAAATATTTTTGGGCCAAACTTCGTAAATAAAGTACCGCTTGCTATGTCATTAATCGAGTTTATATTCGTCCTAAAATGAATAAAACTCCATATGAGCTTTGGAAAGGAACAACTCCTAATATTAGCTACTTTAAAATATTTGGATGTAAGTGTTTCATTTTGAATACTAAGGATCAATTGGACAAACTTGATCCTAAAGCCGATGAAGGAATACTTATGGGGTATTCAACGAAGAGCAAAGCATATCGGGTTTACAATAAAACTAGTGGGGTTGTTGAAGAATCTATTCATGTAAAAGCCCCGGGTATTGAAAGGATACCCAATAATGAAAGTGATGAAGAGGATATTATTGAACCCATTGTTCAAAATGATGCTCAAAATGATCAAATTCTACAACAAATGATCAACCATCCACTTCAAATGTTCCTCAAGAAGATAGAGGTGATACTTCGGATCTTCCCGTAGCATTGAAATTTAAGGGAGATCACTCAAAAGATCTTATTATTGGTGATCCCCTTAATAAAGTGATGACCCGAAAAAAATTTGCCGAGAAAGCTCTTATATCTCAAAAAGAGCCTAAAAATGCCAAAGAGGCTATTGAGGATGAGGATTGGTTTTTGAAAATGCAAGAAGAGTTGAATCAATCTGAAAGAAATGATGTATGGGAATTGGTACCTTGTCCTCCATCTCAAACTATTATTGGTACTAAATGGGTATTTCGGAACAAACTTGATGATCAAGGCAACATTGTTCGAAACAAGGCAAGGTTAGTAGCTCAAGGGTATTGTCAAGAAGAAGGTATTGATTATGATGAAACTTTTGCACCCGTAGCACGTTTAGAAGCTATTCGTATTTTACTTGCCTATTCTTGTTTCAAAAATTTCAAGCTTTACCAAATGGATGTTAAATCCGCTTTCTTAAATGGTTTCATTCAAGAAGAAGTCTATGTAAAACAACCTCCGGGGTTTGAAAATTTTTCTAGGCCAAATGATGTTTATAAACTTAAAAGGGCCTTGTATGGTTTAAAACAAGCACCCCATGCATGGTATGATAGACTTAGCTCTTTTCTTTTGCAAAATGGTTTTACAAGAGGTAAAGTTGATACTACTCTCTTTGTTTTCTAAAAAGGGCAAGATTGTTTACTTGTGCAAATTTATGTTGATGATATTATTTTTGGTGCTACTAATGAATCCCTGTGCGAGAAATTTTCTTAGTTGATGCAAGGTGAATTTGAAATGAGCATGATGGGGGAGCTTGATTTCTTCCTTGGACTTAAAATTAAGCAATGCCAAGAAGGTATCTACATTTCGCAATCTAAATATACAAAAGAACTTCTGAAAAAGTTCGGCATTGAAGAAGGAATAACCGTCTCTACCCCTATGGCAACAAATGTCAAAATTGACAAAGATCAGAAAGGCAAGTCCGTGGATGAATCAAAGTATCGAGGTATGATTGGTAGTTTACTTTATTTAACCGCAAGTAGACCGAACATTCTTCATGCCATATGCCTATGTGCTCGTTTTCAAAGCAATCCCAAAGAATCTCATATGAGTGCCGTTAAAAGGATTTTTCGATATTTGAAAGGCACTATTCAATATGGTTTATTTTATCCAAAGAATGAAACTTTTTCTCTTAAAGAGCTTATAGTGATTCGGATTATGTGGGTAATATTGATGATCGGAAAAGTACTTCCGGCTCATGCCAATTTTTGGGCGATTGCCTAATTTCTTGATTTTCAAAGAAATAAAATTGTGTTTCACTTTCAACGACCGAAGCCGAATATATTTCCGCAGCTTTTTGTTGTACACAACTTCTTTGGATGAAACAAACCTTAGTGGATTACAAATGTTCTTTTGAAAATATTCCTATATTTTGTGATAACATATCCGCTATTAATATTGCTCAAAACCCGGTTCATCATAACCGTACTAAACATATTGAGATTCGACATTATTTTCTAAGGGATTGTGTTTCTAAACGAAAAACTGAGATATCTTTCGTACCATCTCAAGATCAATTAGCGGATATTTTAACAAAACTGCTATCTTTCTAATGCATATTGAATGAGGTTAACGTTTGCATTTTGCATGTTTTTAAAACTTAGGGGCAAAAATCGGATTTTGGTTGAAAATTTGGATTTTGGAAAACAAGTTGAGACAAGAATTTGAAAAATATTGAGGGCAACCGATCGGGACCTTACCTCAAATTGTCGCCCACACCATCGACCGGCCGCCCACACCGTCGATTAGCCCACCGCCATTTTATGGTTAAAAACGTTTCCACAACCAAGCCTCTTGAACTTAGCCATTTTGGCTCATTTTGTCCATTTTTCGTCCCTTCGCCATTTGCACACAAATTTCACTTCAAACTTGTTTTCTTGCATACTTTTCATATCTTGGACTTAATTAAAAGATCATCATCATCATTGATTATCTTTACTTGATTGAATGGTAAGAATTTGTAGGTCCCAAGAGGGGTGTGAGTAAGGTTTAGAAGGGGGTTGAATAAACCTTACCAATTTTTCGATTTTAGTCCTTGTAAAATATTACGAGTTAAATACACAACTATGTCCTTGATGGACAACTAAGTTAGTTAACCATTAGCCACTCAACAGACTCAATTGAGCTACTTTATTGATAGAATAACTTCACTATTTAGTCTAAACCTTAACTTGGTTGTGATGAGATTTTCATGGGGTATTCAAAGACTTAACACCCTTGAATTTTGGTTTAAGTTTGTTTTAACACTTGGTTTTAGCACCTTGTTAATTATCAATTGGATAGCAAATTATCAAAATGATCAAATTCTAGATATTAAATGATATGCATAAAGTAAATGCTGAAATGTAAGTGAGATCACTCACACAATAAATTTTATAGAGGTTCGAAGATGGGGTAATTATTCTAATCCTCTCTTCTCCAACTCCTCCAGGAATCCACTAAGTATTGATCAAACTTGAGTACAAAAAGTGGTTATCAACAAATCCGGATACAAGTTTTTATCACACGAAGGTTTGACTTGATCCTTTGGGACTCACTGAGATGCCTTGGTCACATAAAAACGCTTCTCGTGGATGACTAAATGGTTTCTTCAAGGTCTATGTAAAACAACCTCCGGGGTTTACTTCACTTGCTCAAACTTCTTGGATTTGATCACGAAGCCCTCCAATAACTTGAGACTTTTCGACCTTGAACCTTTCTACAATCCTCCTTGGAATGTAGACCCCATTTGATTCTTCAAAAGTTTCCTCTTCAACAAGATGAAGTTGTCTTTCCTTCACAACTTGGTGTTGGATCAAATTCCTTGAGGTTTAAGCTTGAGGATTTGCTTGAATAACTTGAGAATATTTTTGCAGTTACTGATCGAATGATAACTTGAATGTTCGTGGTTCAGAATAACCGTTTCTCTAAGTGATTCCTCAGCCTTTTATAGTGAACTTTCAAAAATCGACAAGTCCGTTGAAGAGATATGCGATTTCAAAAGTCACTTGTATTCGCTGCCATATGCTTGTCTTGTTGCGCATCCTTGATCTTGACATTTTCTCGTATTAAATGAACATTCAACTTTTTTTGAGTCGACATCAAAGTGCGGCTTCCCATTGGTTTATTCCTTTTGCACGCTTGGGATCGAGCACTTTAAGACATGGCAACATGGAAGTATTACTTGTTTAGGTAATATTCTTGACTTAATATACGGATTCTTTTGTACACAACTTTTGTCTTGACTGTTCTTTTGCCTTTCCTTAACTTCCGCAGTGACTTCCGAGTTAGCTCCCAATCATTGGATGACTCATCATACTTCAACTTGAGATTTGGCTATCTTAAGTTGACTTGATCAATTAGCGACACTTCACAAAACATCTTTCTAATGCATATTGAATATCATAGCATGTTTTTAATTTTCTTTCAATGAGTTCTTGTCTTTTTTTCCTTGCTATATTCAGCTGCTTCACAGCGGAGTCTTCATCCCAGTCTTCAGTTAACTTCTTGTATATCCAGGCATAGCCGACTTGACTCAGCTCGTACAACCCTATCTATTTTAATGCAAATTACAAGGAAAATGGGGTGCCAACTTTCTAGTCTAAGTTTTACATGGCATTCATCAAAATCTAATAAACAAATTTCCCAACAATTTCTCCCTTTTTGATGATGGCTAAACTTAAAAACATACATACAACAAGCAAATAGCAATGATACATACAGACAATTTATAAACAGAGAATGTATGCGCAGAATCAATCTTTTTATTGATCATAACATTCTTGTCCTTTACACAGTTGTTTACAAGGTGTATCAGAGCAAACATGACATTCTATATCTACGCAAAACATAGAAATTCTAGATTCTTATTCAATGTACAGAAGACTTACATACATATGCATTTACAATAGTAAAATACATGAAGGGGTGGACAACAACACTTCATCGCCTTCACTGTCTCCTTCTTTCCTCTTCAGCTCTGTCATGTTCTGGTCTCTTTCTCTTCTTTTCTTCTTTAGCTGCTTTATTTTTCTCATAGGCTCTTCTGGCAGCTTCGTCTTTTCTCTTTCTTTCTTGTCTTTCTTCCCACAGCTGAGTTTGTCTTTTATTTTCTTCTTCAATCCTTTTTACATAATCAGCATTCTTCCTGGCCACTTCCATATTGGCTACTTCGTCATACCCAGCCCAATAAATCCCTCATTTCTTGCTTGGATCTATGTATTCGATGTTTTTGGGTAGAGGTATAGGTCTGAAACCTCTTCCTCCACTGCTTCTCCCTCTTCCTCTGGGTGTGTATTGTATTGGGGCTCTTCTTCCCGGTGAGTGACAAGCGAGTGACCAATGAGTGATCGCTAGAGTCTCAACGCTGCTATCGCCTTCTTCGCACGCTTGAGCCCTTTTTCCCAATACAAGTCCCGTGCTTGGGCCATGGTCATGCCTTGAAGTATCCCTCGGATGCGAGCGTTTTGAATTCATCAACTGATCTAGGCTCGGTACTGATGTCTGAAATGGCATCAGTGTCGCTTCCTGCTAGAATGCCTTCGTATTGTTTCAATATATCCATCGCACGGGCATCCATTTTTCTTTCAACCTCCTTCATCTCTGCTTCTACTATCTTCCTCTTCTCAAACATGGGCACAACAGAGTGTTGGAGCGGCAGAGTCACTGGAAGTTTGCTGATGATGTCAGCTGTGACAAGTCCTTGTTGAGGGGTTCTAGCAACCATTAAGGTCATATCCTTTGAACCTTCTCCCTCAACGGATTTTCCCTTATCTTTCTTCTGCTCCTCAGCTGTTTTCTTCTGCTTCTCAACAGCTCTGTCCTTATTCTCAGCAGTCGATCATTTCAACGTCTTTTGGTATTCATTTTCCCCCTTTTTGGCATCATCGAAGGAGAGAGAAACCCCTGGAAACATGCCAACAAGCATGAAGTCTAGGCGGCTGATAGCTGAGTTTTGCTTGGAGTCTGCTGCGGAGTATGCTACACGGAATTCTGAGCGGGTGGCTTTGGATTCGGCTGCCACCAGCTTCATTTCAGCCATAAGGAGGCTGAACTTTTTATTCATGTTTTCCTCCACGCGCAGAAGTTCTTTGAGATGAAATTCTCGTAGCAGTTCCATTTCCGTGGTATTAAAGGCATGCATCCTATCAATATTTTCTTGCATCCTCTTCTTCATGTAAGCATTATCAGCGCTCCGGATTAGCATCTTATTGTACAATGCTTTGAAGTATCGAACCTGTTCCACATGCATTGTCTGCTGTTGTTGCCACCATTCCCTGATTCTGACCACTATTCCATGCAGATTGGCTGTAAGATTTGCATCTCTGTTATCCAACCGCATATCCAATGAGGCCTGGTGCCTTTCCATCTTCTCTATCTCCGCAAATATTGCCTTGAAGACTTCTCGAACCACAGCTGTCACCTCTGTCTCAGCTGGCGGCCAAGCAACATCAAAATCAAAATCTGCTGGGACGATGGTATCTGTGGGAATGACTGGATCAGGTTTATGGAAACGTCGTTGATCTCTAGCTGATTCATCATCAAGATCGGCAGCTCTAGTGAGAAAGGGAACGTTTGTTCAAATGCATCATCACGGACATAGGGAATGTGTTCAATGGTAACTTGTGGCCGTGATGTGCCCGGTTGGGTCGATTCTTCTGCAGCGTTGGGAGCCTGCGCAGATGACTCGGTCGCAGCTGGGCCTTGGTGTGGGGGTTGGCCAGCTGACTGTTGAACAACTTCTTTGGCCTTAGTGGTTGATTCTACATGAATTTGCGTGTCCTCTGTTGCACCATCAGCGTCATCGGACGATGATGAGTCCTGAAGGCTTGGCTCATCATCAAAATTGAATTTTTGACGAGCAGCCTTAAATTCTTGCTTACTCGTGCTAGGAAGAACATCCTCAGCTGAGTCTTTTGGACTTGCAATAGGGGATGACTCAGCTTCATCTTCACCTTCAGATCCCATAATAGTTACGTCAGGGTTGTCTTGGGAATCGTGAAGGGAACTTATCTCCTTCTCAGTTGCATGAGGGATGTTCTGTACTTCTGCCTCTTTACCTCGGGAAGTCTCAACCTCCTGTAGGCCTTGATGCACTCCTGCCGTCTCAAGCGCAGCAAGGCCTGGACATTCCCTTCGGCTGCACTCACTGCCTTGGGGTCTTTGACGGTGGCATCCACAGAGCCTCAACTCCGTGGATTGCACTTTCATTGCCCAGTGTTAACTCCCGGGCGCTCCATCCTGTGCCTCGATCGCATTAGCGGCATCCTCGGCTGCGAGAAGCGGTTGGCACTTTCACCGAGACAGTCTCAATCGTCCGAGCTTCTTCATGACAACTTCTTTGTGTTTCTATTTCTTGTTCCTTTTCCACTTCGCCTCCGAGATTCATGGTGGAGTTATGCTGCAAACCTCCGACCTAGCCGCAGCGGAGGGAGTTTCCCCTCGGTGGCACACAAACCGAGTGACTTGGATTGGGGTCACTCTTCTCCAAACTCCCACTGTTTCTGTGAGTGTTCACCGTACAAAGGTGGTAAAACACCTTCAATGGGGTTGGCTCGACTTGGGTCCCCAGGTTCCCGTTTCATCGCCAAGTCCCCTAGATCTATTCTCTGAGTGAGCAGGGGAAGTGGTTGCAACAATAATAGTAGCAATTTGGTGTACCACTCCCAATGGATCAATTTCCAGCTGAGATTTGGAAGACTCTCCCGGTCCTTCCATCACCGCTTGCTCATGCATCATCCTGGATTCCCGCATGGCTTCTTTGCATTTCCAATTTTTCTCAGATTTGCAAAGCAGGTCCAAATCCTCATCACTTTCTGAAAGTATGTCAAGATGTGGATGAGTATGATCGATGGTTCGATTAGAGGACAAACACTCAAGGCTTTCGCACGACGAGCTTCGCTTCCTCTCGCGCCCTAGCTGCATTCGTTCTCCTTTCGAATTTGCGGCATGTTGATGCAAATTTATCCTCATCAAGGGCTTACAACATCAGATCAACTTCAAGGAACCTCAAGAGTTCATCTTCCTCTTCAATAAACTCTGGGTGTTCAAACTGCACCCTAGAGTGACTCAACTCCCACTTCCTCCATTCTCGCAGACGATTTTGGATGTCTGGATATAGTGGAGATAGCATGATCACTTCATCGTCATCATCTTTCTGCGGTACCTCTTTCTCAGGAATGGAGGGTAGCAGAGCTTGCTGCTCTTCATCCTCAGCCGTCTGCGCGGTGGAGACACGGTCCTGTCGACAGAGACTTAGCCGTCTCAACCAAGTTATTGCTCTCACTCGGTCCCTGTTCATAGCTGGGTCTTCGACTTGCCTCTGCTGATCGGCCTCAGCAGACTTGGCGGTTTCATTAATGATCTCTGGAGACTCCACTTCTCCAACTGTTTCAGCGATCTTTTCCAGCTGAGTGGCAGACTCAGCTGTTTTCTCAAGCTCTGAACACTTGAAGAGTCTTCTTTTTTTGGTCCTTACCAGAGGAATTTCTGGTTCGGATACAGTTTCTTCAGAGTCCTGGGTGGCGGGGGCCGGTGCTACTTTTGTGGTCTGAGGTTCTGGCTTTCTAGGCTTGCCAGTCCTCTTTCTCTTGACAACTGGAGAAGGTATTTGAGGTTCCTTCTCAGGTGCGGCTGCAGGGGCATGTGCAGTTGTTTTCTTTGCCGCAGGGCCAGCGTTCTTCTTTTCAGCTGCAGGAGCAGCTTTCTTCTTTGGAGGGGAGGAGACAGCTGTTTCCTCGGGGTCAGCTGATTCCCCCTCACTGGTGTCCGTCCTCTTGGCATAAGCTCTCTTCTGAGCTCCGGAAATATTTGATCTGAACATCTTCTTATTAACATGGAACACCTTTCCATGTCGGAGTGGAACTCCTTTCACCTCCATCAACCAGCCAATCACAAGGCCATACCCCAAGGATCCTCCGAAAGACCATCTTCCTTGAAAGACTTATTTCCAACATTTTAGCAGAGTCTTCAACGTATGCAACATCTGTGATTTCTAATCCATTTTTCTTGATGGATCCAGTGCCTCTTATTTCCCCTGGAGCTTCATTTCCTCCAAATATGACTTTTGCACCTCTAATATCCTTGAATTTTGTCAGATTTTTCTTGTTCCTGTCATGTGTCTGGAACAGCCACTATACCAGGTTCCTTGGCGCTCAGCTATTTCTTGAACCTGCAATCAAGAAAATTAGTTTTTAGGTACCCATACTTGTCTGGGTCTTGAGGGGTTAGTGCTGTAAGATGATCCAACCAACCTATAGCCAAATGATTTGACTCTAAGGGGTTGCCATCTATCTGTGCCATAATCATAATTCACTTTGGCAAATTGCTTGCGGGCTTTAGGTTCATACATCTGTCTCTTTTGTCTGTATGCCTCTGTGTGTGTTTTAGCAACTGCCTTCTTTGGGTAATTGTGATATCTCTGAGTGTAGTGCCTGGGTGCATATGTGTGCTGATGATAGCTCTGTTGCATTTGGAATGGCCTTTACAGAGTTCTCGGCCTTTGCCATTTAGGCTTGTATTCCGTAGGTCTTAGCTGATATTTCACATTATTCCAATCTACTTGACTTGGGTAGTTTCTACCATTCCCATTATTTGTGTTTCTTTGATAGAACTTCTGGGGATTTTGGTAGCTCTGTTTCTTCTTCACAGAGTACTTCATGTTTGGAATTTGCTGAGGAACTCTGCTGGATTTATTCTCAGCTGTCCTCTCATCATACTCAACTGGTTGTTTTCATTTTCTTTTATATCCAAGGCCAGTTTGTTTGTGATTGTGCTTTGGAATAACTGTGTGTGCAACATTTGGTGTCTTGGATTTTTGAGATGCTTCATTACTTAAAGATCCTTTTTCCAAGATCACTCTTGGAGTTTGACTATGCACAAAGGAATTGAATCCTATGCCTGTCTTGTCTCCACATTCTTTTTGGCTCATGATAAGGTCATCCAATGATTTAGATGCCTTTGTGAATGAAGCAATCACATTTTTGAGATCATTTTCTCTCTTTTCTATAGCAGCTATCTCTGTTGTTTGTTTAGCATTTTCAGCCTTCAGCTCTTTGTTCTCATCAGCTTTGTGACTTAGAGTACTTAGCTCCTTAGTCAGCTGTGAGTTTTGACTTTTGAGCTGGCTGTTTTCCTCATTTAATAGTGAGTGTGAGGATTTAATGTACTCAAAATCTTTCATCATTTTGCCTAATGAATCATAAAGATCAGTGGGTGATGAAGTGTGTGTATCACAATCACTATCACTAGAATTTGAATGAGATGAGTTAGAGTGTACCTCATCTTCTTGGTCAGGTTAATCTTGTTCTTTGGCCATTAGATAGGTTAATGCTTCTTCTTCAGAGTCACTTGAGTAGTCAGCTTCACTACTCTCTGAAATCACGCTTCTTTTGACTTAGTCAGACAAAGATTCTCGGCATTCTCGCCCAACATTGCTCTTCTCTTTTCTTGCCTTCTTTCTCTGAAGACTTTTCTTTCTTCTTCATTCCTGTATTTATTGACTACAGGATATGGACAGTCAATGGCAAAGTGTCCTGGTTGTCTGCAATTCCAACACAGGTTTTCAACTTTTTGATCAGCTCTCTCATTTCTTGGGTTGTCTGCTCTTTGATATCGACCTTTTGATATTCTGCTCTCTTTGGTGGTCTATCTTCCCTTGACTTGGAGGGAGCTGAATGTCTTCTGGAGGATTCACCTTTGTTTCTTTTGTAGTTCTTGTTGAAGAACTTTTTGAATCTTTTAACCATCAAGGCAATTTCCTCCTGGTCAATGACTTCTTTGGTCTCAGCTCTCTTCCCTTCCTTGACTATGAGTGCAGTTGTTTTGGGTATAACTATTTCCTCTTGATCCTTTCTTCTCAGCTCAAACTCATAGGCTTTGAGGTCTGAGAATAGCTCATGATTGGATTTTTTGATAGGTCCATCGAGTGCCTTAGAGCCATGGTCTTCATTTCCCACTCAGCTGGGAGGCTCCTTAGTATCTTCATACACATCTCCTTCTGTGTGTATTCTTTCCCAAGTGCTGAGAGCTCAATCGTTATTTCAGTGAATCTAGCATCCAGCTGATCCATTGTCTCACCTGCAAGCATTTTAAAATTTCAAATTTTTGAACAACAACAGATAATTTGTTTTCCTTGATTTGCTCAGATCCTTCACAAATTAAGGTTAATTTATCCCAGATTTCTTTGGCTGTTTTGCAAGATTTGACTTTGTTGAACATGGCTTTGTCCAAAGTCTTGTAAAGTATATCCTTGGCCACGTTGTCAAGGTTGTATCTTTTTCTATCATCATTTGTCCACTTAGCTCGTGGCTTTTCAACCATAGCTGGTCTGGGAGAAGCAACCTCCTCTTCCTCAGCTGCAGCAGCCCTCTTAGCAGCTGTATTCACTTTCATTATTTGCCGTGGCCCATCCTCTATCACTATCCACATTTCATCATGTAAAGCTGATAGATGAGCCTGCATAAGTATTTTCCG
The DNA here is from genome assembly GCA_016081115.2 of Rehmannia glutinosa. Lineage (NCBI taxonomy): Eukaryota > Viridiplantae > Streptophyta > Magnoliopsida > Lamiales > Orobanchaceae > Rehmannia > Rehmannia glutinosa. Next base: position 34,696,121 of record CM071927.1, read on the forward strand.
GTCATCAAATTCTTCAATGGTGAACATAGGAATGCATGCAAATTTGCTTCCATGATAATAACTTTGATGTTTTAAAAAAACTTTTGAAAGAACAAGTGTTAAAAATCTTCTTTGAAAGATTGGAGATCTAGTTCAGTAACCAGTGCGGAAGGCTCAATGAAGTTGTCTTTGAAAGAACAAGTGTTAAAAATCTTCTTTGAAAGATTGAACAAAAGTTTCCTCTTCAACAGTATGAAGTTGTCTTTCCTTCACAGCTTGGTGTTGGATCGAATTCCTTTGAGGTTTAGGCTTGAGGATTTGCGCGAATAACTTGAGAATATTTTTGCAGGTTACAGCTCGAATGATAACTTGAATGTTCGTGATTCAGGTAACCCTCTCTCTAAGTGATTCCTCAGCCTTTTATAGTGAACTTTCAAAAATCTGCCCGTTGAAGAGATAGGCTGATTTCAAAAGTCACTTGTATTCGTTGGCTTGTCTTGTTGCAGTCCTTGATCTTGATATTTCCTCATATTAAATGAACATTCACTTTTCGTCGACACAAGGTGTCTTTGTGCTTCCCATTGGTTTATTCCTTTTGCACGCTTCTCGGGATCGAGCACATTAAGATATGGCGACATGGAAATATTACTTGTTTAGGTAATATTCTTGACTTACGTACAACGGATTCTTTTCGATTGTCTTGACTTGATCGCTTTTCCTTAACTTCCCCGGTGACTTGAGTCGGCTCCCAATTATTGGATGACTCATCTCACACTTCAACTTGAGATTTGGCTATCTTGAGTTGACTTGACCGACACTTCACACAAACAGATATCAATCAAGCTACTCCTTGATCGAGTTCTTGTCTTCTTTTCCTTGCTATACTCGATTGCTTCACAAAATGAGTCTTCATCCCGATCTTGATTAACTTCTTGTATATCCAGGCATAGCCGACTTGACTCAACTCGTACAACCCTATCTATTTTAATGCAAATTACAAGTAAAATGGGGTGCCAACTTTCTAGTCTAAGTTTTACACGACATTCATCAAAATCTAATAAACAAATTTCCCAACAGAATTCTACTTCCTTTGCTCAATTGGGTTGAACCCTTGAGATTGTGACTTTTTTGTTATATTTTTGATCGATGTTTCATATGATTGTGATGAGCTTGTTATTTATGATGTATTGAATTGTGTTTGAACTGTTTTGGTGATGAAATTTTTTGGCTTGACTCATTTACAAGGGTTTTATACAATTTTTTATTCTTCACGCCCACAAGCTGTTCGATGAATTGTCACAAAGAATTTCTCATCTTGTACATGACTCTTATGCTTTCAAATGTCTTATAAACTTATTGAGATCACGTCTTGCCAAATAAAACGAGCTTATGGATATCAAATGATCAATTTCTCCCATTGCTATTCGGATTCTACATCTATGTTTTTTCAACGGTTGATAACTTGGCTCTATGGCGCACTTTAATATACATGTATGATGTTTTTATCATCCTAATATTCTTTTTGATGATTCCAAAGGGGGAGAAATAGGAAATTGGCTCGTTAGCTAAAAGAAGCTAATAAAAGCTCGCAATAGAAGCTATAAGCTATGGCTTTCTAATGCCATAAGTTTGCCATAAGTTGTAAAGAATACTTAGTCCAATGGTTGTATTATGGACTTGTTTGCATGGATAATGAGTATTTGTGACACGGAGAGCTTCTAAGCTCTTGTTGTTTATATTCATCTTGTAAAAGCTTGTGCTTCTAGCTTATGCAATATTTCTTATTGATGTGCTTGTTGATAGATTTTTAAACGGATAGTTTACTCATAGACCGGAAAATTGTTTTGTTTTCGAAATCGTCATCTTGAAAATTGTTTTAGTTTGTAATCATCAAAAAGGGGGAGTTTGTTAGATAAATGTTTTTATCATGATTTTGATGATTTTGTTCAAATGAGTTTCTATACCAAAACAATGTCCCTAAACGTTGTCCAAATACTTTCGATCGATTTAAAATATTTTTACGATTTTTCGGAGTATTTCTTGAAGTTTATTTTTGATAAAAAATTAGACAACACTTATATTTCAAGCTCGACTGGTCGCCCTATTGGGCAACCTGTACCTGAGTTGAGTTTTGAAACAGAAAATGGGACGGAATGGAAAACAAGGAGGGCGACCGATCGACCCTGAGGTTGACCGGTGCCTGAACAAAATCACTCCCCAAGGAGGAGCCTATGTCTGGAAATTAAGCCAAGACCTCTCCTATAAATAGAGGATTCATTCAAGCAACAAGATACAACACAACATACAAACAAAGAGAATACAAGCAAACACTTTCATATCTTGTTGTATATTAGCCTAAGTACTTTCACTTGCACACTCTTGAGGTCTAGGCTTTTGATTCTTCATTACACTTGCACTCAATCTTTGTATTGGTATTGTAGAGTTGTAATCTTGAATTTTGTCAATCATCCAAAACAAGATATCCTTGTTGTTTCTCTTGTGGTAAGAGTACACTTGGGTGATCTTAGGTGTTGAAGAGTGTGGTACTCTTCATAGGTGTTGAAGGAAGATTGTGGTAATCTCCTTGAAGGTATTGTAAGAGGATTGTGGTAATCCTCAAGGTGGTGTTGTATTAATTTTGGTAATTAATAAAATTCTTTTTCTTTTTCGAAACCCATCCCGGATATACTGGGGTGGTAGAGCACGTAGTCCCTAGGTGGGGTGAAGCTCTTTAAATCGACGTATGTTGTTTATTTTCCGTATTTTAGTTTTCATCCTTGCTTGATTATTCGAAAAAGAGGGCAAAATCTGAAAAATCGGGATAATTTATTTACCCCCCTCTGTTGGCAAAACCGGTAAAGGGGGAGCCTCTTTACCTATATCTCGCTGTGTCGCCATGTATTGTGAGCTCGTTTCTAGTTAGAGAAGGTGGGGATTCTCACCAACCAGTGTATTATGTGAGTAAGGTCCTTCAGGGTGCTGAGGAAAGGTACTCGAAGTAGAAAAATTAGCATTAGCTCTGTGATCTCAGCTAGAAAGTTGCGACCGTATTTCCAATCACACGAGATAATAGTCTTAACTAACCAACCTTTGCAGCAGGTCATTGGGAAACCGGACCTCTTAGGTCGGTTGGTTAAGTGGACAGTGGAGCTTAGAGAGTTTGACATCAAGTATCGAGCACGAACATTCGTAAAGGCACAAGTCTTGGAGGATTTCTTGATAGAGGTGGATTACCGTATAGAACCCAGATCTGAAACATGGATGCTCCACATAGATGGATTTGGCTATGGCGTTTAAGGGAGGAGTTGGGATCCTGCTGCAGGGACCTGATAATTTGGAGTTGGAGGTGGCACTAAAGTTGGATTTTGACATTACCAACAATGAGATGGAATATGAGGCGTTAATAGCGGGGATGAAGTTGGCTTTGAAATGCCAAGTAAGAGGGCTAGTTGCTACATACTCGCAGCTGGTAGTTATGCAAGTTCAAGGAGACTATGAGGCAAAGGAAAAAACAATGGTAGCATACTTGGACAGGGTCAAGCAGTTAGTTGCAAACTTTGAGCATTTTCAATTTGCATCAGTCTTTGAGGTCGAGAAAATGAAGGAAGCGGTCTGCTCCGCCGGACTTGCAAGTAGTGTGCTAGGGGTGACCTCAAGGATAGTGGTGGTTTTAACATCGGAATACCCCGAGATCAGATCTAAAAAAGACTTGATAGAGCTATGCCCTACAACGGATCTGGTTCTCCCGATTTCAAACTTATGAGGGTGGATGGAAGACATTAGAAGTTATTTGGAATGGGGTCATTTTCCTATAGACCCAACAAAGGCAAGACGATTTCATGCCAAAGCATCACGTTTTTTCATCTTTAAGGGGGATCTATATAAAAAAACCGTAGTAGGGATCTTGCAAAAATATCTAACACCTGAAAGAGCCACTTATGTGATGTAGGAAATCCATGAAGGAAGATGTTGAAATCATTCAGTCGGGGGGTCACTAGCTCTAAAGGTAATGCATCAAGGGTATTTTTGGCCAACATTAGTCAAAGAGACTACGGAGTATGTTAAGATATGTGAGAAATGCCAAAGGTACTCGAACTTGCCTCATCAGCCGACGATTTGAAAATGGGGAATAGATATCTTAGGGCCTTTCTTGCTCGCCAAAGCCTAGAAAAAACTCATTATTCTGGCCATCGAGTATTTTTCTAAATGGATAGAAACTGAAGCCTTGACCAAAATCACAGAAATGGGGCTCATGAACTTTTTGTGGAAAAACATAGTGTGTAGATTCGGGGTCCCTCGAGTTCTAATATCATATAATGGGACTTAGTTTCAAGGAAAGAAAATAAGGGAATGGTGTAAGGAGATGAAAATTCAGCAAAATTTCACAACAGTAGGAAATCCGCAAGCGAATGGCCAGACAAAGGTCGCCAACAGGATCATCTACATCATCTCAAGATGCGGCTGGAGCCAAGACCAATCGGGTGGAAGAGCTCCAGGAGTATTATGGGCATATAGAATGACCCCAAGGACTTCAATAGAGAAAACCCCTTTCGGTCTGGTGTATGGTTCCGAATCAGTGATACATACAGAAATTGGAGAGCCAACTTACAGTGTCAAAAAATATGAAGCATACAAGAATGAAAAAGGCAAAGCGCTAGACTTGGATATCATTGAGGAAACAAGGGAGCAAGCTTACTTAAGGGTCCTGCATACGAAAGGGAGGATGCTGAGTGAATATAACAAACAAGTGAAAAAGAGAAACTTCCAAGTTGGAGACCTTGCCCTGAAAAAGGTGGATGTATCAAAGCACGTTGGAAAATTGGACCCTCATTCGGGTCTCTAAGAAAAGGACGTACATGCCGGAAGATTCCCAAGGCAAGGAGCTCCCTAAGCCTTGGAACGCGCAAAATTTTCAAAAATTCTACGCTTAATAAAAGTGTTTTGCTTTAAAATTAGGGGCAAGGATAGGCGTTTAGCCAGTGGTTTACAGTTCTAACCCCATTTTTTATTCAAGTTATGGAGGTCAAATATGGATCCAGCTACTAAAGTTTGACATAAGTTTTTACGTACAAATTAGGGGTAGAGAATAGGCGTTTAGTCTGTTGACCCTATTCCTCTAACCCCAAATTTTGAGTAGTGAAATGCAAGTATCTGATCTCACCTTTCAGGATAAGAATTGATGTGTGCAGACTATTAAATGTCTTATATTTATTTTTTGCAATGAGTAGGTCGCACCGACATGATCTAAAAAGATCCTGCAAAAGCCAAATCGTGAAATGACTTAAAGGGCTCCAACGCGGTAAACTAGGGATCTCGAAATATCCCAAAAGCCAAGTCTCTTAAGACTTAAATGGCTCCAAGGCATTAATTTAGGGATCTTAAAAGATTCCATGAGCCAAGTCTTTTGAGACTTAAAATGGCTCCAAGACATTAATTTAGGGATACCGAAAGATCCCAAGTGCCAAGTCTCTTGAGACTTAAATGGCTCCAAGGCATTAATTTAGGGATCCCGAAAGATCCCAAGTGCCAAGTCTCTTGAGACTTAAATGGCTCCAAGGCATTAATTTAAGGATCCCGAAAGATCCCAAGAGCCAAGTCTCTTGAGACTTAAATGGCTCTAAGACATTAATTTAAGGATCCCAAAAGATCCCAAGAGCCAAGTCTTTAAAGACTTAAAGTGCCTCGAGATGTTAACTTAAGGATCTTGAAAGATTCCGAAAGAAAAAAGGCATCGAATTCTCCAGGCCCACAAAACCTCAGCTTGTGAGCCAGAAGCTACAAGTCATAGAGATCACTTAAGACCTTATGATAACTTAAGGGCTCATGAGACCCAAAATCAATGGTCAATGATTCAGATAGATTCCAAGACCGGAAGCCTTAGGGTCTCATGAGACCCCAAGAGAAGAAGAGTGAGGGTCTTAAAAACCACAAGCTATAGAGGTCTTTAAAGAACTCCGAACGAGCAAAGCGACAGGGTTCATAAGAACCCTAAAATGTGAAGTAAGGGTCTTGTAAGACCCTCAGAACTTTAATAAAACAAAGAGCTAGTAGAAACAATAAATAAGAAGGAAAAGAAAAAGAGAGAGGTAGAGGGAGAATAATTACTAAAGAGCATTTAAAGTATGAAATTTTGATAAAAAATAGAGTACAATTTGTAGCATGATCAAATGCCTTAGTAATTAACGTTCCCATGGAAACATCATAAAATATGGGCTAATAACCCTTACAAAACAACATAAAACCAGGAGGCTCCCAAAATTAAGGGCCCAAGAGTAAGCAAACATCAAGCATATCATCCCCATCTCTGGAAGGATGCTATTTGGGAGGAGCTATGGCATCAGATGCGGGATCTTGTGTACTAAGCAGGAACCCAAATTTATGATCCCCTAAGTTCTCCTCCCCTTGTTCGAGTGCAGGCCTTTCACCATTCCCATCTAGCTCGGGGTCCATCTTGCTCGAGTCAAAGTCGACCTTGAAGCCCCCAATTTGTGGAGATGAGATTGACATTTGTAGAACCCCATGACTTCGAACTCGATAACTGTCTCCACTACAAGCCTATCAAAGACTAGGTAGTTCTTGAAGTCTTTGGCACCTATGACCCAAGCAACTTTGAGCTTCTTTGTGAACTCGGGAGAGTTGAGAGCCTCCCTCTTCTCAGCCTCTTGACCCGCAACAAAGCTCTCTTAGATCTCGTGAGTTAGACAAGCTACATCATTCTGGGCGGCTTTGAGGGACTTCTCCGAATGCTTGGTACATGCTTCAAGATCCGACAACTTGGCTTCCACTTGCTTAATAAGAGAGTCATACTCATCTTTTGTCTTGGCCTCGAAAGCCAATTTCTCCTTCTCGGGCTGCTGCACTAAGGCCTCGGCATCTAGGCACCTAACCCTCCAATGGTGGCTCTGTAGCGTTAAGTTGTGCATGATATTGGCAGCCTGAGAAAAGAAATTTTTTTGTATGTATCTCTATAATTGAACATTACCCAATAGAGAAGGGCGCAAGTGAATTAAAAAGAAAAGACAAAAAAGACTAAGTATCCTTATGAGATTGTGGGCTGCAATCTCCTCCAATTTGGTGTCAGGCATTATCCCTAAGGAAAATCGGTCTTGAGACAGGATGCAAGCCTGATAAAGTTCCAATGAGTCATTCCCAGCTCTTGTTTTCATTATAGCAATCTCGGGCGAGATGTTCCACTTAGGAACAATACGGGTACCAAAAAACTCCCTCAGAGGTCATGAGGTCTCAACGTATATTTGCTCGCGAGCACGAGCTAACTTTTGTTGACAATCCTTGATCTCGTGAAGAGCTGTGGAGACCTCCTCTTCGCGTGGTTTCTTCTTCTCCAACCGGGATTTCTTCTTCGCTTTACCCCCACCAGATCCCTTGCTCTTGCTTTTGCTCCCGCTTCGACTACGACGTTTATTTTTCTTGCTTTTAGGCTTGCCCTTGCCTTTTGGGTTGGAAGAGCCTCCAGCTTCGAACGTGAGCACGGAGAAGAAGAATTCCCAATAGGCAAGGGATGGGGTTCGTTAGCCAGAAAACTGACCCCATGAGTTGGCTGAGTGGATTGAAATTCACCTGAAGTGATTGCGGACAGAGTATTGAGGGTCGGATCGCTAGACTGGATGTAGGAAGATGGAGGAATGGTGAGAATTGAGGATCTTGCAGCCACGATAAGCCTTTCCTTCTATTCTCTGATAATGGTGGCTATAAGAGAAACCTTCATAGACATACCTGAAAAGGATGCACATGTACACACATCAAAATAATAATAAGATAATACATAATAGCAAGCAGAAAAAGAGGAAAATAATTTAAGTTCATAAATTACCAAGTGATTGGGTTCGGGGAACAACAGCAGGGGTAAGACCCACCACGAATAGGACTTCTTCTTTTAGAACCTCTCTTATGTCATAATGATGGGTCATGAGTTTTTTCGAAACAAAATCCTTAGCCTAAGAACATTCACCTAGATCTAGTGTTCGAACTTGAGGTTTTGAAAATTTCCAGGCCTTGGGAATCCTCCACGGGCGGTTTAGAGGAGCTTCGATATAAACAAACCTTTCTTTCCAATTACCCGAAGAAGAAGGTAAATGGGTAAGAAACTTACAATGGCTCTAGAGGTAAAATAGAAGAACCCACAATCATTGGTTCTCGCGGAAGTGGTAATGGAGAACAAAGACAAAAAATGAGCCACTGAGGGGTCGACCTTAAAGTGGTTCATAAGTACGATAAAACCCAAAATTTGTCGAATAACATTTGGGGTAAACTAGGTAAGACAAAACCTTAAGGGAACAAGGATGTCTTCTATATCCTGATGCAAAGGGATGCGTAGCCCCTCATCCAGTGTATACAATTGAAAAGAAAAACATTTAGGAGGGTCTAGGCATATGATCATCACGTCTCGAAATGATTACCTTATATTCAGGAGGGATGTAATAACGATGACTAATTTAAGAAGCTTCACCACGGGGTACCATGGGCCTTATTAATTCCCAAGAATCTTGGGTTGGAAGATCTGAAGGGGTCTCTCCAGAACCGGATATTGAGGGATTGTCCTCCCTAACTTCTCTATAAGGTATACCATTTATTGGAAGAGGTTGAAGTGTTCTAGGGTTTGGATGAAGAGGTCCAGTTACGTCCCCCCAGAACTCAAACTCAAACTAGACTCGGTACTAGAGCCCGAGGCGGAACCTATTGTTTGATACATGTTTTTATATTAATTTTGATGATTTTATTTTTACACCAAAACAATGTTTTTAATTGTTGTCCAAATACTCCCAAATGATTTAAAATGGTTTTAATATTTTCCGGAGTATTTCTTCAAGTTTTACTTTAGATAAAATTGGACAACACTTTTAATGATTTTATGTTTATAAGTTTTTACTTCAAAACAAGGTTCCTAAATGTTGTCTAAATACTCCCGATTGGTTTAAAATATTTTTACTAAATTTTCAGAGTATTTCTTGAGTTTTATTTTCGACAAAAATTGGACAACATTTCTGTCTCGAGGTCGATCGGTCGCCGTATAGGCAACCCGTGACCAAGATGAATTTGGAAACAAAAATGAGACGAAAAGGAAAATGGCCAGGTCGGCCGACTCATGTATGGGCGTCGGCCGTGATGTCGACCAGGTCGGCCGACTGTACTGGAGTTTAAGGTTGAAACAGAACTCCCTGTTTTGATTTTTGGTCTTGGCCGACCGGTTGTAGGAACGTCGATCGGTCGAGGTGGACATCGACCGGTCGCCCTGTGTTTTTTTGTTGTGCAATCTTCAAACGTCTATTTCTGTGCGACCGATCGCCCTATCTTTTGACAGCAAATTTCTGACCGTTTGACAGCAGACAAACTTTCCTTAAATTGTGGAATTGATTTCTAACAGCTATATTCTTGATTTTAATTGTATTTTTCTGTAGATTTTCAATTCCCAAGAGGAGTCTATGCTTGATCAATCATCTCCTATAAATAGAGGAAGTTTTGGAGCAACCAATACAACAATTGAGATACAACACAACAAGATACACTTCAAGCAAATATTTGTTCTTCATTGTTATTATTCTTGTTGTAATTTTGCCTAGCTTATCACTTTCACATCCTTGAGGTCTAGGCTATTCTTGATTACACTTTGCACTCAAATTGTAATATTCTTTATTGAGTTGTAATCTTGATTTTTGGTTATCATTCAACACAAGATATCCTTGTGAGTGTTCTTGTGGTAAGAACACACTTGGGTGATCTAGGTGTTAGGTGTGAGAAGATTGTGGTAATCTTCTTGTTGAGTTGTTGAAGAATTTGGTATTCTTCAAGGTTGAAGATTGTGGTAATCTTCACAAGGTGCCGTTCGAGATTGTGGTAATCTTCAAGAGAGATTGTGGTAATCTCAAAGGTGGTGTTGAAGAAGAGTGTGGTGCTCTTCAAGGTGTTGTATGTTGGTGTTGTATTAATTTTGGTAATTAATAAAATCTTTTTTTCTTTTTGAAATCCATCCCGGATATACTGGGGTGGTAGAGGATTAGGCCCTAGGTGGGTTGAACCTCTATAAATCGACGTGTGTTGTTTACATTCCGCACCTTTATTATGTCTTTGAGCTTTCGGTTGGAAAAAGAGGGTAAAATCGAAAAGATGGAGATAATCTATTCACCCCCCCTCTAGATTATCGTAGCCGCTTGGACTTACAAGTGGTATCAGAGCCAAACTCTTTGGCAAGCTCGTTTCAAATCGCGAGTAAAGAGAAACGATCGTCGTCTACGAACAAAGCTCATCTATCCGGCACCTCCACCACCAAGCCACCTCTATTTGATTCCAAAAATTATATATTTTGGAAAGAAAGAATGGAATGTTATTTACAAGGTTGCGGGTTCGATATTTGGAACGTCGTCATAAATGGAGAAATCATTCAAATGATAAACACACCACACACCTCCAAAGCCTTCAAAGAGCTCAATGATGAAGAGAAGAAAATCATCTCCTTAAACGGTAAAGCTCTCAATATTTTGTATTGTTCACTTACTAATTTTGAATATGAACATATTGTAGGAATTCGATCGGCACATGAAGTATGGAAAAAATTAGAAGCCATCTATGGAGTATTTGCAAATGAAAGGAGTCAAACAAAAGCTTCTACTTCTCAAAGGGATTCAAGTTCAAATCTAAGGAACAAACCTTTTTCAACTTCCAACTATGAAGAAGTCGAAAAATGTTTTATGGGCATCGAAGAAGAAAACGAGGTATGTCTTAAACCCTCTACTTCCTATGATATTGTCATTCAAAATGATTATAGTGATTTGCAAAATGATTTTGATGATCTTCAAAATGAATTCCAAAATTTACTAGTTAAGTACAAAAATTTGAAAAAGGAATTCAATGTTTTGAAAAATGAAAAGGATAGTTTATTTACTTCCTATGAATCACTATCATGTGCTCACACCACCACACTTGACAAGGTTAGAAACCTTGAAAAACAAAATAGTACTCTTGTTGAGGATATTAATTGCATGAAAAATGATTTATCAAAATCCAACTTGAGTACCAATGAATTGCCCAATATTGTGAATGTTAATGGTTGTGATAGTTTGAATAGTGAACTTGATCATGAGCCTAATATTGTCAAGCATATGAAAAAGAATCGAGTTCCTATGCATGTTAGTAATATTACTTGCTTTTATTGCGGTAAAAAGGGTCATACGGTAAATACTTGTCGGGCTAGAAATAGCTCTAATTATTGTTGGAGACCTAAAAGTCTCAAGACTAATCCCAAAGGACCCAAGCACTTGAGGGTACCACAAAATAATGTTTTATTAGGTACCCGGCGAAATAATAATCGGAGAAAATTCATACCGCCAAGAAGACATCAAATGACAAATTCATTTGATCAAAGGAGAAAACATTTTCAACAAATTCACTTTCCAAGAAGAGGAAATAATCAAACATGGGAAGAACACAATCATGGAAATGGCAAAGATAACAACAACAAGATGATTTTCCAAGAGAAAGACACTTTCAAAAATGGGAAAGCCACAATGCTTGGAAATGGAGCAATTGGAGAAGTCATCATCAACAAGATGTTTCTCAAAAGGGAAAATATCATCAACAATGGGAACGGCACAACCCATTGAAATGGCGTAATTGGTAACCTGTATCTCCCTATTTAAATATGCATTTTATTTTGTTATTATGCATGCTTTTATTTGTGTCTTAATTGCAAATGAGTTTTCAAGTATTTTTTTTTAATTAAGGTCTTCAATATATATTTGTGCTTTTAAAATATTTTGGAAAAAAAAAAAGACCTTATATGATGTTTTTTAAACTCTTGTGCATTTTTGTAGACTAAAGTGTGTTATCATCTCTTATGGATTTTTATGGCATGAGCTTACTTGTGATATCTCTTAGCCTACACTTTTATGATTATGATTTGTACTAGATTTGTTTTAAGAATTGTGTAGGATTTACATATTTTCACAAATGGCCATTTACGTCATTATTTGTCAAGAAAGGCATAAATTATTGAAGTACGTTTACTTGTGTTATTCTTACTCTTATAGACTCGATATATGTATTGCCATGTGCCTATGTGCTTGTTTTTCATAGTATTTCATACAAGTGCCATTAAGAGGATTCTTAGATTTTTTGAAAGGCACTATTCGATATTTGATTGCACATATTTGCTTTGTCAACTCTTGTTCAAATACTTCTTTTAAATGAGGTCTCAACTATATGCTATCGGATTTTCAAATTTCAAAAGAGACTTTTTGTAGCTTTCTTAAGCTTATTTGAACTTGCATGATTTATTAGACTCTTGATGATATTCTAAATGCATAGTATGTGTTTCTTGCTTCATGGTCTGTATATATAGTGTCTATTTCTACTATGCTCGTATGCAAGATATTTTGTGATTGATGATTGAGGCATGTTTTTACACTTGGGCTATTTTTTTCTTGCTTATATAACCGATGCCGGTAATGAGTTTGTTAAGTTGTGAAATACTCCAAATATTAGTTACCTCAAAATATTGGATGTAAATATTCTATCATGAACACCTTAGATCAATTGGATGCCCTATGATGATAGTGATGAAGAAGACAAAAAGGGTATTCCGGAACAAACTCGATGACCAAGGCAACATTGGTCGAACTAAGGCGAGGTTAGTAGCTCGAAGGTATTTTCAAGAAGAAGGTAATTGATTTTGATGTAACATTTGCACTCATAGCACACTTAGTAGCTATTTGCATTTTACTTGCCCATTTTTGTTTTAAGAAAATTTCAAGCTTTACCAAATGGATGTTAAATCCAATTTTCTCAATGGTTTTATTCAAGAAGAAGTCTATGTAAAACAACCTCCGGGGTTTAAAATCTTTCTAGTCCAAATGATTTTTATAAAAGGCATTGCATGGTTCAAAACAAGTACCCCATGTATGGTATGATAGACTTAGCTATTTTTGCTAAATGATTTTATAAGAGGTAAAGTTGATACTACTCTCTTTGTTTTTGAAAAAGGGCAAGATTGTTTGCTTGTACATATTTATGAGAATAATTTTGGTGCTACTAATGAATATTTGTGCAAGATATGTTTTTCTAAGTTGATACTAGGTGAGCTTGAGATGAGCATGATGGGGGAGCTCAATTTCTTGCTTGGACTACAAATTATTCAATGCCAAGAAGATGGTTATATAAGAACTATTGAAGGAGTTAAGCTTTGAAGAAAGAAGAACCATCTCAACCTCTATGGCTAAAGATTGACAAAGGTTGAGAAAGGCATATCGGCCGACAAACAAATTCGAGGTATGTTTTCTTGTATTATTTTTATAGACTCGACATTCCATATGCCTTATGTCTATATGCTCGACTTCAAAAACTATCCCAACGAATCTCATTAAAGTGCCGTTAAAAGAAATTTTCAAATATTTGAAAGGCACTTCTTCTTATGACTTGTTGTATCCAAAGCTTTAAAACGTTCTTATTTTTCGGGATAACAAGTCCGGTCAAAATTATTCAAACTATGGTTCGTCATAATCGAACTAAACATATTGAGATTCGATATAATTGTTAAGGGATTGCATGTTTTAACAAAAACTTGAGATGAGTTTAATTCCGTCTCAAGGATAACTCGCGGACTTTTTAATCACTCACCGCCGAGTATTTTACCTCATTTCGGGCTTGATTATGACATAGTGTATATTGAATGATGTCTACGTTTGCATTTTGCACGTTTTTAAAACTTAGGGGCGAAAAATTGGATTTTTGGATCAAAATTCAGATTTTGAAAAACCTGGTAAGACAGTGGGCTGATGTGGTTGAGGGCAACCGGTCACCCTCAACGTCAACCGGTCGCCCTCAACGACAACCGGTCGCCCTAAGCCATTTTCGGGTAAAATGTGTTCTGTCCCCGAAAGATTCTTATTTTCACAAGTTTTCTTCTATATTTCGTCCCTTTGCAAATTTCACACACATTTTACTTCAAATGTGTTTTGTTTCATAAAATTCATATTTTGGGGATTATCTAGCTCGATTATCATCATCATTGCTTGTCTTTACCGATTAAATGGTAAGAATTCTACTTCCTTTGCTCAATTGGGTTGAACCATTGAGATTGTGACTTATTTGTTATATTGTTGATGGAAGTTTCATATGAATTTGATAAGCTTGTCATTTATGATGTATTGTATTGTGTTTGAACTGATTTTGGTGATGAAAAACTTGGCTTGATTACATTTACAAGGGCTATATACATCTTCTTTAAAACTTGACGCCCGCCAAGTGTTCGATAAAATATTTCAATGAAAAATTCATCACCTACATGATTCTCTCGATTTCAAAAGTCTTCAATACTTATTGAGATCATGTTTTGGCAAATAAAATGCGCATATCAACTCTTCATGACACATTTCTCCCATTTTTCTTGGATTTTTTAGCGTAAATTGCTCAATGGTTGATAAACCGTCTCTTTAGCGCACTTTGAAGTATTTGTATGACGTTTTTATCATCCTAACATTCTTTTTGATGATTCCAAAGGGGGAGAAAAATTGGCTCATTATTGGCTCATTAGCTCAAAAAAAGCTAATAAAAGCTTGTTATAAAAGCTATAAGCTATGGCTCTTAAAAGCCATAAGTTGTGAATTATATTTAGTCCAATTATTGCTTGATGGACTTTTATACATGTCTAATGAAGTTTTGTTGACAGGGGGAGCTTATAAGCTCTTGAACATTATGTAAAAGCTAAGCTTTTGGCTTATGATTAATTGCTTTTACATTATTCTTGATGTGCTTGTTGATTGGGAGAGCTTGTGCTTATTATGCCTATTATTGAATATAATTACTCCCTTTCTTGGTTGCTTATGTATTTTGGAAATTTTGGTTGCTTCCAAACGGTTAGATGTTTTTACCGGAAAATTATTTTTAAAATTGTCCCTCTAATATTTCTAAAAATTGTTTTGGTTTGTAATCATCAAAAAGGGGGAGATTGTTTGATACATGTTTTTATCTTAATTTTGATGATTTTATTTTTACACCAAAACAATGTTTTTAATTGTTGTCCAAATACTCCCAAATGATTTAAAATGGTTTTAATATTTTCCGGAGTATTTCTTCAAGTTTTACTTTAGATAAAATTGGACAACACTTTTAATGATTTTATGTTTATAAGTTTTTACTTCAAAACAAGGTTCCTAAATGTTGTCTAAATACTCCCGATTGGTTTAAAATGTTTTTACTAAATTTTCGAGTATTTCTTGAGTTTTATTTTTCGACAAAAATTGGACAACATTTCTGTCTCGAGGTCGATCGGTGGCCGTATAGGGCAACCTGTACCTGAAGATGAATTTGGAAACAAAAAATGAGACGGAAAGGAAAATGGCCAGGTCGACCGGTACCTGGGAGTTTAAGGTTTAAACAGAACTCCCTATTTTGATTTTTGGTCTTGGCCGACCGGTTGTAGGAACGTCGACCGGTCGAGGTGGACATCGACCGGTCACCCTGTGTTTTTTTGCTGTGCAATCTTCAAACGTCTATTTATGCGTGCGGCGGTCGCCTCTATCTTTTGACAAAAATTTACGACCGTTTGACAAAGACCAAACTTTCCTTAAATTGTGGGATTGATTTCTAACAGCTATATTCTTGATTTTAATTGTATTTTTCTGTAGATTTTCAATCCCCAAGAGGAGCCTATGCTTGATAATCATCTCCTATAAATAGAGGAAGTTTTGGAGCAACCAATACAACAATTGAGATACAACACAACAAGATACACTTCAAGCAAATATTTGTTCTTCATTGTTATTATTCTTGTTGTAATTTTGCCTAGCTTATCACTTTCACATCCTTGAGGTTTAGGCTATTCTTGATTACACTTTGCACTCAAATTGTAATATTCTTTATTGAGTTGTAATCTTGATTTTTGGTTATCATTCAACACAAGATATCCTTGTGAGTGTTCTTGTGGTAATAACACACTTGGGTGATCTAGGTGTTAGGTGTGAGAAGATTGTGGTAATCTTCTTGTTGAGTTGTTGAAGAATTTGGTATTCTTCAAGGTTGAAGATTGTGGTAATCTTCACAAGGTGCCGTTGGAGATTGTGGTAATCTTCAAGAGAGATTGTGGTAATCTCAAAGGTGGTGTTGAAGAAGAGTGTGGTGCTCTTCAAGGTGTTGTAAGTTGGTGTTGTATTAATTTTGGTAATTAATAAAATCTTTTTTTCTTTTTGAAATCCATCCCGGATATACTGGGGTGGTAGAGGATTAGGCCCTAGGTGGGTTGAACCTCTATAAATCGACGTGTGTTGTTTACATTCCGCACCTTTATTATTGTCTTTGAGCTTTCGGTTGGAAAAAGAGGGTAAAATCGAAAAGATGGAGATAATCTATTCACCCCCCCTCTAGATTATCGTAGCCGCTTGGACTTACACCTATGGGGTTGCTACGAGAGGTAGTCCTAGAACCCATTTTATTTCGAAAAGAATATTTAATAAAATCAAAAGTAAAACTAAAAGATACCTGGGGTATCAAAGTAGATGAGCTACAGGAGAATAAGTAAGGTATTGAGGTCAAGATTTACCCTTCGGGGTAGGTGGCGGCTTCGAAAATCCTGAGGAAGTTTGAGTTCGTGAGGTTGCTCGTGACTTAAATTTTTACAGTGAGGGTAGAAAGTGAAAAACAAATGTTACTCTCACTCTATATATAAGAGTAAAGTAGTTGGCCAACAATGGGGCCAGTAATAAATAGCGCGTAAAATGAGAGCAGGAATGACAAGGGTTGCGCCTTTTCATTTCTCAAATTTTAATCGGGTACCAATAGATCTCTATCCTGGAATGATATGACGAGTCACGGGGTTGAGATCACTAAAGTGCCCTGAAAAAGATATGTGGTTCACGAGGTCGAAATCACCAATGCGCTTTAGACCTCGCAAACCGGGGAGTAATGATATAGGCAGTGAGGTCTTTACCCATTAAGACCCAGTGGGGTCGCCTATTCAAGCCGACAACCCAGATTCGACCCACCTAGTGAAATGGACTTGACCCAAAAGGAGAGCCAGTGATTCTCCTGACAGACATGTACAATTCTCCTACTAGGATGATGACACTTGTCGTAACCAGGTTTTACACATGTGGCATGGAATGCCTATAAATCCTTGCTACAATAATAGAATGGTAATTGTTCATTGTTTTACTTTTACATTCTTATTCTCTATTAACTTTTTACCTCTTCCAACCCCCACCCGGCTAGCCTAACGTGTATTACATCTTACATGATCCGAAGTACCGAACCAAAATTACCTGGATACCCAGGGACCCGAAAGTAATCACTGATCTACAAATATATGAAGTAGTGCGGGAGCTAAACCGGTACCATCTCTGGCTTGTCTTGTTTTACATTTTGTCTTGCTTTGGAGAATCTTTGACCATGTCAGCCAAAGGTAATATTTTTCTCTCTACTCTTTAACTTTGAAATTTTTTACTTTGTAAAAGACTTAGAAAAAGTTCTTGAAATTCAGGTGAAAAATGAGGTGAGAATTGAGGTAAGAGCTGATGAGATTGCTCCGGGGCGCCCCCCAGAGTGGGCAAGGAGGTGACCCTAAGGGCACTGTTAGAGATTTTTCTAACCGTAAGTCTATGGTGTCAAGTTTTAATATAGTGAAAGTAAGGTTGTCGTATCCACAGGTAATAATTATCGAATTTTTGCTAAGTATTATAATATAATAGTCCAACTTTATTTAGAAATTCAATATTTGATGGAGTTGATTATACTAGAATAACAAGAATAAATTAAGAATATGAAAATAAAAATGAGTTTATCCAAATGATCAAATGAATTCTAGAGGTGTGATGAATCTAGTTATCCCTTATGTTATCAATAATCAATTACCAATTTATAAGTTAAGATTTCTACAATAATCACTTCCTCTCTCGAGTACCAAATGATTTTAGCATCTCAATTGGGAAATCAATATCTCTATAAAAACCACCAATTGAAATCTCAATAAAAACTATGAATCTTAATAAATGACTTCAAAGGATTCACAAATCTCTCAATTCTATGAAATCCTAGGTTATGCTATTCCAAGGTCATGTATTCAATTACCTCTCTCAAGTGTCAAATCAAATACACCAAACACTCTAAATTATTGATCAAGTAATTTAGAAACAATAGATCCAAATAGCACAAATAAATTGAGAAATCTAGATTGACAAACCACAATCTCAAAACATAAGTTCAAACATAGATTACATCATCCCTCTAGAATTATAAAGTTAGCTTAAAGAAAATGAATCCATAGGAATACAACAATACATCATACAAGATATGAAGAAAGCAACAAAATAAGAACAAGAGTTGAGGGATCTTCTCTATTCCTAGATGTACAAGCCTTCAATCTTCTTCTCCAAGCCTTTCCCGAGATCTTCCAAGCCTTCTCTTATGTCTTCTAGCAGTTTTGTTGGCTTCCCAAGGATCCAAGATCCCTAATTTCACGCCCCAAGGCTTCTATTTATAGCCCCACAAAAGTCCAAGAAAAAGGGTAGATGACATAGGAAATTCCGCCCCCCTAGGCCATGCGGCTCGAAGAATTTCCCACAAAAATACGAAATTTCGCTGCAATGATCCCACTTAAATTTTTGGAGTGTTGGCCCTGTTTCGGGCGCTGCAGCGCCAAGGGCCAGGCGCTGTAGTGCCCTCCCGTCTTAAGGGTGCAAAATGCGATTTTTCTTCGTTTCTTCTTCTTCAAACGCGATTTCTTCCTTCTTAGAACCGTTTTTCGTCATTTTCTTCATTTTTTGGCTACCAAATCTGTATTGACTCTTCACTGACACTTAATGAAAAAAATTGGACTCTAACGACTCTAAAACACCCAAAAATAATACAAAATCCTAATCTAAAATACTCGATTAGTTGGTAAAATACCAACTTAACAAATATCCTC
Organism: Rehmannia glutinosa; assembly: GCA_016081115.2. Taxonomy (NCBI): domain Eukaryota; kingdom Viridiplantae; phylum Streptophyta; class Magnoliopsida; order Lamiales; family Orobanchaceae; genus Rehmannia; species Rehmannia glutinosa. The sequence continues at coordinate 34,715,007 of CM071927.1, forward strand.
AAACTTAAGCTATTGTTTGTCCTCAAACAATTACAACTCTAAAATGAAAAATACAAGACAACAACGACACAAACAACTGCAAAACTTCACAACCAATAACATTTGTCTCATTACTCATTTCACTCTCAATCAAGCATGCGCTTTGACATTGTGATAAAAAGTGTTGAATGTTCATGACAATTCCGTTTACAGTATTCAAATTGATTCACGCAATCGAATGTTATCAAGATGATCCACTTCTAGATATCAAAAGATAATGACTACCGAATTCCATAAGCTTGTCATTCACATTAATCTCCACTAATGTAGGCTAACATAACACAAGGATCACTTTCAAAGCTTGTAATGTGGCTTAGGGTCAGGTAGGAAAATTTAGGATTAAGTGACTCGACTCACCCAAACACACAATTATCATTTCAAATCACCAATTGCCAAACAAAATAGCTACCTTCACTTTTGTTGAATTCTCGATTATTCTCCCATTATGAGCCTCTTTTTTTTATTTTTTCTTGAAACCCCCAAACTTATTCTTTTGCATATTTTAACAATGGGGTTTCATATTTTCTTTTTCTCGGCAAATTCATGTAATTGAACACATACCCTACTTATCATACCCTCCTCAACCTTCAACATTTTGTGTGTATGAGTGATGGGTAATTAGGATTTTCACATGTAGGCTCAAGGTATAAGATTGGTTGCCAAAGAATGGGTTTAATAGGCTCAAAGGGGACACTAGAGAAAATATAGCGTATAAAGGTCGGCATTTTGGCTCTAGCTTATTCAAAGATGGCCTAAAGAATTTTCTTAATGTTACTTCCCCTAGGATTTCGCCTCAATTAGTGATCAAACAAGTTCTAGAATCCGGTAGGATCATACAAGCAACACTAAACTTCATTAATTATTTTCGAATAAGTTAACAGAATTATGCATGTATATGGATTCAATGAAGAAAAATATAGATCACCACTTAAAAGCATGCTCTTGTGACAGTTTAACTAGTAATCAACAAATCTACTTAGTCATGCAGTTCTACAGTTCACCATACTACTCGACTCGACTCAATTTTTTTTTGACACGACTCAATAGACACAAAATAAACAAATACAGATTACACCCCCCAAACTTAGAATGAATATTGTCCCCAATGGAGAGTGAGAAAAACTTTCCTAGTAGCCGGAGTGGCTAGGACTCTTCATCGGAATCCCTATCGGAGTCGTGTGGTGGAAGGTGAGCAATAGGACCTAGTGGTGGTGGTTTTGGGAACTGGAATTGTGGGTGCGTCTGGCTATATATTTGGGCAAGAACTCGGTTGTGCTCATTCACATATTCCTCCCGTGCAGCTCTGTGGCGTTGCTCAGCTACAAAAGCCCTTCTCAATTCTCTTACTTCACGAACTAATGCGTCTGAAGGGTCATTATCGTGATGTGAGTGTCTGGAACGAGAATGGCCCACCAGTGAACCGAATGGAACATCAATATTTTGTGACTGGGCTTGAGCCTCAGGCTCAACAAGTGGAAGAGCAAAGTCGGGATCAAGGATATATCACGCACCCTTCGGATTAGGCACACCGCCTGCCCATTCTTCGTAGGAATCAATAATAACCGAATTTATAGGCCCTTTAGGCCTTTCCAATAAACTCCGGTCTTTGGAACTGTTCTCTTTATCGACTCAGCTTCCACTTCCTCCATTCTCGCAGACGATTTTGGATGCCTGGATATGGTGGGGATAGGATCATCACATCATCATCTTCTTCATCATCATTTCCCCTTGCCGCCTTCCTTTTCGTGAATAGAAGGCAACATACTCTCTTCAACTCCTTCAAAGAAGATCGGGGACATGTGAAGATATAGTCTGTCGGCCGGGATTCAAATTGTCTTAGTCGCATCTTTTTCCTCGGCTATCCTGTCCCACACAAACTGGTCTTCGACTTGCCTCTGCTGATCGGCCAGCAGACTTGGCGATTGCATCAATAATCTCTCGGAGACTCTACTTCTCCAAATTGTTTTTTCACGATCTGTTCTAGTTCCGAGTGGCGACTCAATTGTTTTCTCAAGCTCTGATCGCTTGAAGAGTCTTCTCCTTTTGGTCCTTACCAGAGGAATTTCTGGTTCGGATGTAGTTTCCTCTGAGTCCTGGGTGGCGGGGGCTGGTGCTTCTTTCTTTTTCTGAGGAGCTGGCTTTCTAGGCTTGTCAGTCCTCCTTTTCTTGACAATCGGAGAAGGTATTTGAGGTTCCTTCTCCGCTGCGGCTGCAGGGGCAGGTGCGGTTTTCTTTTTCTTCGCTACAGGGGCAGCAGTCTTCTTTGCAGCTGCAGGGGCAGTCTTGTTCTTGAGAGGGGAGAAGACAGCTGATTCTTCAGGGTCAGCTGAGTCTCCCTCACTTGTGTCTGCTCTCTTGGCATAAGCTTTCCTCTGTGCTCCGGAGAGATTTGATCGGAACATCTTTTTATTAACATGGAACGCTTTTCCATGTCGGAGAGGAACACCTTTCACCTCCATCAACCGGCCAATTACCAGGCCATATCCCAAGGATCCTCCAAACAATCCATCTGCTTTGAATGACTTATTCCCAATATTCTGGCAGAGTCTGCTGTATACAAACTCAGACCAGTTTACCTTCTTCTCCTCCATGATCGCAGCCATCACGATCAGCTTGGTTTTGGACAACTGGTTAAAGCTTCCAAATTTGATGTCCACGCACTTGGAAACAATATCTAACAGCTTGTGGTAGTCTTCTTTCAGCAGCTTCTTATCAGCTGTGTATATCACCTTCGCAGCATAGTCAGGTTTGGCCACTTCCTTCCATGCAGCAGCCAGGTTTACATTAGCCTCATAGATCTCCGGCACTCCTTCCGTCGGTAGCAAGCAGTGCTCTGCCAAATCCTTGGCAGTGATTTTGACTTCCTTCCCGTGAACAGAGGACTTGATGCCCTCGTCGTGAACTTCAGCGTTCACATAGAACTGCGCGACCTCCTCCACGTAGGTCATTTGAAACTCCAATGTGAGAAAGGGTTTCAGCCCAGACTTCTCCACTTTCTCAGCTATTTTCCTCACAAGGGTTTCGTCAAACCCCTGTTTGATCATTCCTTCAAAATCCACGGTAGAACCAGTGTGGATTTGTTTTCCCAACTTGACAAAATCGTGAGTCGATGCCATTTCTTGAAGCTTTACCGAATGAAACTTTGAAAAAGTGCTTTGAAACTCTGTAGGGTTTCGAGAGAAAACTTTCTTTCTTTGCTTTGGAGAGAGATGAACAGTTTGTGTAAAGTGAGAGAAAACCGGACGAAATGGTATATGTATGGGTTATGAAAGGACGTGTGGACGGTTTTTGAAATTTGATCAAGATCAACGGCTCAGATTTTGCACGCCGATTAACATTTAATTTCTCGCATTTAACGTGGCAGCATTTATATCCAATCATAAGCGTAGTATGCAGCTTTTGACTGTACACGTCATAATTATGCTGACGTCATTCTTAAAAACATTCCCGCTTAGCAGAAATGACACGTGTTTTTGTTACTTCGCTCATAGGCGACTCAACTTGCTTCTTAGCTGATTCAACTTTTCTTCTCTCTATCCACATCGTGACTCAGCTGTCAGCCAACTCATTGCAGCTGACTTTACGATACGGCTGATTCACTTAGTTGTTTCAAGGGCTCCGCTCTTTTCCATCTTTTCATGTTCCATCTCTTTTCCTTGAGTCTTCTGAGTGTCAAATCAGCTCAATTAACCCTAATTCATGCTTGAGTTCTTCAAATCTTGATTCACATAATGGTTTTGTGAATATATCATTCCGCTTATCGGTTGAGATGTATTCCAAAGTGATGTCCTTCTTTTCAACATGGTCTCTTATGAAATGGTATCTGACATCAATGTGCTTTGTTCTTGAGTGTAACACATGATTTTGAGTGATTGCACTTGTGTTATCACACATAATTGGAATTTCCTTTTCTTCAACTTCATAGTCTCTCAGCTGCTGTCTCATCCATAAGACTTGGGCACAACAGCTGCCCGCAGCTATGTATTCTGACTTATGAAGGTTCCATCCTTCAGCTGTTTTACTTGGAGTCCTAGGAAGAATGTCAGCTCTCCCATCATGCCCATTTCAAATTTGTTTTGCATGAGGTTTGAAAATTTATCACACAGTTCTTTGTTTGTGGATCCAAAAATGATGTCATCCACATAGATTTGAACAAGCAGTATACTCTTCCCATCTTGAATTCTGAAGAGTGTTCTATCTACTTTGCCTTTTGTGAATCCGTTCTCAGTCAGGAATTGTGATAATGTATCATACCATGCTCTTGGTGCCTGTTTCAATCCATATAGAGCTTTCTTGAGCTTGTACACTTTATCTCCAAGAGCCTTCTGCTCCAATCCTGGAGGTTGTTCAACATATACTTCTTCTTCCAATAATCCATTCAAGAATGCACTTTTTACATCCATTTGATATACAATGAAGTTCTTGTGTGCAGCATAGGCAAGAAACATCCTTATTGCTTCTAATCTTGCAACAGGGGCAAAGGTTTCATCAAAATCTATTCCTTCTTCTTGGCAATACCCTTTAGCTACCAATCTTGCCTTGTTTCTTACCACAGAACCTTCTTCATTCATTTTATTTATGAAAACCCATGTTGTACCAATAACATTTTGATGGGTTGGTCTTTGAACCAATTCCCACACTTTGTTCCTTTCAAACTGATTCAGCTCTTCTTGCATGGCTTGAATCCAATGTGTGTCATCCAATGCTTGTGACACATCTTTTGGTTCTTTTTGAGAGATAAAACAAGTGAACATGGCTTCTTGTTGAGCTCTGGATCTGGTTCTTACACCTTCTCTTACATCTCCAATGATTAGGTCTGGAGGATGGCCCCTCAGCCATCTTACATCAGGTTGGAGTAGGTTAGTTGGATTCAGTCTTCTTGTAGTTGTGTTGTCTTGAGCAGCTCTCTCATTATCACTTAGCTGCAGATTGTCCAGCTGTCTTTGAGATTCAGCTATCTCTTCTTCATCTTGGTTAATTGCTCCAGCTTCAGCTTCAACATAGGGACTCTTCTGCACAGTTGGCTGATTCAGCTTATCAGCTAACTCTTTAATGTCTTTTTCATTCACTTTGGGTTCATCAAACACCACATGGATGGACTCTTCTGTAACCATTGTCCTCTTGTTGAGCACTCTATAGGCTTTACTTTCAGCTGAGTATCCCAAGAAGATACCTTCATCATCTTTGGCATCAAAAGCCTTTAAGTTGTCTTTGCCATTATTATGGATGAAACATTTGCATCCAAATATTCTAAAATATGCAACATTTGGCTTTCTCCCTGTCCAAATATCATAGGGAGTTTTTGTCAGCTGTCTATTTATCATGCATCTATTTTGAGTATAACATGCTGTGTTTATTGCTTCAGCCCAAAATCTTTTAGGCAGCCCTGCTTCAGCTAACATGGTCCTTGATGCTTCTTTGAGAGTTCTGTTCCTTCTTTCTGCAACTCCATTCTGCTGTGGAGTTCTTGCTGCAGATAGTTCATGAGCAATACCATTTTCAATACAATACTGAGTTATTATTCCATTGACAAACTCAGTTCCTCTGTCAGATCTTATTTTAATGATGGTTTGACTCTTCTCATTTTGGATTCTCTTCATCAGCTGTGGTAGCTTCTGCAAGGTTTCTTTCTTCTTACACATGAAAATTGTCCATGTGTATCTAGAATAGTCATCTACTACCACCAAGGTGTATTTCTTTCCACTTATGCTAGTTTAACAATCGGACCAAATATGTCCATATGTAACAGGTGTAATATTCTTGTTGAAGATGGACATGTCTTTTCTTTAAATGATGATATGATCTGCTTTCCCATCTTGCATGCATCATATACACTCTCCTTCTTGTATACTGAGTCTGGAAGTCCTTCTACAAGATTACTTCTTGCAAGTATGTTAATTGTTTTGAAATCCAGGTGACTCAGCTTCTTGTGCCACAACCAACTTGATTCGGCTGTGCTCTTTGCTAGTAGGCAAGTGCTTGGTGTTGCAGTTGACCAATCCACCACATCCATGTTCTTTTGTCTGCATCCTTGTAGCACTACTTCATTAGATTCAGTGTCCTTGATTTGGCATACACCCATGTTGAATCCAACATTATAGCCCTTGTCACAGAGTTGACTGATACTTAGCAGATTGAAGTTGAGTCCTTCAACATATGCAACATCTGTGATCTCTAATCCATTTTTCTTGATGGATCCAATGCCTCTTATTTCTCCTGGAGCTTCATTCCCTCCAAATATAACTTTTGCACCTCTAACTTCCTTGAATTTTGATAGATTTTTCTTGTTTCCTGTCATGTGTCTGGAACAGCCACTATCCATGTACCGGGTTCCTTGGCACTCATTTGTTCCTTGAACCTGCAATCAAGGAATTTAGTTTTTAGGTACCCATACTTGCATGGGTCCTGAGGGGTTAGTGTTGTAAGATGATCCAACCAACATATAGCCAAATGATTAGACTCTAAGGGGTTGCCATCAATCTGTGCCATAATCATAATTTACTTTGGCAAATTGCTTGGGGGGTTTTGGGTTCATACAACTGTCTCTTTTGTCTGTATGTCTGTGTGTGTTTTAGCAATTGCCTTTCTTGGGTAGTTGTGATACCTCTGAGTGTAGTGTTTGGGTGCATATGTGTGCTGAAGATAGCTCTTTTGCCTTTGGAATGGCCTTTGCTGAGTTCTAGGCCTTTGCCATCTAGGCATGTATTCCATAGATCATTGATGATTTTTCACATTGTACCAATCAGCTTGGCTTGGGTAGTTTCTACCATTTCCATCATATGTGTTCCTTTTATAGAACTTCCGGGGTTTTTGGTAGCTCTGTTTCTTCTTTACAGAGTACTTTCTGTTTAGAATTTGCTGAGGAACTCGACTAGATTTCTTCTCAGTTGTCCTTTCAGCATACCCAACTGGCTGTTTTCCTTTTCCTTTATTACCAAGGCCAGTTTGGTTGTGGTTGTGCTTTGGAATGAATGTGTGTGCATCATTTGGAGTTTTGGATTTTTGAGATGCTTCATTACTTGAAGATCCTTTTTCCAAAATCACTTTGGGAGTTTGATTTAGCATAGAGGAATTAAATCCTAAGCCTGTCTTATCTCCACATTCTCTTTGGCTCATAATAAGGTCATCCAATAATTTAGATGCCTTAGTGAATGAAGCAATCACATTTTTGAGATCATTTTCTCTCTTTTCTATAGCAGCTATCTCTGCTATTAACTTAGCATTTTCAGCCTTTAGTTCTTTATTCTCATCAGCTATGTGACTCAGAGTACTCAGCTCCTCAGTCAGCTGTGAGTTTTGGCTTTTGAGCTGGCTGTTTTCCTCATTTAATAGTATGTGCGAGGATTTGATGTGCTCAAAGTCTTTCATCATTTTGCCTAATGAATCATAAAGACTAGTGGGTGATGAAGTGTGTGTGTCACAATCACTATCACTAGAATCTGAGTGAGATGAGTTAGAGTGTACCTCATCTTCTTGGTCAGGTTGGTCTTGTTCTTTGGCCATTAAACAGATCAAGGCTTCTTCTTCAGAGTCACTTGAGTAGTCAGCTTCACTACTCTCCGAGTCTGCTGTGTCTTTTGCCTTGCCTGTCTCAGCAGTTTCTGCAGCCAACATTGACTTTTTCTTTTCTTGTCTTCTTTCCCTGAAGACTCTTCTTTCCTCTTCATTCCTGTATTTGTTGACTACAGGATATGGGCAATCAATGGCATAGTGACCTGGTTGCCTGCAGTTCTAGCATAGATTCTCAACTTTTTGTTCAGCTCTTTCCATTCTCTGATTGTCAGCTCTTTGGTACTCGATCTTTTGATGCTCTGCTCTCTTGGGTGGCCTATCTTCCCTTGACTTGGAGGGAGCTGAGTGTCTTCTGGAGGATTCACCTTTGTTTCTTTTGTAGTTCTTGTTGAAGAACTTGTTAAATCTTTTAACCATCAAGGCAATCTCCTCCTGATTAATGACTTCTTTGTCTTCAGCTCTTTTCCCATCTTTAACTATTAGAGCAGCTGTTTTGGGCACAACTGTCTCTTCTTGGTCTTTTCTTGTCAGCTCAAATTCATAGGCTTTGAGATCTGAGAATAGCTCATGGTTGGATGTTTTTGATAGGTCCATGGAATGCCTCAGGGCCATGACCTTCATTTCCCACTCAGCTGGAAGACTTCTTAGAATCTTCATACACATTTCCTTCTGTGTATATTCTTTTCCAAGTGCAGATAACTCATTTGTAATTTCTGTGAATCGAGCATCCAATTGATCCAGGGTTTCTCCTGCAAGCATTTTAAAATTTTCAAATTTTTGTACAGCAACAGATAGCTTATTTTCTTTGATCTGCTCAGAGCCTTCACAAATCAAAGTTAGCTTATCCCAGATTTCTTTGGCCGTCTTGCATGATTTGACTTTGTTGAACATAGCTTTGTCCAAAGTCTTGTAAAGAATATCCTTGGCCACATTGTCTAGATTGTATCTTTTTCTATCACCATTTGTCCATTCAGCTCTGGGTTTTTCAACCATAGCTGGTCTGGGAGCAACATCCTCTTCTCCTTCAGCTGCAGCAGCTCTTCTTGCAGTTGTGTTCACTTTTAAAATTTGTAGTGGCCCATCTTCTATTACTATCCACATTTCATCGTGTAATGTTGATAGATGAGCCTGCATACGAATTTTTCAATCATCAAATTCCTCAATTGTGAACATAGGGATGCGTGTCAAATTTGCTTCCATGACAATAACTTTGCTAAATAAAAGAGTTTTCAAGGATCAAGTGCTAAAGTAAGCTTTGAAAGATTGGAGATCTAGTTCAATATCCAGTGCGAAAGGCTCAATGAACCAACCGCTCTGATACCACTTGTAGGTCCCAAGGGGTGTGAGTGTAAGGTTTAGAAGGGGGTTGAATAAATCTTACCAACTTTTTGATTTAGTCCTTTTAAAATCGTTCAGAGTTAATTCTTCAAAGCTAAATCCTTGATGGACAGCTAAGTTAGTTAACCAGCAGAGTTAGCCACTCAACAGACTCGACTGAGCTGTTGATAGAATAACTCACCGCTTAGTCTAAAGCTTAACTCAATCAGAAATGTTTTCAGCGGAAGACTTTAACACCCTTGAATTTGGTTTATATTTGTTTTAACACTTGGTTTTAGCACTTTGTTAAATATCAATTGGATAGCAAATTTATCAGTAGATATAAAGTAATATGCAGAATTGAAGTGCTGAAATTTAAATGACACAATAAATTTTATAGAGGTTCGAAGATGGGGTAATTCTTCTAATCCTCTCTTATCCAACTCCTGGAGGAATCCATTAAGTATTGATCGTACAAAGTGGTTATCGGTCCGGATGCAAGTCTTGATCACACAAATTGACTTGATCCTTTGGGACTTAGTCCGAGATGCCTTGGTCACACAAATGGCTTCTTGTCTCGACTCGGCTTCTTCTTCACAGGGCAAATTGCCTTGCTACTACAACTCACTTGCTCAAGTTTCTTGGATTTGATCACGAAGCCCTCCAAGAACTTAAGACTGGTTCGACCTTGAACCTTTCTACAACCCTCTGTGGAATGTAGACCCCTTTGATTCTTCAAATATTTCCTCTTCAACTGATTGAAGTCGTCTTTCCTTCACAGGTGAGTGTTGAATTGATTTCCTTCGAAGTTCTGGCATGAGGATTAAGCTTGAATGACTTTAGAATATTTTGTAGGTTACAACTCAAATGATAGCTTGAATGTTTGTAGTACAGGTAGTCAAGGTAACCTTTTCTCAAATTGATTCCTCAGCCTTTTATAGTGTTCTTTTGAAAATATGCCCGTTGAAGAGATAGGCTAATTTTCAAAAGACACTTGTGGTTGTTGGCTTGTCTTGTTGCGATCCTCGAAATTGACATTTCCTCGTATTGAATGAACCTTCACTTTTTCGAGTTCGACACGGAAGCAAGAGTGTTTCCCATTGGTTTATTCCTTTTGCACGCTTAAGGGGATCGAGCACTTTAAGAAAGGCGAGATGGAAGTATTACTTGTTTAAGTAACTTTCTTGACTTAAGGCAACGGAACCTTTTCGATTGTCTTGACTTGATCATTTCCTTAACTTCCCCATATGACTTGAGTCGACTTCCAATCATTGGATGACTCATCCATCACTTCAACTTGAGACTTGGCTATCTTGGGTTGACTTGATGACACTTCACACAAATGCATCTCACCGATACTTCTCGATCGGGTTCTGTCTTCTCTTCCTTGCCATACTCGGTTGTATCACAGCGGAGTCTTCATTCTAGTCTCCAGTTGACTTCTTGCATATTTAGGCATAGCTGACTTAACTCAGCTCGAACAACCCTATCTATTACAATGCAAGTTACAAAGAAAATAAATTTAAAAATAAATTTCCCAACAGGCATATATGCAAAGTAGAGATGAACACCAAATTTGAGACTCAATGCATGCCCAATTTTCAACACCAACCTAATTCTAGCACATAATAGTCATATATCATCACAATTTATCTAAAATTTATCAAGAAATTCGAAATTACAATGATATTGAACATTCTCACATTAATAACCCAAGGCTTGAAAACTTGAAAAAAATGGTGTACAATTGAAGCACACTTACCTAATTGATAGAGAAGATGAAGATGATGATCAAATTGCTCAATTGCCTACTTGAATGGTGTAAAATTGAAAACTTGATGGGATTTTTGTAGAAGAGTTGAAGAAAGGCGTTAGGGACGTAAGGGACTTGAGGGTATTGTAATTTGAAAACACAAGGCTGAACTGAGCCTTTTAAATGTGTTACCTGCTCGAGCGCTGCAGCGCCCGAGCATTTTCGGTATTAGCCCTCGCCAGACGGTATTTCGGGCGCAGCAGCTTTACTTATATGCTCAATTTTTTTAATATAAAATTTTAAATGAAAAACAAACCAAAAAAAAATTTAAAATCACACCCATCTTAATTCACACAAAAATCACACCAAAATTCAAATAAAAACAAGCCAAAATTTAAGAAAATAAAATCACACTAAAAATGCGATCACACAAAAATCACTCGGGTTGCCTCCCAAAAAGCGCTAAATTTATAGTCGTTAGCCGGACTTAACTACTCGGGCTCAAGAAATTTCATCACCAAGTGGAAGATTTAAAACCTTGCTTCATTCCCGAAATAATGTTTCAATCGTTGTCCGTTCCCTTGGAACGAATTCCCATAGTTTCCTCTCAACTCGACGACACCATAGGGAAACACTCGTTCAACCACAAATGGCCTGGACCATCGTGATTTGAGTTTACCTGGAAATAGTTTCAATCTAGAATTTAACAATAACACTTGTTGGCCGGGTAAGAATTCACGTCGCAAAATCATTTGATCATGCCATTTTTTTGTTTTTTGTTGATACATTTTGGCATTTTCATATGATTCGTGACGAAATTCTTCTATTTCTTTTAATTGAAGTAATTGGTTTTCACCGGCCTCTTTTAGTTTTAAGTTAAAATTCAATTTCTTAATTGCCCAATAAGCTCGATGCTCAAGTTCAACCGGCAAATGACACGATTTACCAAACACCAATCGATATGGTGACATACCAATGGGTGTTTTGTAAGCTGTGCGATAAGCCCATATAGCATCATCGAGCTTTTGTGCCCAATCCTTTCGATTAAAACTCACAGTTTTCTCAAGAATTTGTTTCACTTCACGATTGGAAATTTCGGCTTCACCATTAGATTGAGGATGGTAACCAAGCGCAGTTTTATGACGCACACCAAATTTAGCAAGAAGGTTATTAAATAATTTATTACAAAAATGCGTACCTTCATCACTTACAAGAGCTCGAGGAGTACCAAACCGGGTGAAAATATGCTTGTGCAAGAATTTTAGTACTACCTTTGCATTGTTCGTTGGTGTAGCAATCGCCTCTACCCACTTGGAGACGTAGTCAACCGCAAGCAAAATGTACAGATTTCCATAGGATGCAGGAAATGGCCCCATAAAGTCAATACCCCATACATCAAACAGCTCCACCTCCATTACTTTGTCAAAGGAAGCTCATGTCGCCGTGAAATATTACCAACTCGTTGGCATCAATCACAAGTCTTCACAAAAGCATAACAATCCTTGAATAATGTTGGCCAATAAAAACCAGATTGTAGTACTTTTGCAGCTGTCCGGGTTGGCCCAAAATGTCCCCCGTAAGATGAGGAATGACAATACTGACGAATTTCTCCAATTTCTTCCTTAGGAACACAACGGCGAATGATAGAGTCAACGCATCTTTTGAACAGTAATGGATCATCCCACAAATAAGACTTAACATCATGTATGAATTTTTTCTTTTGGTGTGAAGTTAAGTCTGGTGGAAGAACCCCTCTCGCGAGGTAATTAACAAAATCTGTGTACCAAAGGTAATGATGTCTCGGCACGCATAATTTGTTCGTCAGGAAATAATTCTTTTATTGGGCTTTCAATCACTTCATGACGGGATAGATGGTCGGCGGCCACATTTTCACTTCCTTTTTTATCCCGAATCTCAATATCAAATTCTTGCAAGAGCAAAATCCATCGAATTAAACGAGGTTTTGCATCCTTTTTTGAGAAAAGATATCAGATTGCCGCATGATCCGTATAAAAATCACTTTTGTACCCACCAAGTAAGCTCGGAATTTATCAAATGTAAAAACTACCGCCAACATCTCTTTTTCTGTGGTGGTGTAGTTTGTTGGGCATTGTCCATGGTCCTGCTCGCATAGTAAATTGCTTTAAAAATTATGTCTCGCCTCTGACCAAGAACGACACCCACTGCATAATCACTCGCATCGCACATAAGCTCAAATGGTTGGGTCCAATCAGGCACTATTATAATAGGAGCTGAAACAAGTGCCTTTTTTATCTATTCAAATGCACCGCAAACAAGACTCATCAAAGCAAAAGATAGCATCTTTTTCAAGGAGATTACAAAGTGGTTTAACAATTTTTGAAAAATCTTTTATGAATCTCCTGTAAAACCCTGCATGCCCCAGAAAGCTTCTTATTCCTTTCACATTTGAAGGTGGGGGTAGTTTTTCAATAGCCACAAACTTCTCCCTGTCAACTTCCAAATCTGTACAAGAAATATGATGCCCAAGTACAATCCCTTCTTTGACCATAAAGTGACATTTTTCCCAATTAAGTACAAGATTAGTTTCCTCACAACGTTACAAAACAAGAGATAAGTTATGCAAACAATGGTCAAAAGAAGTACCAAAAATAGAAAAATCGTCCATAAAAATCTCCATGATTTCCTCAACCATACCATGAAAAATCGCCATCATACACCTCTGAAAGGTAGCAGGTGCATTACATAATCCAAATGGCATCCTGCGAAATGCAAAAGTGTCATATGGACATGTAAAAGTGGTCTTTTCTTGATCCTCGGGAGCAATGGCGATTTGATTATACCCTGAATATCCATCAAGAAAACAGTAGTATTCGTACCCTGCCAACCTGTCCAACATTTGATCAATAAAGGGGAGGGGAAAATAATCTTTACGAGTAGCTTTATTCAGTTTTTTGTAATCAATACACACTCGCCATCCTGTGACAGTTCGTGTAGAAATTAATTCATTGTTATCATTTTTCACAACTGTCATACCCCCCTTTTTGGGAACAACCTATACCGGACTCACCCATGAACTATCAGAAATGGCATAAACAATACCTGCCTTTAGCCATTTTAGAACCTCATTTCTCACAACTTCTTTCATTGCGGGATTAAGTCGTCTTTGGTGTTCAATAGATGGTTTATAAGACTCTTCCATTAAAATTTTGTGCATTACAATGGAAGGACTTATACCTTTCAAATCAGAAATATACCAACCCAAAGCCGACTTATGCTCACGTATCATACGCAACAACTTTTCCAATTCGGGTGAAGATAATGAAGCAGAAACAATTACCGGGTAAGTTTTATCTTTTCCCAAAAATGCATATTGAAGATGTTCCGGAAGTTCCTTTAGTTCTAAAGTACCTTTCGGAATATTTTCAATATTAGCATTTTCTAATTCTTCCTTTTGTTTTTCTTTTTCAATTTGTTTAGCCTCAAGGAAAAAAATAAACTCAAACAAATCAATGTCATCACTAACTTCATCATCACATTTCATTATTGAATTAATCAAACAATGTTCTAACGAATCTTTTAAATCTTGTTTTATAACCTCCGTTTGAGCACATTGTTCGATCATATCAATAAAATGACATGTTTGAGGTTCTTCTTGAAATTTCATTGCTTTATAAATATTGAACAAAACCTCATCATCATTTACCCGTAATGTTAACTCTCCTCGTTGCACATCAATTAGAGCTCGTCCCGTTGCTAGAAAAGGTCTTCCAAGAATCAAAGGCATTTCATGATCTTCCTCCATATCCAACACCACAAAGTCCGCCGGAAATATGAATTTATCCACTTTGATCAACACATCTTCAATCACTCCTCTTGGGTAGGTGAGTGATCTATCGTCTAATTACAATGTGATGGTGGACGGCTTTACCTCTCAAAGGCCAAGTTTCCTGAAAACAAATAATGGCATAAGATTAATGCTAGCACCCAAATCACAAAGAGCTTTATTAAAGTAAGAATCACCAATAGTACAAGGGATAGTGAAACTCCTTGGATCTCTTAATTTTTGTGGTAGCTTTCATTGCAAGATGGAGCTACACACTTCTGTGAGATTAACCGTCTTGTATGCCTCCAACCTTCTCTTTCTCGACATCACATCATTCATGAATTTCGCATAATTTGGCATTTGCTCAAGTGCATCGGCAAAAAGAATGTAGATGTGAATTTTCTTGAATATTTCCAAGAACTTGGAAAATTGAGCGTCCAACTTTTTCTTCTGAAACCTCTATGGAAAAGGAAAAGAATTTGGTAATACATTATCAGAATTGGAAATTGGTTTTACCTCAGTTTTATCACTTTCTGATTGCTTATCAATGCCCTCTTCATTGTGGAGTGTTTCAGAGCTTGCTTTCGGTTCATCGGTGGTATGAGTAGGCATCTTTGGTTCATCATATTCTGTTCCACTTCTCAACTTAATTGTCTTGCAATGCTCACGTGGGTTCACCTCGGTGTTACTTGGAAGCGTATCAACTTTCTGTTGTGAATTAATAGCAGTGGCCAATTTGGCCCACTTGTGTCCCCAAAGATTTGAGAGTGACTCTCAATTTTTGTAACCCTTGAGCTCAAATTGTCCATGTTAGAATTGGTCTTGTTCATCCTTGCTCGTGTTTCTACAAGGAATGAACTAAGTAATTCTTCCAAAGATGGCTTTTGTTCTCCCACGTGTGTACTTGTACTTGCTTGATTTTGAAATCCCGGAGGTGGTTTCAACACATTTCTCGTATTGCTATATGAGAAATTTTCATGATTGCGAAGTCCCGGATGATAGTGCGTTGGCAATTGATTCCCTCTATTGTTAAAACCCCGATTGTTCACATAATTGGCTTGCTCCGTATTGGGATTCACCACTTCTTGACTTACCTCCATAACAACCTCTGTTTGTTGTTTTCCACCCGAATTTAGAGTGGCAATTTGCTTTGGCAATGCGGAAATTTGAGAGGCTAGTACGGACATAGTATCAAGTTCAAGAACACCAGAAACTTTTCTTGGCGTAGATCTCTCAGAAGGCCATTGATAACTATTGGCAGCCATTTCTCCTAGTAAAAGCATGGCTTCACTTGGAGTTTTAGCCATCAATGTACCTCTCATTGCAAAGATCTATAATAGTTCTCGAATGCCCATTCATACCATTATAGAAATACTGAACTTTTTGCCAATCTGCGTACCCGTGTTGTGGACACCTTCTCAATAATTCTTTGAATCGCTCCCAAGCATCGTAGAGTGGTTCAAAGTCGATTTGATGAAATTGAGCAATCTCACTCTTCAGTTGAAGTGTCTTGCTAGGTGGAAAGAATTTTGCCATAAATTTTTCAGTGAGATCATCCCAACTAGTGATACTTCCGGGTGGGAAGGTTTGAAGCCATTGTCTAGCTTTATCACGAAGTGAAAACGGAAATAACCTCAAACGAATAGCTTCATCGGGAACCCCATTCATTTTTATTATGTCACAAATCTCGAGAAAAATATCCAAATGAGCGTTAGGGTCGTCCACAGCACTTCCCCCAAACTGGTTTTGCTATACCATGTTTATCAAGGCCGGTTTTAATTCAAAGTTGTTCACATTAATTGGTTGGCGAACAATGCCTGAATAATTTTGGTTCGTGGTTGGTCGAAAATAGTCACGAATGGCCCTCTCCTGTGGTGCAATAATGGGTATGCAGTTTTCCTCTTCACCGTTTCCTGCCATTTTTGTGAATTCGATTTTTCATGCGGCTCTAATCTTCCGGAGTGTTCTTTAAATTTCTGGATCAAAGAAGATTAAATTAGCACTTTTATTTCTTTGCATCAACAAGAAAACACAAAAATAGCAATAACCCTATTGTAACAAGAACCAATCTAAATTAAAGTAAAACTACTAAGTAATAATATTAGCGCAAATAAGATGAATTAGTCCCCGGCAACGACGCCAAAAACTTGTTAGAGATTTTTCTAACCGCAAGTCTACGGTGTCAAGTTTTAATATAGTGAAAGTAAGGTTGTCGTATCCACAGGAAAATAATTATCTAATTATTGCTAAGTATTATAATATAATAGTCCAACTTTATTTAGAAATTCAATATTTGATGGAGTTGATTATACTAGAATAACAAGAATAAATTAAGAATATGAAAATAAAAATGAGTTTATCCAAATGATCAAATGAATTCTAGAGGTGTGATGAATCTAGTTATCCCTTATGTAATCAATATGGTTTATCAATCATCAATTACCAATTTATAAGTCAAGATTTCTACAATAATCATTTCCTCTCTCGAGTGCCAAATGATTTTAGCATCTCAATTGAGAAATCAATATCTCTATAAAAATGACCAATTTAAATCTCAATTAAAACTATGAATCTTAATAAATGACTTCAAAGGATTCACAAATCTCTCAATTCTATGAAATCATAGGTTATGCTATTCCAAGGTCATGTATTTAATTACCTCTCTCAAGTGTCAAATCAAATACACCAAACACTCTAAATTACTTATCAAGAATTTAGAAGCAATAGATCCAAATAGCACAAATAAATTGAGAAATCTAGATTGACAAACCACAATCTCAAAACATAAGTTCAAACATAGATTACGTCATCCCTCTAGAATTATAGAGTTTAGCTCATGATTAAAGAAAATGAATCCATAGGAATACAACAATACATCTTACAAGATATGAAGAAAGCAACAAAATAAGAACGAGAGTTGAGGAATCTTCTCTATTTCGAGATGTAGAAGCCTTCAATCTTCTTCTCCAAGCCTTTCCCAAGATCTTCCAAGCCTTCTCTTATGTCTTCTAGCTGTTTTGTTGGCTTCCCAAGGGTCCAAGATCCCTGATTCCACGCCCCAAGGCTTCTATTTATAGTCCCACAAATGTCCAAGAAAGAGAGTAGGTGACATAGGAAATTCCGCCCCCGGGCGCTGCGGCGCCCAACAAATTCCCACAAAAATACCGACTGGGCGCTGCAGCGCTGGGCATTGGGTGCTGAAGCGCCCACCCTCTATCGCACGCCTGTCACGCGGGTGATCCGGGTTTGTTCCCCGGCAACGGCGCCAAAAATTTGTTAGAAATTTTTCTAACCGCGAGTCTACGGTGTCCAGTTTTAATATAGTGAAAGTAAGATTGTCGTATCCACAGAGAATAATTGCGAATTATTGCTAAGTATTATAATATAATAGTCCTACTTCAATTTAGAAAATTCAATATTTGATGGAGTTGATTATACTAGAATAACAACAATAAATTAAGAATATGAAAATAAAAATGAGTTTATCCAAATGATCAAATGAATTCTAGAGGTGTGATGAATCTAGTTATCCCTTATGTTATCAATATGGTTTATCAATTATCAATTACCAATTTATAAGTCAAGATTTCTACAATAACCATTTCCTCTCTCGAGTGCCAAATGATTTTAGCATCTCAATTGGGAAATCAATATCTCTATAAAAATCACCAATTGAAATCTCAATAAAAACTATGAATCTTAATAAATGACTTCAAAGGATTCACAAATCTCTCAATTCTATGAAATCCTAGGTTATGTTATTCCAAGGTCATGTATTCAATTTCCTCTCTCAAGTGTCAAATCAAATACACCAAACACTCTAAATTATTGATCAAGTAATTTAGAAGCAATAGATCCAAATAGCACAAATAAATTGAGAAATCTAGATTGACAAACTACAATCTCAAAACATAAGTTCAAACATAGATTACATCATCCCTCTAGAATTATAGAGTTTAGCTCATGATTAAATACAATGAATCCATAGGAATACAACAATACATCTTACAAGATATGAAGAGACGATCCCTAGTCCGTGGGGACTTGTTCATATTTTGTAGTTCTCCATCTTCTTTGGGGTTTAACTTCGATTCCTAGTCCGTGGGGACTTGTTCATATTTTGTAGAGACAAACCCATTCCTTATGAAGAAAGCTTTAATTCTTCCGGAGATGATCCCCGAGGGACTGAGGCTGCTGAGGGAGTTGGAGTCCCCCCTGTTTGAGTAGTGATTGCTATATTTCGGCCCAGATGGCCTTTGATTCCTGCCCACCTATTTAGATCTTGCTTTATGTACTTGGATATTTTTTGCTTTGTTTTCCCATCTTGAGATGTTTCTTAGCATCGTGGGGTCGAATGATATTTCACTGCATTTATGATATACTTGTGTTTTGTTTTATCCCATCCAGAGCTCGGAGGGAGCACCCTTCTCGAGCTCGAAGGGAGCACCCATCTGGATCTTGGAGGAAGCACCCTTATCAAGCACGGAGGGAGCACCCTTCTTGATCTTTTTTCAAGTTGATCTTTTCCCCACATGTGTTAGCATTTTTTGCTTTCTTGTTCTTACACATTCGTCGCGGAGAAGAATTTTTGTGGACCCTTCCAAAGCCCAGAAGTGGCGCCTTTCCGGAGCTCATGAGGCGCCCTTCTGGAGACTGGATGGGCACCCTTCTAAAGCTTCCTCCATAATATTTTGCATTATCATTTGTATCTTTTCCCAACTTGTGTTACGCCTTCTTTTTCTTGCACATTTTCATCGTGGAGAAGAATTTATGGGGATTCTTGTGAGGAGGCCTCTTCCTTTGGGTCTTAGCCGGAGGATGACAATTTTCTAGGACCTTTCCTGTGAGGAAGCCCCTCTTATCCAGGATCTTAGCCGGATGAGGTCTTCTCGTCCGTGGTCTTAGACGGATGAAGTTAATATGTTGCGGGCCCCGGATAGCGCAACGCTACCTCACTAGGGGCATTCCCCAAGAATCCTGGATAGGGGCCCTGAATAGCGTGAAACTACCTCACTAAGGGCGACCTCCGAAGCCCTGGATAGCGCAATGCTACCTCACTATGGGCATTAATGAGGGGCCCTGGATAACGTTAAGCTACCTCATTATAGGTTTTAATGAGGGTCCCTGGATAGCATGAAGCTACCTCACTATGGGTGATCTCTGTAGCCCTAGAAGTGCAATGCTACCTCACTATAGGCATTAATGAGGGGCCCTGGATAGCGCAACGCTACCTCACTATAGGCAATAATGAGGGGCCCTGGATAGCGTTAAGCTACCTTACTGTCGGCAACCCCCTGTGAACCCTGGATAGCATTAAGCTACCTTACTATGGGTTTTAATGAGGGGCACTGAATAACGTGAAACTATCTCACTATGGGCAACCCCCGGGAACCCTGACTCTCTTGTTCTTATGACTTGTCCGAGAAATGTGACTATTTATCTGTAGGGAGTTGTTTGCACTAGTGTGGAGATGAATTCTTCCCTTCGGGAGCAAGCTTTAATTTTCTTGGAGTGGTCGGAGATGTTCTAACAGAGGCATAAGACACCCTTCTAGAGCTCAGGGTGAATCTTCCCGTGGCCCGAAGGGGGCGCGCTTCAAGAGCTCCAGAGGCGCCCTCCCATGTGCCGGAAGAGACACCCTCTTAGAGCATAGTGTTTCTTTGTTGGAGTTCTTCTTTTTATTACTCTTCTGGTCGCACATTCATTCCTTTAGCAGTTGTATTAGCATTCGCTCTCTTTTAGATGCATATTCTGTGTTTTATGTTTGTGAGGAAGGAAAATTTATGAGGACTCCCCCGTTAGGGAGCTCTTCTCCTATGGAACGTGAACCATTGCTTGGGGAGTAATGAGGTTTGTGGGAGCTGTCAAGATCCGCGGCTCCTAAAGTTGTTGGGCTTGATCACTGTCTTTCCTAGAGAGCTTGCATCTCTCTTCAGGGCCTTTACATGTTATGCTGATAACTATAATCATATGAATATTCTTTCTTGGATGCACAATTTGTGGTAGTGTGGAGTTTGTTCTGACTGATTCTGATGAGCTTCTTCCTTAAGATTTTGCATTCTTCAATATTGTCACGCAACTTCTATGGGCGGCCCAGGTCGGGCGCCTAAATGTAGGTGGGGCACTGCTTCACTCGGGTTCTGCGAGCATCTCTTCAACTTTTGTGTTTGTTAAGAACTCAACCTTTAGTCGAATCGCTAGTGTGAGAGCCCTTGGCTGGTTCAGACTTGGTCTTCCCGAGTCTTGTGTTCCAAATATTGCCGACACCTTTTTTTCTCTATTTTAGTTTGGTGTCCTCTTCCTGGGAGTGGCGCCGATGTTGGATTCATTATACTCCTCGTAGTATGTTGGAAGTGTACTTCATGGTCTCTGGACTTTCGAAAATGATACTAATGACTCCACGATGGGAGTCTCTCTTGATATGAGCTTATATGGAGGATTATGGTCCAAGTATTCACTGGGAATATTTTCTCCATTGCTCTTCAGGAGATGTGAAGTGTTGATGTCCCTATAGAGTAGCTTCACAGATATAGTTGAATGAATTGCACTTCCATTTTTGGAGGCTTGGGACTTTAGACTGTGCATGGCTCTTCAGGGTTTGTATCCATTTCTCTTGAGCGGCTTGAGTAAAAACTTGAGAGATCAAAGGATATTTGAGGGAGTCCCTTGTCCAGAGAGGATGCCAAGTGAAAAAACTCAATGGACGCTTGGTTTCTCCTTATTCCATGTGCGATGGGTTCTCGGGTTGATTCCTTCATAGTTCAACTCTCTCCATCTATGGAGTCTTTGTCTTCTCCAATGAGTTGAGAATTTCTTTTTCCTTTCGTGTTGAGGCGTACCTCTCTAATTAATGGAAATTTTACGGAGCCCCCTCCAACTGAGGATGGTTTATCGATCGGTCGTCTTGGAGTTCTATTTTTCTGTAAAGGGTTGCTTGTTCTAGAGATAGTTTGACTTGTCTGAATGGCTCTTGAATCTTCAGCCCGAGCACCGAGGGGAGTTTGTGTCTATCCTTTCTGGACTTCAATGTTTGTTTGTCCTCCATCAATGTGATGGCTTCTTCAGTGTTTGGTTGTTTTCCAGTTCATTGTTCATCTCTTCCGTTTAGTCAAGTGAGGGTCATTCTTCATGCAGCTGTTGCTGCGGCCTGCAACAGCATGGTGCCCTTATGAGGTGTCTCTATGCAGCTGCCGGAGCTTGAGGATATCCTCATGTGGCTCCGAGAGCATTGATGTCTTAGAGTGTTCCGAGTAGCCTCATTGAGCTGGAGAGCTTCCCGGGTCCAACGGACTTATTTGGTGAGCAGAGCCTTCCAGGAGAAGGAGATTACAGAAGGGCATCTTTTTGGCCAAGTAAGGGCACCCCATTGAGCTGGCAAGGGCGCCCCCTTCAGCCTGGCAAGGGCGCCTCCTTCAGCTCTTTGAGTTGTTGAGTGGAACCCCTCTATAAGGAGGTGTCTATCTTCATGTCTTCTCAACGGTCTGCCTTCTTGTTTGGTGTTCCTTGCTTTGGAACCTGCGGCTTCGATGAATCACTTCAAGAAGTTTTGCAGTAACTTTCCTTCCAATTGTTTTACTTGAAAAAGATGAGCCATGGTATATGAATACTTCCTTCTGATGGAAGATAGTCGTGCAAAGACAGTAGTGAGCTTGTCCATCCTATTGATTGGTTTAGCTGGGAGCTAGTCAACCAAGTTAGTGGCGCTTGGTCAGTGTTACCCGAACAATTTACAATAGGAAGCGTCCATCATGCTGTAAAGATCCGCCTTTGCATGGAGTTTGTCTAAGTGATCCTAGTGGACCTCCGTCTCATCATGCTCTAGGAGGCTGGAGATCTTGATGCCCGAGGACAATGGCTTGGCCCTAAAGGCAGGGGCTAGTAAACTTTCTCCATATAGTGATGGCCCCTGAGTTGGCTTGACTGATGTTCTACCGCATATGACTCTACTGTGGGCTTGTGCGTTTGGACTTGGGAGTATTAGGCTCCATTTCTAGCTTCTCTTCCAGCAGGAGTGTGCTGGTCTCCTTGACTTTTTCCAAGTCCTTCATTTCTTTTATCTTCTTCCCAAGTCTTCAATATCTGGCGGAGCATGAGGGAGGTCTTCCCGCATCTCCGCGTTAAGCGAACTTCTTCAACAGGAGAAGGCCCCCCAGGAGAAGGGGACAACGACCTTCTTGGTTTTGGCAGAGGCGGCGCCGCAACCAGAGGAGGGGGCTGGCCTCTGATCTTCAATGTGATAGTTCTTCTTGCTGATTCCTGGATCCACTGTCAGCAGCATGGGATTCTTCAGCTAATGATGGCTCTTCATGATTCTCGCCGTATCCTTCATCTCTTCTTCCTTGACCTTCTAGGTCAGGTCTTCAATGGTGGGTGGAGCCCGGAGCGGTCAAACGCGGCTCCGACCATAGATTGATGCTTCAAAGCATTCTGGGAAGCTTCATCCAGCAGAGTTTGGAGGGCTTCCCGGGTCAGGTGACTTCTCTAGGGGACGGAGCCCCTCTTCTGCGTGGCGGTAAATTTCTTCAATAGGTGGAGTTCCTCCGGATGGAGGTGACGGCACCCTTTCTTCTTGTGGGGGAGGCAACGCCCTTCTTGTAGAGAGGTAGCCGGCCTCCCACATTCTTGATGCCCTTTTCTCTTACTGGTCTATAACCCCAAGGCCTGCAGCTTGGGACTTGGATCCATCGTTTGAGGTCGGGTCTGCGTCTTCGTGTGCTTTTGTTGTTCCCACAGAAGGCGCCAAAATGATGTTGTTTTTTAAGGCAGATCTCTCCAAGTCAATGGTGCTGATAAAATCCTTCTTTTCAATGGGGAAGTCTTCAATTCTTCTTCTCCGGAAGCTGGAAATTCTTTTATTAGGAACTTGCCTGCACAATATGCAAACATTAGGGGAGTCCCTGGGATTGCCCAGGGAGGCCCCTCCAATGCTCAAGTCCGCTTGGTGATTGAGAGAATAATAAAGACAGTAATTGAATACTGAACTAAATGCGTAGGAGAATTAATTAGAATCTACTTACAAATGAATAGGTGTGACCTTTTATCCCTGGGTGATGGGCCATGTGGGCCACATAGGAAAAATCTGCTTATGGGCCAGTCCGTATAGTAGAAATCGGCCTATGGGCCAGTCCCAGACTCCTTTTGGGCCGGGTTATTTTTTAAGAGCCCATTAGGAAATTAATATTATATTAATATATAAATTAATATATAAATCAAATTATATATTAAATAATTAAATATAATTTTTGCCCTCAGCAACTCAGAAGCTTCTTCATCTTGAAGATGTGGAATTTAGATAACTTGGGGAGAATATTTGGAACTTGGATGTTGGAATATTTGATGTAAAATTTCTTATTTGACCTTTTAATAGTAAATAATATATTTATTTTTGACCTTTTGAATAGTATAAAGGCCAAATTTATTTTTGACCTTTTCAATAGTAAAAGAAAAATATTTTATTTGAAGAAATACCATATTTATGCCTATAAATTTGACTTATTTCTCACATTTGAAAAATACACAAAAAGTTACAAAATTTCCATATATCTCCTACAACTCTTGCAATTTAATTTTTGGTGATAATTTTCAAGAATAATTTTCAGTTTGCCGAAATAAGTAATCCAATTTTCTCATCTTATCCTGGGAAATAGACGTCCAGAATAGCGGACGAATCTGTTTTAAGGATAGTGCGTTGAACACACGATTCGAGCTATTTTTATTTTGCTTTCTTTGAAAATTTTACCAATTTGGGTTTTCGATTCATATAAATTATAATAGAAGAAACACTTCTATTTTCTTACAAACATAAAACAGATACAATTATATTACCATATTATCGGCAATATTCTGATTTTTTTCCTCAAATGTTTCAACTTTACCAAGCATGCAATTTGGATTATCAAATTCAGTTTTTATCTACAAATTTGAATTATATGATTTTGTAAGTCAGTTCAACAACTTGAAATATTTTTTTATTGTTGTCGTGAGTTGAGTTATGTTTTGCATATTTTTATGAGTGTTTTGTGTTATGATCTGCATATATTTTTGATGTGTTTTATTTGTATATTGCATGTTTTAGTTTTATGTTGTGTTGTTTTATTGATTTTCTAGGTTTTGGTGGAAAAAAACAAGTTTTGGAGAAGGAAACATTAAGAAGTCATTTTGCGCAACTGCAGCAGTCATCGTAATTTCGACATAATATTTTATCAAAGTCCAATTGACATGATTCATACACCATTGGAAAGCTGAGACAAATTTCTACAATGTCTATTTAGGCTACTAAATGCAAATGAATATGTTTGGATGGGTTAAAATCATGTGCAAATGGAAATAATATGTTGAAATTTCGGAAATGATATGTATTAGTATTTTGGACATAACGCTCTCCAAAAAATTGATATTGAGGTCATTCAAGTGGATATGAAAAGTTAAGAGATAGATCTACAATTCATATAAAGGACTAGAGAGAAAATTCTGACGTTTTGAGGGTTCACGGTCGTGCACAAAGTGCACGGTCCCGCAGCTGGCAGCAGGTAGCGTGGTCTTGCGCGCACAAGTGCGCGGTCGCACACGGTGACTTCCTAAACATGAAATTCACGATTTTTTTTGTTTCTTGGCTCTTCCACATTGTATAGAACTTTGTGCTTATAAATGAGACTTGAGCAGTCCATATTTTCGAAGACATTTACTTCTTAGCACTTTTAAACTCTAGTTTTTGTTATTTTCTCATCCATCCGACATTGGGATTGCTTGGGTTCTTCCCATCGAAGTTATTTTGCAGCTTAATCCAAGCGTAATATTTCATCTTCTTCTTTATATGATTTCAACTATTTGGTGATTATTATTGTTTTTTTTCCTTCAATTGAAATTATGATCCCATCCCCAAGCATGAACTAATTTCTTTGTTCTAGGATTAAGATAATTTGATTTAAACAAACAAGCATGAATATGGACTAATTGATTTGCTTTCCCGAATGAATTGCTTTATTTGATAGTTGATTGTTTGGCCAATTTTTGATTATCTTGAGGGAATAATTGAGATCGAGAGAAGATATTATTCCTGGACTAAATTTAATTACGATGTTAGATATGAACCAGAGATGTATTATCTAACTTGGTTAATGAAAATAGCAAATTGGTTATTGATAGACCTAATCTGTGAATGCGTGAGTTATCAGATTTAGACCTAGTTTATATCTGTTTGTTATAATTGTTAATCACTTGATCAATTAGTTTATATTCTGCTTGCAGGTTTGATGAGATGATTCCAAAATTCTAGACGTTTTATCCATATCGTTTTCACCAGGTTTAATTGTGTTCAGTTTTAATTTGTCTTTTTATTATTTTTCTTTAGATAATTAAAATCACAAATTTGGTTAGAGTGTTTAGAATTTATTTTCTGTTAATTGTGTGACATAATAATTATTTCCGGCGAAGTCTTCCGTGAGGGATGGCTTTGGTCAATTTGCTACCCTACGATTGATCTCGTGCTTTTGCGAGCATTGCTAGATTTACTTTAGGTGTTTAGCGGTCGAACAAGATATATCATTTAAACGTGGAATCAACTTGAATTGTCATTCTTGCATTTGTAATTCTATATTGATTTATTGAATGTTTCAATTAAAAAAAGAAAAATTATATCAACCTTATGCAGATTGTTCCTTGGATTTTACATGTATATATAAAAACAAAAAATTCCATTAACTGAATTCTCTAGCATATTTGTTATAATAATTTTTCCACTTGTATTGATTAAGTGGGTTTGGATAAAAAAAAAAAACTTGGACTAATCTTTGGACTAATTGGACAAACTATTGGACTAAGTAGATTAGTACCGTGCTATTTGGAGTGGAAGAAAATTACAATTTGGACTACTTGTACTAAACTTTGAACGGTTGGCCTGAATTTTATAAATTTGGACTAATATATTAAACACCTGTGCAAAATCGGAGTGGAAGAAAATTGCAAGGATCTTATAATAAAAACTTGAACATTTTTAATAAATTTGTTCTTTATTAGTCTTGTTCCGATTGATTGATCGAAGTGCTAAGGTGGCGATTGGATGTGAACGGAATTTTGAGAATTTCTCTTAGTTGGACGAAAATCATCGGAACATGTGAATGATTATGAAAAAGACAACCTTCCTCCCCTAGATTTTACTGTTTTTCTTCCATAAGCATTAATGATGTAAAATATTTTTTGCTTTTTTTTCTGACACTTAGTCACCTACTATACCTATGTTGTCCGCCTATATCATCTCTTCCGACCTAGTACATTTATTACCTCATTGTTGAAATGGTTAGCCAAAAATGAGTATTGGTTTGGGTGTGGTTTGTAATTATTATTATAATTAATAATTATGCCAACATGCAATGTTGAATACATTCTTAATTTAAAAAAAGTTGGACGCCGCCAAGATTACAACATCACAATTTATCAGTAAATTTTTTTCAAAGCTTTTTTTTTTTTTAATAGTTATAGAAGTTGAAGCCTTTTTTTTTGTTATTATCTGATATCTATAGGGGTATCAATTTGGGTTGGGTCTGGTTTCACGGATTCGGATTTGCGGGTTCGCGGGTCAGAATAAGCTGACTCATAACCGATTCATATAATTATTCCTATTAGAATCTTGAACCTGGACCCGATTTATTTATTTTACAGGTAACCCGAACCCGGCTTGTTTAATTCATTTTATAAAATTATTTTTATGTACATGTAATAGTTTCAACTAATTAAATTTAAGTTTCTTAAAATCAACCACAATGATACACTATTCGGTCAATAAAAACATATCGCAATTTCGTGTTAGGTTCATATTAGGTTTGCATGTTGGTTTTGAAATTGACACCCCTAAATATATATCAAATGATAAAGTGACTAATGATACGACTAACAAAATAATTAAACTAAGTACAATGAAGATATATGGTGGAATATTAATGCAACCAAATAACATATATTAAATTATAAATAATAATATTATAAAGAATGCACACATGAGTTTACAATTAAATCGCTACAATCTAATCTTAAAACAATATTTCTAAGAAAAATAATAACTATCACTTCCAATCACCCAAAAAAATCTTATATCCAATCACAATTCTCCCTAACAAAAACAATCATATCAACTATCATCATTACATATCCATTCACATTCTCAAAAAAAAATTATTTCTTTCACTAAAATATATTTTTCACTATTCTCTAGAAAAAAAAGAAAATTTTCAAAATGAAACTATATCCAATTTGTTCGCCAAAAATATTTGGATCTCTATACTGTAAGTGTACAGTGTAGTTTATAGGATAATGGCAAACAAGGTCGTATTCCTCATGGATTGACTACGAAACACTTAGGCTATAATAACATTGCATTCCAATTTTACTGAAGCAACCGAATATCAAGAGTTTTATAAAATCAAAAATTAAAAATAAAAAAAATAAATTTTGATCCCCACAAGTATCTTTAACAAATACGAAAGCAACCCTAGGCACATAACCTAACATGCTTCTTCAATATTAAATCTAATTAATGTTTAACAAAACCAATTCATGCGTTACTATGGGTCCAATTCCTAACTTATCTATTCCCCGTCCCCGGCGGCGCATAAATAGTAGATTAATAACAATTGTAGATCAACTGATACGTTACAACTATTATTATTTCCCAATAGATCTATGAATTGAATGACTCCCCACAAACAGTTGTAGGTCTCCCGACTCATTACACCCATTTATGTCTCAATTCGATATTCGTCTTTGTTAGAACTCCTCTCCCAAATTTGGCACTAACAAATATGACATGCAAATTATTGATCAAATGATAAGCAATTAAGAATAAGCACTCGAATTCATAAAATAGAACATATATCAATTAAGAAAACAATCAATCAAGATTTAACATGAATCCACGGTTTGGATTATGCCCTAGGATCCGAAAGATTAGTTAAACATTGATAACAAATTCATAGACAAACTTAAAATCAGCATTGTGACATCGCTTAAGTACATACAAGAGATCTAAACTAAGAAAGAAAACCCCTTCTTGTCAGGATGGATCCTCCTTCCAAGCCTTCGAAACCCTTGTGCTTCCATAGATGTGAAAGACCTTGTGGTGTTCTTCTTGACCTAGCCCTCCTCTCTCAGAAGACATTTGATTTGTGTAATCCTGTGTATGTAGTGTATTTTCAGATGTAAAGACTTGTATTTTTGTGCAGGGCCTTGGTCCCTTTATATAGGTGCTTGGAGAGATGACTTGTAGACTTCTGATGGGAAAATGACTCAAAAACAGACGCAGCCACACGGCCACTCCACACGACCGTGTGGATCTACACGGCCAGACCGTGTGACTTGGTTTTGTCTGTGAAAATTGTTGAAGCACTTCACACGGTCGTGTGGTTGTTCACACGGTCATGTGATTGTATAATGTGCAAATTTGCTCCTGGGTCTTAATGAACGTTGTAGTCTCTTCTCTTAGCTTTCCATAGCCACTTGAATCAGCTCCATATCAATTTTGTAGAGAAAGTTGTGGCCAAATTATTAAACCCTGCCAGTGTTGAGAATTGTTGGCGCGTTTGGACGTTTTCGAAACAAATTCCCTTTTGTTTGACCGTCCATGCTTGTTTCCTTTACGTCTTTGCTCGTACCTTGTATTTTGACATATCCTTTGAAATATGCTATCATGTTTTGTCCAATTTAGCTCCATTTTCTGCAAAATTCACAAGAGTATGCAGTATCACGCCCAACAAAGGAAACCAAGTAAAACGCACTAAATATACATGCAAATGCATCAATTATATATCAAAGTAAGACCTTAAATGCACGTATATTTTATACGTATCAAAATCCCCCAAACTTAAATCATTGCTCGTCCTCGAGCAAATTAAGAAAAATAAAATTAAGGGATACAAAGAACACACAAGAACACTATAAACATTCAATCTCATTTGACTCCATATCTAAGTAAACCATGAAATTCACTATCAAGAAGTCATCAATCACAAGTTCGGCATAATTAATACTCTCTCGGGTACTTGACATTGCGGCTCACAAGTAAGCAGTGTATCACTCAACTCTCATAGTGCATGGTAAGTGTTTACGCTCAACTCAATTCAATGAATGTAGAACTACCATAGGCTTGCAACTCGTCTAATATCTCTACCACTTTAGTGTGCACAATTTAAGAATCAAAAAGGACTTTCATTTGGTTGTAATGAAGGTTCTTTGGTAAGGGTAGGGAAAATTTGGATTAAGTGACTTGACTTGAGTAATTAGAATTTAAGCACACAAACTTGCAACTCACCAACCCAATTTTATCTAAAACTCATTTTTCAGGATATTTTCCCTTTTCAACTCAACTCCACCCTTTTTCTCCATTTTTCATTCTTAGGTCTTTTTGCCTTCTTTTTTTTTTTCCTTTAGTCTCCAACTCTCAATTTCTCAAAATTTCCAGATTTTTTTTTTCTTTTCTTTCTTTTGCTCGATTTTTTCGTTTTTTCCACAATTTCACCACATCTCCCCCAAACTATTCATTTTCTATAAGCTCAAATAATTTTAGGGATAAAAATCATTTTTCAATTTTTTAAGATCAAAATGTGGCTAACAATAAAAAGTTAAGGCTCAAAGTGGCTAACTAGGGAATCATGAGTTCATATGTAGGCTTTTTAGGCTAAGTAGGCTACAACAAAGATGGCCTTAATTCATTTTCAAATATTACACACGCACATGGCTTCAATGAAGATACCAGAGCAAGTTCTAGAGTTCTAGCAATCATGAATGACACACTCAAGAAGAAAAAAAAAGGACTGCATAAGATAAAAACAGTTATAGGCACAAAAGCTCATAGACTTATTTTTCGCATCATGCTCAATTACCCAATTTTCTTAACTACTGCCAAACAAGTAAAAGACATCTCCTCAACCATTCTCACAATATTCACAAAAATATGTCATCTCATAAAACCAAATGTTCAAAGTAAAATCATAAGGAAGCTTTATACTTTTTCGAAATCTTGATCCAAAATCACACACAAAAGCAATTAAACATGCTAAAGCAATAAAAATGCAAAAATAAAAATAAAATAAACATAAAAAATTTAATGTAAATTTTTATGCTCTACATGCAATCCTAAATGCTATGCAAAATGCAATAGTACTAATTTACGCATTTTTGACAACCTCCCCAAACTTAGCAAAGTGAATCAAACGATTCCTTAATTTTCTCTCTCTAACTCATTTTCTCTTCCTTCTCTCTTCTTCCTAAAAAAAATTCTTCTCTCTTTCCCCCATTCCTGCATTAGAGAGGATGGGGGAATCACTTCATTTAATTTTCTTGTCGGTTTCTTCTAGTTTCCCTTTATGGGAATGGTTTTTCCCCTAGTGGGACTTCAGTCTCCTTTTATGGGAGTGGTTAGTGTCCCTTTGTGGGATTTTTTTCTTTGGTTTTTGTTTCTTTTTCTTCTGTGTTTTCAGATCTGATAATTTTGGCAACAGATTTGGCCTTTTTGGTTTTAGATCTGGCCATTTTGGTTGTTGTTCGGCTGCAAGGGGCGATTTCTCACGCCTTAATATTGAAGAAAAATATGTAATAGAGTTGGATCCGGGCATAATGAAGAAAAGACGAAGAGATTGACACAAGATTGAAACTGCTAGCCATTTAATGGAGTTTTAGTTTTTGTCACTTGTAACAAATATTCTCTTTGTTCTTCTTTTTTCCATTCATATGTATTTTCTCTTTGGTATGTTTTTCCCCATTATTGTAGCTTTGTGGTTTGAGAGTTTTACATGTTGATGTGGATTTGAATTGGTCTAGCCAATTCCCCGCTTGACTCTTCGTGTAGTCAATGTGGTCCTGAGTCAGTTGGCTCCATTGTATTGTCGAAAGTTTGGTTGATTTCCATTAATAAAAGTCTATCGTTCGTGTGAAGTGATTTTTGACTTTTTTTAACCCAGAGTTTGTTGTGACGCCTCTTGGGTTGCCTCCCACAAAGCGCTAAGTTTTACATCTTCAGCCAGACTTCAGATTTCTAACATCAATGTCGTTGAACCGTATCGGTTGAAATCCTTGAGCCCTCATATTCTGTACCATCCATCAGACGAATGACATTGCACTGTTTTCTCGAATTAAGTTCAGTATCGTTTGAAAATTTGCCCTTTTGATGTTGGTCTCCCATTGAAGTAGCGATTTGGGCTACTTGTGGCTCCAAAGATTTAGGTCTCACATTCTATAAAAGCAATGTTAGAAACAAATCAATAAAAAAAAATTATTTACTAAAGAAGAACAAATTGAAAATAAACAAAATAAATAAAAAGTAAAAAATTTACAATTCACAAAAGGCAAAAAAATCGAAAATAAAAAAATTTACAAAAATAAAAAACAATAAAAAAAATATTTACAAAAAACAAAATCCGAAAAAATAGTAACAAAAGCTTCAATTAAGATTGAACTACTTAATACTATATCTAAGTAGAATCTTTCAATCCTCGGTAATGGCGCCAAAAAATTGTTCGCCAAAATTATTTGGATCTCTATATTGCAAGTGTACATTGTAGTTTATAGGATAATGGCAAACAAGGTCGTATTCCTCAGGGATTGACTACGAAACATTTAGGCTATCATAACATCGCATTCCAATTTTATTGAAGCAACCGAATATCAAGAGTTTTATAAAATCAAAAATTAAAAAGAAAAAGAAATAAATTCGAACCCACAAGTATTTTCAACAAATACGAAAGCAACCCTAGGCACATAATCTCAAAATGCTTCTTCGATATTAAATCCAATGAAGAAAACAATCAACCAAGATTTAACATGAATCCACAATTTTGATTATGCCCTAGGACCCGAAAGGTTAGTCAAACATTGATAACAAATTCATAGACAAACTTGAAATCAATATTGTGACATCGTTTAAGTACAGACAAAAGATCTAAACTAAGAAAGAAAACCCCTTCTTGTTAGGATGGATCCTCCTTCCAAGCCTTCGAAACCATTGTGCTTCCGTAGATGTGAAAGGTCTTGTGGTGTTCTTCTTAACCTAGCCCTCCGCTCTCAGAAGACCTTTGATTTGTGTAATCCTATGTATTGTAGTGTATTTTCAGATGTAAAGACTTGTATTTTTGTGCAGCGCCTTGGTCCCTTTATATAGGTGCTTGGAGAGATCACTTGTCGAGTTCTGACGGGAAAAGTACTCAAAAACAGACGCAGATGGATTGCACGGGCCATGTGGCTTCACACGGCCACTCCACATGACCTTGTGGATCCACACGGTCGTGTGGAGTGGCCGTGTGAAGCCACATGGCCCTGCAATCTACACGGCCAGACCGTGTGACTTGGTTTTGTCTGTGAAAATCGCTAAAGCACTTCACACGGTTGTGTGGATGTTCACACGGTCGTGTGACTTGTAAAACATTTGAATTCGCTCATGAGGTCTTCATGGAAATTGTAGCCCTTTCTTTTAGCTTTCCACAGCCACTTGAATCAGCTCAATATCAATATTTTAAATGTTATGGCCAAATTACTAAACCCTGCCAGTGCTGAGAATTGTTGGCACGTTTGGACGTTTTCGAAAGAAATTTCCTTTTGTTCGACCGTCAATACTTATTTCCTTCGTGTCTTTGCTGGTACCTTATATTTTTACATATCAGTTGAAACATGCTATCACATTTTGTCCAATTTAGCTCCATTTGCTGCAAAATTCACAAGATGACGCAGTATCACGCCCAACAAAGGAAACCAAGTAAAACACACTAAATATACATGCAAATGCATCAATTATATATCAAAGTAAGCCCTTAAATACATGTATATTTTACATACATCTCAATCACGCCCTAAACTTCTTGTATTATTTGTTTAGAAATGACATTTGAATCAAACAGTGGTAGGTCTACCCCGTTATGCCAACACCAGCTTTTCTAGCAAAAAGTGGTGGGTCTAACTCTGCTATGCCAACACCGGCTTTTGTAGTCAACCCCACACTAAATGTGTCTATTAATCATGGTAAAAAACCGAAAACTTTTAACAGTTTGAATTTTAAGCGGTGGCAAAAAAAAATATTTTTCAACTTGACCACCTTGAACTTGGCAAGGTTCTTGACTGAAGATCATCCACAACTTAGTGAGGATAAGACTGATGCACAAGCGGTTAACACTTTGGATGTTTGGACATATGCTGATTTCTTGTGTAGAAAATATATCATGAATGGTCTTGCAGATTCATTGTGCAATGTGTATAGTTCGAAGAAAACTGCTAAAGAATAATGGGAGTCTTTGGACCATAAGTATAAGACTGAGGATGCGGGTGCAAAAAATTTATTGTTGGCCGTTTCTTGGATTATAAAATAGTGGACTCAAAAATTATCATCAGTCAGGTATAAGAAATTCAAGTTATAATACATGATATTAATGCCGAGTGAATGGTTTTAAGTGAAACTCTCCAAGTGGTTGCAATCATTGGAAAATTGCCACAAGCTTGGAGAGACTTTAAGAACTATTTGAAACATAAGCGGAAAGAAATGAACGTCGAAGAACTTGTTGTTAGACTTCGCATTTAAGAAGACAACAAAAATTCTGAAAGAAGTTGTTCAATCCTCAAATGGCAAAGGATAATGTTGTTGAATATGGGAAAAGTTCCAAAGGAAAGAAAAAGCTTGGGCCTACGGGAAAAGGGGTTAAGTTGGTAACCAAAGGAGGCATTTTCAAAAAGAAATTTGAAGGAAATTGCTATAATTGTGACAGCAAGGGGCACAAGGCTTCAAACTGCAAGAAACCAAAGAAGAACAAATAGGCTAACAAGGTTGAAAACCTTTCTTAAGAAGTGACAAATACGATTCTAGCTTCTGACTGCAGTGATTTCTGAGGTGAACTTGGTGGGTTCGAACCCAAAACAGTGATGGATTGACTCTGGTTCTACTAGGCACATTTGTTCTGTCAAAGAAATATTTAGTTCCTTTGAGCCAGCTGAAGACGGCGAGAAGTTGTACATGGGGAATTCAGCTACCTCTGAGGTCAAAGGTAAAGAAAAATTGGTCTTGAAGATGACATCCGGAAAGGAACTGACTCTCAACAATGTGTTACTTATCGCTTTTAGATAAACATGTTTTTCACGTTGTTTTTGAGTCAGGTGTACTAACTTTGTTGAAAAATGGAGTTTTTGTTGGTAAGGGTTATGCAACTTTTGGGTTGTTTAAGCTCAATGTAATAATTGTTAAACCAAAAGCGAATGAAATGAATAATTCTTTTGTTTACTTGTTTGAGTCTTGAAATTTATGGCATGGTAGACTAGGACATGTTAATTATGATACTCTACGCAGATTAATTAACTTCAATTATATACCAACATTCTATATTGATTCCAAGCACAATAGTCAAACTTGTGTTGAGGCAAAGTTAACAAGGATATCATTTAATAATACTGAAAGAAATATTGAACCACTTGATTTAATTCACACTGATGTATGTGATTTGAAATCAACCTTAACGTTTGAAGTTCGTTAAGGCACGAGAATTTTTAAAAAAACTAAAAATTTTGTAATTGAAAATAAGTCAGCAAATTTCAGGGCTGTAACATGGTAAATAATTAATTAGAGGTCCTTGATAAAAGGAAATTTTCATAGGTAGCCCCGTTTTGGAAAAAACTAGTATTTATCGGGTTTGAAATCGAATAGGTTTTGGTCTCGATCTTGGACAAATATAAGGTACGTTCCTAAATTCTCCAAATTATTCATAGAATCAGTTTTGCAAAGAGTTTAGGGTCGAGTTTTTGAGAAATTCCGATTTGGTCCCTTTTTTATCAAAATTATTATTTTTGGCCCCGAACTTAAAATATTTGGATATCACAAACCGGAAGGAATTTTGATGTGATTCTAATTTGAAGTATCATTTATAACATAGGATATTGGGACAAAAGCAGTTTTAAAAAAGTCTTAGTTTAAGTCCCTTAACTTTTCAAAATTCTATTTCTAGTCCAATTTTTGAGATTTTGCCCTTAAGGCTTATTTTGGGTCTATTTATTATGAAATTTGAACCATGGATTCAAAATATTATAAAATTAAAATTAAGTGTTTTTTTTCAGGTAAATGGACTGTATTAATCCTGGATATTACATTTTTGGCCCTTGAGTTTGATATTTTATACTTTAGTCCTCAAAATTTTAAAAATTGGTTTTCTTTACTTAAAACACATTGATTTTTGGAATTTACTCAAAATATGAGTTTTTCAGTTAACACAAGTTAAAATCTTTGAATTTACAGAAAAGTTCTTGCACAGTTTGAAAAATCTCATTTTTAGCCCTTAAACTTCCAAAATTCCTCAATTAAGTCCTAAGGCTTTCAAAGGTTGGTTTTTATCATCTCAGAACTTTTAAACTTGTGATTATCTTAAAATACCATTTTTTAAATATAGTACAGTCTCATTTTCGAATTTTACAGAGGCATTCTCATAATTTTTAAGTTTTTGCTATTTAGTCCTCCAACTTTGCCAATTTTGCATATAAGGTCCAATAGCTCAATTTTTCATATATTTTCAAGTTTTACAGAATATAAAGCAAATCAAACATGAAATTCCAAGTACATAGGCATGCATTAACATATCATTCAATAATTCATCAAGAAATTCATAGATTTGTACATGCATGCACCTATTTTTGCAAAATTGAACATCAAGCATACTTTTATGAAATTATTGGACATATATACTTGAAATACACATGCAATACATATATATACATATCATGCAAGTTTAGAATTACTACATTCAAATTTTTACAAGAATATATTGAGTTTTTCTAAAAAAAAATTCCACCCACCTTTGGTATTCTTGTTGGTGAGTTTAGAAATGACACTTTCTTTTGTACCTCTTGGAAATTCGACAACAACACGTCAAGGTAGCCCCTAAGTATCAAATTTTCACGAATTTTGAGTTAGTATTTGAAGGATTTGATGTAAGAAAGAAGAGATTAGAGCAAAGGTCAAGAAATCTACACTTACCTTGTGTAGTTTTGCAAGTTGAGCCTAAAATGTCGTATTTTCTTAGCACTTTAACAGACTTTGGCTCTAGCTTCCAAGGTCAGCCCCTATTTCCACAAAAAAACCATATTTTGGTGTTAAAATTTTAAATCAAAAGAGGAAACGAAAAGGTAGTACTAAACCACAATTCTTACTTTGTTGTCTTGTTTTCTAGAAATGGCTTGAAGGTCCTCTTCAAGCTAATGACCAAGTCTTGATTTCCTTAAGTTCTTCAAGATTTGAGCTTCTAAGTGTACCTCAAAAGAGAAAAATTAACCAAGTTAGTAAATGAAAGAGATAGGCTTAGAGATTTTAAGAAGACAATATTAGATGAATGAACAAATTTTTTCTTACCTTTAGCATAGAGTTTTCGGCCTCTATGGAAGAGATGAGTTAAATTATTGCGTTTGTTTTTTGTTTTTGGACTACGTGTTAGAAGAAGAAAAGTGTTGGAAATGTAGAGAGAGTTGGAAAGGTTTGAGATAAGAATGAAGGGTGAAATGAATGAAATTGTTCTCCTATTGCACCTGATCTGTCCTGGATGAGCTGGACTATCAAGGACCCAAATTCCGCTCCTCGCCGCACCTGCAAAGCCTAAGCCGGAGGGTCTTCCGGTGTCGGCCCTCCAATGCTAAAGTTAGAAATGGAGAATTGGAATATTGGATTATATCAAAAAGTGTATGAATTAAAGTGAAAATATAGCTTAATATGTAACCCTTTCCCTTGACATGAAGTGCCCCTTTTATACCTGAATTATGGCTCTGCCCCCCTCCAAGAGGGCTCTGTAACACCCATAATTTTTATAATTCATGTCATACCTTATTTTTATTATAATCAAAAATTCATATTAATTATATATGATACATTTTTTATATTATATATATATACACTTTTATATTTTAATTTAATTTTCAATTATTGGGCTAACTTTAGACAATTCCAACTAATACCCATCATTTTCATTATCATTATCCCCATCTTATGCTACTTTTCCCACTTTAAGCCCATTATTCCAACTAATGCCCATCACCCATGTTTTCAGCCAACATAAAATATATATATATATATATTGCTTTTAAATTTTATTATATCTTCATTTTTCTCTAAGAATCCTGTTGCAATATTTTCACATTCAATCTGAAATTTTTTACGGTAAGTCATCTTATTCCCTCTTTAATGATTTGGTTGGGTTTTTGATTTTTTAGTGTGTATGTGTAATATAGTGTGTGTTTCAATATGTGTTGTGTGTGTGTGTGTGGTATGTGTTCTTGTATGTGTGTGTATTTGTATTTGTGTGTAATGTGTCATGTGTGTGTGTGCGTCTGTGTGTGATGTTGTGTGTCTGTGTGTGTGAGTGCAATACACTGTGTGTTATTGTGTGTGCTTGTGTGTGTGCATTAATTTGTGTGTGTTGGTGTTTGTGTTTGTGTGTGTAAATCAGTGTGTGAGTATATTTGATTTGAAACAGTGGGACTGGATTTTGGGAATTTTTGGGTAGGGGCTCTATTTTGAAAATTTAATTTAGTTTTGACTTTGAATGTAAATTTAGAATTTTTAATGAAGCCCAATTCTCAAATTAAAGTTTCTAATTGTTTTTAAT
This sequence comes from Rehmannia glutinosa, assembly GCA_016081115.2. Classification (NCBI taxonomy): domain Eukaryota; kingdom Viridiplantae; phylum Streptophyta; class Magnoliopsida; order Lamiales; family Orobanchaceae; genus Rehmannia; species Rehmannia glutinosa. The sequence goes on from CM071927.1 coordinate 34,753,033, forward strand.
TTAGCCCAAAACAGATTCAATTTAACCCCTAGAACTTTATTAAACTTTCTGAATTTTTAAGTTTAGCCCCATATCATTTAATTTAGCCCAGGATCTTAAATTATTATTTTTGTTTCTTTCAAATAGACCCAAAAACTTATATATTTTTGGTAAAAACTTCACATACTAAAAGCCCCTGGCTATTTTATAAGTATAGTTATTTAATTAGAAGTTACTACTTAATCTTTAGCCTAAATCATGTTATATTTATATTATAGGTGACGAAGAACCCTACAATTAGGACTTCTACTTTCAAGCTATTTGTGCATCTACTTTATTTTGCTGATTGAGGTAGGGATTCTTATCACATTTTATGTGTATAATTCATTGTCTTTGTTAAATGCCTAAACTGTTCAATTATGTGAATTACGCATTTTAAATGTTTACATGATATGCATAATTATGTGAATTATATGCTTTCGATGTATTACATGACATGCATAATTATGTGAATTTTATGCTTTTAATGTGCTACATGATATGATTAATTTTTATAAATGACATGTTTTTCATTACAATGTATGCTATGTATGTTTATGCAATGGGAAATGAAAATTTTTTGCCACGTGCCACGAGAAAGGAAATATGGCATTCGTGCCTACGGGAAAGGAAAAAATTTTGGCCTCGTGCCTACGGGAAAGGAAACAATTTTGGCCTCGTGCCACGGGAAAGGAAAATTTTTGGCCTTGTGCCACGGAAAGGAGAATATGGCATTCGTGCCACAGGAAAGGAAAATTTTTGGCCACGTACCACGGGAAAGGAAAATATGGCGTTCGTGCCACGGGAAAGGAAAATTTTTGGCCTCGTGCCACGGGAAAGGAAAATATGGCATTCGTGCCTACGGGAAAAGTTATGTGTTATCTGGCTTTTGCCAACGGGAAAGGTTATGTGTTATTCGGCTTATGCCAATGGGAAAGGTTATGTGTTAATTTATGTAGTTGTGCACTTTTCGTATTTAGCTTAGACAATCTTTATCCCTACTGAGTATGTGATTATCACCCCCCCTAAATTCAAATTCTTTTCAGATCATATGGACAGATGAGTTGCAGATGTGGGGGAATAACCGATGATTTCACTTTTAATTATTTAAATTTCAAGAACTATGAATTCATTTTAAATTTTGAAAATTTGTGATGTACTATTTTTTTTAATTATTTCAAAGTGTTTTGAATGGAATTTTAATTTTAGGCAAACACTTTATAATTTTTTTTAATAATTAAAGTATTCTCATTATCGCTTCCGCTAAACTTTTCATTTATCTATGTATTTTAAAAAAAACATTATACACGTTTTCTTAGAAATTTAGTAACGCTAAAAATGCACTACAAAAAATGGGGCGTTACAGTATGGTATCAGAGCAGGTCTACTTTCCTGTAGACTTGCAATTTTTTAAATTTTTTTCCTCAAAAATAAAATTGGCTTCCCTCTCCATCGCGCTCCGTCCAACCAGGTAACATTATTTAATTTTCGCATCATTAGAAATTGGGAAAGTATGATATGCTATGTGAATTATGAAAGTTTATATGAACTTTTATGTGACTTGTTAGAACTTACGCATGTGTTATGTGATTCATTACATGATTCAAATTTCTTGCATGCCACTTTAGACGTAGAGAACAAAGTAAAATAACGATTCACAGTGAACAATAGAAAAACAACGTGTATTTTTCTTTATAAAATGTTATAGAGTTGAATGACTCATATGATCAATTTTTGACTTTGGATTGGCCCGCACATTTAAAAACACTAGAAAGTCAAACGCGTGTAGAATCATTTAGCGAGGAGAGTTAAACTTAGGTATTTCATTTTCTAGCGTAGAGGTATTTCAAACTTGTCACTTAACTCAAACCAGAGTCTATGAGATGTCGACAATACACATACTCTAACACTATTTGATACTGATATTATGCATTCCTTTATTTATTTTGATTTCCAAGCTAAATTCCAACCCCGGGTGTTACATTGTTAGTGACATACTAGAAATAAGCCTCTCATTTGGAATAATATTAAGTATTGATCTAGTGATTAATAATATGGAGTTGATTTTGACGGGATGGGTTTAGAAACGGATTTGCTTGTGATTATGAATAAAGATTTTGATATCATCTTAGGAATGGACTGGTTGAATAAGTACAAGGATAACCTCAACTGTCCTAAGAGACTATGAGAGAAATAATATTGTGACCCTTAAATAGAGACAATTCACAATTATTTTTTAGCGAGTGAGTGGAGTGCCCCGAGATATATCAAAGAATAAGGACGGTCAAGATATTGAAAAAAAAAGAAAATTTTCCAGGGGTATCTCGGTGAATGTAATAGTCACTTCGATTTATGAAAAGACCATAATGGAGATCCTTATTTTACGTGAAGTACACCAACTTCTTTTTTGAAGATTTATCGGAATACCTCCAAATCGACCAAATGGCAGAGTTTATGATTGATTTGATTTTCGGAGTTGCCCCCAGTCGAAAAAAGCACCATATAGAATGGCACCCAAGGAGATTTAGGAACTTAAAAGTTCAACTTGCAAGAATATTTGGATATTGGTTCCATCCGGCCGAGCGTGTCGCCTTGGGTAGTGCCGGTTTTATTTGTTAAAAAAAAAACAAAAGGGGGGGACAATAAGAATATTTATAAACTACGAGATAGTTGAATAAGCTCACCATAAAGAACAAATATACGTTTCCAAGGATCGGTGATCTTTTTGATCAATTGAATGGGCCTAGTGTATTTTCTAAGATTGATATGAGGTCCGGATATCATCAATCAAGGTTAAGAAGGAAGATATACCCAAGACAACTTTTAGGACTCGATATGGGCACTATGAGTTTACGATTATGCCTTTTTTTGGACTTAGTAATACCCCAAAAAGATACCCCAAACATTTTATGGGTTTGATGAATCGGGTTTTTCATCCATACTTGGATCAATTTGTGATTATATTCATAGATGACATATTGGTGTACTCGAAGGATAGAGAACAACATGAGAAGCATCTCAACATAGTGTTGGAAACTCTCCGTCAAGAGAAATTGTACGTAAAATTCAAGAAGACAAATTTTGGCTAGATCGAGTAGTCTTTTTAGGATATGTAGTTACATTGAAAGGTATTGAAGTCGACCCAACAAAAGTTAAAAAAAGTGGAAAAATGGTTGGCTACTATGTACACCAATAGAATGCATAATTTCTTAGGCCTTGTTGGATATTACAAAAGGTTTATCGAAGGGTTAAAGAAAAATAACAGGCTCGATTACCCGACTTATAAGGAAAGGTGAGAAGTTTGTTTGGACTGAGAGGTGCGAACAGAGTTTTCAAAACTCAAACGATGTCTAGTCTCAACATTGGTTTTAACAATTCCAAATACTATAGAGGATTTTGTAATATAGAGTTATGCATCGAAATAAGGGTTATGATGTATCTTGATGCAATAATGGTAAAGTGGTTGCCAACATTTCAAGACAACTGAAACGTCATAAACTCAATTACCCTACACATGACTTTGAGTTGACAATAGTCATGCACGCCTTAAAGATATGATGTCACTATTTATACGAAAATAAAATGCGAAATTTACAATGATCACGAGATTTTGAAGTGTTTATTCACACGAAAAGAGTTGAACATGAGATTCAAATGAGATAGTTAGAACTCGTGAAAGATTTGATTATAAGATCCATTATCATCCTAGTAAAGTTAATGACGTAGTAGACGGACAATCTGAAAGAATCATTCAAATATTTTGAATGGAATTTTAATTTTAGGCAAACACATTATAATTTTTTTTTAATAATTAAAGTATTCTCATTATCGCTTCCGCTAAACTTTTCATTTATCTATGTATTTTAAAAAAAACATTATACACGTTTTCTTAGAAATTTAGTAACGCTAAAAATGCACTACAAAAAATGGGGCGTTACAGTATGGTATCAGAGCAGGTCTACTTTCCTGTAGACTTGCAATTTTTTAAAGTTTTTTCCTCAAAAATAAAATTGGCTATCCCTCTCCATCGCGCTCCGTCCAACCAGGTAACATTATTTAATTTTTGCATCATTAGAAATTGGGAAAGTATGATATGCTATGTGAATTATGAAAGTTTATATGAACTTTTATGTGACTTGTTAGAACTTACGCATGTGTTCTGTGATTCATTACATGATTCAAATTTCTTGCATGCCACTTTAGACGTAGAGAACAAAGTAAAATAACGATTCACAATGAACAATAGAAAAACAACGTGTATTTTTCTTTATAAAATGTTATAAAGTTGAATGACTCATATGATCAATTTTTGACTTTGGATTGGCCCGCACATTTAAAAACACTAGAAAGTCTAACGCGTGTAGAATCATTCAGCGAGGAGAGTTAAACTTAGATATTTTATTTTCTAGCGTAGAGATATTTCAAACTTGTCACTTAACTCAAACCAGAGTCTATGAGATGTCGAAAATACACATACTCTAACACTATTTGATACTGATATTATGCATTCCTTTACTTATTTTGATTTCCAAGCTAAATTCCAACCCCGGGTGTTACATTGTTAGTGACATACTAGAAATAAACCTCTCATTTGGAATAATATTAAGTATTGATCTAGTGATTAATAATATGGAGTTGATTTTGACGGGATGGGTTTAGAAACGGATTTGCATGTGATTATGAATAAAGATTTTGATATCGTCTTAGGAATGGACTGGTTGAATAAGTACAAGGATAACCTCAACTGTCCTAAGAGACAATGAGAGAAATAATATTGTGACCCTTAAATAGAGACAATTCACAATTATTTTTTAAGCGAGTGAGTGGAGTGCCCCGAGATATATCAGCAATAAGGACGGTCAAGATATTGAAAAAAAAAAGAAAATTTTCCAGGGGTATCTGGTGAATGTAATAGTCACTTCGATTTATGAAAAGACCATAATGGAGATCCTTGTTTTACGTGAAGTACACCAACTTCTTTTTTTGAAGATTTATCGGGAATACCTCCAAATCGACCAGTAGAGTTTATGATTGATTTGATTTTCAGGAGTTGCCCCTGTATCGAAAGCACCATATAGAATGGCACCCAAGGAGCTTTAGGAACTTAAAAGTTCAACTGCAAGAATATTTGGATATTGGTTCCATCCGGCCGAGCGTGTCGCCTTGGGTAGTGCCGGTTTTATTTGTTAAAAAAAAGGGGGGACAATAAGAATATTTATAAACTACAGATAGTTGAATAAGCTCACCATAAAGAACAAATATACGTTGCCAAGGACTGGTGATCTTTTTGATCAATTGAATGGGCCTAGTGTATTTTCTAAGATTGATATGAGGTCTGGATATCATCACCTGAAGGTTAAGAAGGAAGATATACCCAAGACAACTTTTAGGACTCGATATGGGCACTATGAGTTTACAGTTATGCCTTTTTGGACTTAGTAATACCCCAACAGTATTTATGGGTTTGATGAATCGGGTTTTTCATCCATACTTGGATCAATTTGTGATTATATTCATAGATGACATATTGGTGTACTCGAAGGATAGAGAACAACATGAGAAGCATCTCAACATAGTGTTGGAAACTCTCCGTCAAGAGAAATTGTACGTAAAATTCAAGAAGACAAATTTTGGCTAGATCGAGTAGTCTTTTTAGGATATGTAGTTACATTGAAAGGTATTGAAGTCGACCCAACAAAAGTTAAAAAAAGTGGAAAAATGGTTGGCTACTATGTACACCAATAGAATGCATAATTTCTTAGGCCTTGTTGGATATTACAAAAGGTTTATCGAAGGGTTAAAGAAAAACAACAGGCTCAATTACCCGACTTATAAGGAAAGGTGAGAAGTTTGTTTGGACTGAGAGGTGCGAACAGAGTTTTCAAAACTCAAACGATGTCTAGTCTCAACATCGGTTTTAACAATTCCAAATACTCTAGAGGATTTTGTAATATAGAGTTATGCATCAAAATAAGGGTTATGACGTATCTTGATGCAATAATGGTAAAGTGGTTGCCAACATTTCAAGACAACTGAAACGTCATAAACTCAATTACCCTACACATGACTTTGAGTTGACAATAGTCATGCACGCCTTAAAGATATGATGTCACTATTTATACGAAAATAAAATGCGAAATTTACAATGATCACGAGATTTTGAAGTGTTTATTCACACGAAAAGAGTTGAACATGAGATTCAAATGAGATAGTTAGAACTCGTGAAAGATTTGATTATAAGATCCATTATCATCCTAGTAAAGTTAATGACGTAGTAGACGGACAATCTGAAAGAATCATTCAAATATTAGAAAAATTTACTGAGGGGTTGCATTTTGGATTTTGATGATAATTGGAAGAAATAATTGCCTCTAGTGGAATTCTCTTACAACAACAGCTACCATGCGACTCTCGGAATTGCCCTTTATGAAGCCCTATACGGCAAAAGGTGTAGATCACCTATCTATTGGGGCGAAGTTGGTGAGAAGAAAGTTTTAGGTCCTGAGCTAGTCGAACAGATGGTCAAGGTTATTAAGAAAGTTAGAATAAAAATAGCATAAGACCGGCATAAATCTTATGCAAGGAAAGATCTACAGTTTGAAACAGGAGAGAAAGTTTTCTTAAAAGTTGCACCAACTAAAGGAGTAGTAAGATTTGTCAGGAAGGGAAAACTGAGACCTAGATTCATTGGACCATTTGAAATATTGGAGCGAGTTGGAGTTGTAGCTTACAGATTGGCGTTACCGCCAAAGCTAGTAGCAGTTCATAATGTATTTCACGTGTCTATGTTGAGGAAGTACGTCCACGATCAAAGCCACGTAGTCAATCATGAAGCACTAGAAGTTGTTATCCTTGACAGAAAGAAACACAAGTTGAGAAACAGAGACATCGCCCTAGTCAAGGTTCAGTGGACTAGACATGGTAAAAAAGAAGCAACATGGGAGCGTGAAGTTGAGATTTGAGCCAAGTATCCCGAGTTATTCCATCAATCGAGTATGCTTGAAATTTCGAGGACGAAATTTTATTATAAGAGGGGTAGGATGTAACACCCATAATTTTTATAATTCATATCATACCTTATTTTTATTATAATCAAAAATTCATATTAATTATATATGATACATTTTTTATATTATATATATATATATATATATATATTTTTATATTTTAATTTAATTTTCAATTATTGGGCTAACTTTAGACAGTTCCAACTAATGCCCATCATTTTCATTATCATTATCCCCACCTTATGCTACTTTTCCCACTTTATGCCCATTATTCCAACTAATGCTCATCACCCATGTTTTCAGCCAACATAAAATATATATATATATATATATATATATTGCTTTTAAATTTTATTATATCTTCATTTTTCTTTAAGAATCCTGTTGCAATATTTTCACATTCAATCAAATGTTTTACTGATGAAAGTCATCTTATTCCCTCTTTAATGATTTGGTTGGGTTTTTGATTTTTTAGTGTGTATGTGACTTAATCTGTGTGTATGTGTAATATAGTGTGTGTTTCAATATGTGTTGTGTGTGTGTGTGTGGTATGTGTTCTTGTATGTGTGTGTATTTGTATTTGTGTGTAATGTGTCATGTGTGTGTGTGCGTCTGTGTGTGATGTTGTGTGTCTGTGTGTGTGAGTGCAATACACTGTGTGCTTGTGTGTGTGCATTAATTTGTGTGTGTTTGTGTTTGTGTGTGTGCGTTAATTTATGTGTGTTTGTGTGTGTGGTAGTTTGTGTTTGTGTGTGTAAATGAGTGTGTGAGTATATTTGATTTGAAACAGTGGGACTGGATTTTGGGAATTTTTGGGTAGGGGCTCTATTTTGAAAATTTGATTTAGTTTTGACTTTGAATGTAAATTTAGAATTTTCAATGAAGCCCAATTATCAAATTAAAGTTTCTAATTGTTTTTAATTTAGCCCAAAACAGATTCAATTTAACCCCTAGAACTTTATTAAACTTTCTGAATTTTTAAGTTTAGCCCCATATCATTTAATTTAGCCCAGGATCTTAAATTATTATTTTTGTTTCTTTCAAATAGACCCAAACACTTATATATTTTTGGTAAAAACTTCACATACTAAAAGCCTCTGGCTATTTTATAAGTATAGTTATTTAATTAGAAGTTACTACTTAATCTTTAGCCTAAATCATGTTAAATTTATATTATAGGTGACGAAGAACCCTACAATTAGGACTTCTACTTTCAAGCTATTTGTGCATCTACTTTATTTTGCTGATTGAGGTAGGGATTCTTATCACATTTTATGTGTATAATTCATTGTCTTTGTTAAATGCCTAAACTGTTCAATTATGTGAATTACGCATTTTAAATGTTTACATGATATGCATAATTATGTGAATTATATGCTTTCGATGTATTACATGGCATGCATAATTATGTGAATTATATGTTTTTAATGTGCTACATGATATGATTATTTTTTATAAATGACATGTTTTTCATTATAATGTATGCTATGTATGTTTATGCAATAGGAAATGAAAATTTTTGGCCACGTACCACGGGAAAGGAAAATATGGCATTCGTGCCTACGGGAAAGGAAAAATTTTGGCCTCGTGCCACGGGAAAGGAAAATTTTTAGCCTCGTGCCACGGGAAAGGAGAATATGGCATTCGTGCCACGGAAAAGGAAAATTTTTAGCCACGTGCCACGGGAAAGGAAAATATGGCGTTCGTGCCACGGGAAAGGAAAATTTTTGGCCACGTGCACGGAAAGGAAAATATGGCATTCGTGCCACGAAAGGAAAATTTTTGGCCTCGTGCCACGGGAAAGGAAAATATGGCATTTGTGCCTACGGGAAAGGTTATGTGCTATCTGACTTATGCCAACGGGAAAGGTTATATGTTATTCGGCTTATGCCAACGGGAAAGGTTATGTTTTAATTTATGTAGTTGTGCACTTTTCGTATTTAGCTTGGACAATCTTTATCCCTACTGAGTATGTGATGACTCACCCCCCTAAATTCAAATTCTTTTCAGATCATATGGACAGATGCGTTGCAGATGTGGGGGAATAACCGATGATTTCACTTTTAATTATTTAAATTTCAAGAACTATGAATTCATTTTAAATTTTGAAAAATTGTGATGTACTATTTTTTTTAATTATTTCAAAGTGTTTTGAATGGAATTTTAATTTTAGGCAAACACTTTATAATTTTTTCTTAATAATTAAAGTATTCTCATTATCGCTTCCGCTAAACTTTTTATTTATCTATGTATTTTTAAAAAAATTATACACGTTTTCTTAGAAATTTAGAAACGCTAAAAATGCACTACAAAAAATGGGGCGTTACAGGCTCCATGTGTCATCATATGATTGGCTCCTGACTAGTCTTCTCCAATAGTCCCTCAAAGTTACTCACTAACATGTCTCCCTTCCTCAAGGGTCACTTCCAGTAGGTCTTTCCCTGACTATACTTACTTCTTGGCAAGAAAACCTTTGACCCACCCCCATTTTATACCCTTAAACCCGGCTTCATTAATGGCAAGGTCAGACAATGTCTTTTGCGTTAAATGCCCTTCCTCGGTTGAGCTGCCATTCGCCTTTATGTCTCATCATTAGTCATAATTATCGTCGCCCACCTCTCATTCCATAGTTATTCTTAGTCTTTATGTCACTTCCAGTCATATCGATCATTAAATGAGGGTGCAGGTCTTTCTCGTAGGAGGTCTTCTCAATTACGTAGGACCTTCCAAAGAGCTCTCCCATCCCTATATGGTTGGCTTGATTGCTCGAGTCTTTATTCTTCTTTTAAAAGATCCGACCATGGGCAGGTCTATCATAGTAGGCCCGTCTTTACCTAAGTTGGGGCCGGATCAACTACTCCCCCCCACTCTATGTGGACTATGATGGCAGATCTGTCCACGAGAGTAGGCCTACAATTGGTTCCAAAGCCTTTTGGGCGGCAATTTTGAGGCAGTTATCATTTTAATTCTGTCACCGCCTCGTATGCCACGCTTATAATGGCACGTCCTATCCGTCCTATCAGTTACATGTCCTGTCCTTCCCACCTGTTGATCTTCCTCTCATCCTACTGTCGCCCTTCATCCCCCTTCATCTTCCTCCTTAACTGCTAAGATTTAGCTCCTTTTTAAGGGAAACTACCCTCATTTTCTTTCTTTCTTCTTTCCAGTTTTCCCCTTTAACATTTCTTTTTTTTTCTCTATCGCAACTCCCTCCATGGCCAGCCGCTTAAGTAAGTCCTTTTTTCTCTTTTGCTTTTTGCATTAATTTTTTTCTTTTTCTTATCTTCTGCTCATCTCCCTTGTCTGCCTTCTTTTGAGAGTTTTTCTGCCCTTTTGCTTTTTATTCCATGGCCTCTAGGTCTCACCCTTCACACCCTAACATTCAAACCATTTTATTTGAGATTAGCCTAGATAACTTGTGAGTTAACGTAGGCATTCCCCATTTCTTCTGTCTTCGGCTTCTTGGTCCCCAAGACAGGCCTTACAATCCTCCTAGGGGGTACATAACCTTTTTTGTGGAGCAAATGGAGGCGGGATTAAGGTTTCCTGTGCCCGACTTCCTGTACCGTATCGCCAAATCATTTGGGATCCCCTTATCCCAAATCGTCCCAAATTCCATTAGACTGTTGCTGAGTTTTTTCATGGTTCTTTCTCATGCGGGGGAGGTACCTGCTACTTAGCTTTGGCGTGATTTTTATCATGCTAAGCCCTCTAGTCCTCCTGGTTTTTTTCACTTTACTTCCTGTGGCTTTGCCAAGTTCATAGACGGGATCCCTAATTCGAGCAAAGCCTGGAAGAAAAAGTTCTTTTTTCTTTCTGCTCCAGACCCTTGGTCTTTACCTACCAAGTGGATCACGGAAATGCACTACCAGGGCCGACCGCCTAAGCTGTCCTCTTTTTCGGAGGCTCTAGCTCGACGTCTGAATTCTGACCCTTACCATGCTCAACCGTTGACTGAATCTTTGTCTTTGCTTCACCATTTTCAACTCAGCCCCCTGTCCCTTCCCTTGCCTTACTCCTTAGGTATATACTTGTATTTCTCTACTTCTTTTATGCAATCCTAACTTTTCCTAATATGATTTTGTTCACTTTCGTAGGTCAAATGATGAATGAACGTATCGCCGCCCGTGTCCGTGCTAGGAAAGCTGCCAACCAGTTGATTCACCCCGAGTGGCAAGGTCCCCCTCCTTTGATAGGCCCTTCTTAGGTTGAGCTCTCTGCTTTCTCTCACCCCGAGCCTCCAAGCCATCATTCCCAAATCTCTTCTCCTCCCACGGACCTCATCCACCGGGGCAAACGACCAGCCAGCTCGGCCTTGTGACTCTCGTCGTACTCGTCGGACTCGAGTTATAGCTCCGGACCCTATTGCCTACTCTCCTGAACAACCTTCCATATAGACATCCCGGCCCGGCCCAATCCCACCTAGGCCCACCTCCCAAGCGGGCCGGTTTAGCCCATCTCACCACTCAAATGGGCCGGTCGGGCTGAATAAAAATATAAAAGTGTAGGCCCAGCTTGGCCCACTAGCCCGCCTCTAGTGGGTTGGTCCTGGGCCTGGGCCGGGCTTCACGAGTTGGGCCAATGGGCGTGGCCTGTTTTTTTTTTCTTTTTTGTGTGTATTCTTATGTTAAGTATAAATGAATCTAAAGTTTGTATCAAAAATCGAGTTGCCAAGGTGGTAGGCTTTTACATCTCCTACGAAGAGGTCAAGGGTTCCAATCCCTTACAACACATTTATTAAATATTTTATACTTAATGTGGTAGGCATTTTGCAGAGAATATTTATTATGTTATAGTATTTTTACAATATTAAGTAAATATACATTCCAGAAATACTAATAAAAATTAACTTGGCATGATGGTTTGCAACATGATTGTGTACCTAGAGGTTTGGTGTTCAAAACTCTACCTCAACATAATTTTTAATGTTTTGAATCTATTTAAAAAAATAAAAAAAAAACAGCCCAGCCCATCCGGTTGGTCCAAATCCCGGCCTCCTGCTGGCACAGGCGGCAGGGTGGTTTCATATATTTGGGCCCAATTGGAGCCCAGCTCATGGCCCAGCTCATACTATTAGGACCGGCCCGGGGACACCATTACTATTCATGGGCCGGTCCTGGGCCAGCCCAAAGCGGGCCGAGCCCGAGCTGGGCCGGGCCGGCCCAGCCCACTTGACACCTCTACTTCCATATTATAGGTGCATGATCCTGAAATGGGTGCACTCTGGATTCAAAACCTAGTCACTCCCCATGACTTAGAGCTTCTTGAATCATCTAACTTTGAAACCCGGATGATCCGCATGGTCGGGCTTGGCTTCTAAGGTACGTGTTCCTTGCTTGAATTTAATACCCATTTCATTCATGTTCTTCATATCCAGCTGTTGTTTTACTAACATTAATTCGAAAATTTTCTTGCTAGATGGTCCTTCATATGGGGTCTCTTGTTACGAGTGTTAAGGGTGGCCTAATTTCCAAGGCCGAGCTTCATCAAAAAATCTTTAAGTTGAATACACTTATTGAAAACTTAAGACCTGGCTTACGTAGAGTTTCAGCTCTCCACACAAGGAATTTTTTAAACATCAAAAAATCTTTAAGTTGAATACTCTTATTCAAAACTTAGGACATGTCTTACTTAGAGCTTCAGCTCTCTACACTAGGAATTTTTTAGATATAAAACTAAAGTTAAACGTTCAGCTCGAAACTTAGGACCTGGCTTACTTAGAGCTACAGCTCTCCACACCAGGAATTTTTTAAACATCAAAAAATATTTAAATTGAATACTCTTATTCAAAACTTAGGACCTGGCTTACTTAGATCTTCAGTTCTCCACACCAGTAATATTTTAAATATCAAACTTAAGTTGAACGTTCATCTTGAAACTTAAGACCTAGCTTACTTAGAGCTTCAGCTCTCCACACCAGGAATTTTTAAAACATCAAAAAATCTTTAAGTTGAATACTCTTATTCAAAACTTAGGACCTCGCTTACTTAGAGCTTCAACTCTCCACACAAGGAATTTTTTAATATCAAACTTAAGTTGAATGTTCAGCTTGAAACTTAAGCCTTGGCTTACATAGAGCTTCAGCTCTCCATACCAGGAATTTTTTAAACATCAAACTTAAGTTGAACGTTCAGCTCGAAACTTAAGACCTGGGGGATTCTGAGCTTCAGCTTGCCTCGCCAGGGTTTAATGGTGAAAAAATTAAGTTGAACATTCAGCTCGAAACTTAAGACCTGAGGCATTCCGAGCTTCAACTCTCCTAGCCAGGGTTTAATGGTGAAAAAGTTAAGTTTAACGTTTAGCTCAAAACTTAAGACCTGGGGGATTCCGAGCTTCAGCTCTCCTTGCTAGGGTTTAATGGTGAAAAACTTAAGTTGAACGTTCAGCTCGAAACTTAAGACCTGGGGGATTCTGAGCTTCATCTCTCCTTGCCAGGGTTTGTAATAGAAAAACTGAATGCATGGTCTAGACAATATTAACAAAAGTTTCGTCCTCCTTCCGATTTCAACGAGGTACACACAAAAAAAGGAAGCTCTACGGGCTCATAGGCCTTCATACTTTCATTCGTAGATACATTCTTAGACATGAAATTTCTTTAGATAACATACATTCCAAGGTCTAAGAACTTTATGTCCCTCCATATCCTCCAGCTCATAGGCTCCACCTCTTATAACCTTTACTACTTTGTAACGTCCTTCCCAGTTGATCTCTAGCTTGTCTCTTTTCTTCAGAGCATCTACCTGTCGCACCACTAGATCCCCTACTTGAATTTTTGTTTTCTAACCTACTTATCATAAGCTGACTTCATCAACGTTCTGTTCACTTCCATCCTTAGGTTGGCCCTCTCTCTTTTTCCTCCAATTCATCCAAAGCTTCCCTCATCAGTTCATTGTTACAAGTTTCTTCATAGGTCTGCACTCGATGTGTTTCCATCCCTATCTCGGCTGGAATCACAGCTTTTGTTCCATATACCAGGCTAAAAGGTGTCTCCCATTTAGCTTCCTTGGGCGAAATTCGATAAAACAAAAGTACATATTGCATCTCATCTACCCATCCTCCTCCAACCCTCTCTAACCTCGCCTTTAGGCCTCTAACCAATGTTTTGTTCATAACCTCAACTTGCCCATTAGCCTAGGGAAGCGCTACCGATGTGAAGTGTTGTTTAACTTTTATCCCTTATAACCAATTCCTTATTCTTCTACCCTGAAACTGTATCCGTTGTCCGAAACCAGATCTCTTGGCCAACCATATCGACTTACTATATAATTCCAGATGAAATCCATTATGTTGCCCTCTATATTTTTTCCAAAGGCTCTGCCTCTACCTACTTACTGAAATATTCCTCTACCACAACTAGAAACTTTCTCTGCCTCGAAGCCATGGGAAAAGGTCCCACTATGTCGATGCCCCATTTCGCGAAGGACACGGGAGCTCATTACTCCCAATAATTTAGCGGGTCAATGGATGAGGGGGCCATGCTTCTGACATTTTTCACAAGTTTTTACTACCTTCTGCGCATCCTCCTTCAATCCCACCCAGAAATACCCCGCCCTCCTACCCTTTTTTGCTAACAGTCTACGCCCCCCATACGACCCACATGCCCCTTCATGCATCTCCTAAAGGACGTAAGCTCCTTCTTCCTTGCTCAAACATCTCAGATATGGCTGCAAAAAAGCTCTCTTATACAGTACTCCTCCTATTAGACAGTAGCCTAAAGCTCTCGCTTGAATCCTAGCCGCTTTTCTTTTTTCCTCAAGCAATATACCATTTGTCAAATAGTTGCGTATGTCATTTCTCCAATCAGCCCCTTCATTCAAAACCAGAAACTCCTGCCCCAAGACGCATGTGTTATCTGACAAAACAATGATCATCCTAGTACTGTAATCCGCGGAAGAACTGGCTATTTTGGATAAGTGACCTGCCTTAATATTTTCCTCCCTGGGGATCTACTCTAGTTTAAACAAGGTGAACTGCTTGGCCAACTCTCCCACTATCTGCACATACTTTTTCATCATGTCCTCTCTTATCTCAAATATCCACTGACCTGATGCGTGACCAACATTGAGTCGGAATATGCCCTCAAAGATTTGACCCCTAAATTCACAGCCATGTGCAATCCCCACACTAACGCCTCATGCTCAGCTTCATTATTTGAGGCCCCAAATCCGAACCTTATAGCCACTTCCAAATCTTCCCCCTTCGGATTGGTCAACACTATTCCTTCCCCATACCCAGTCGTCGAGGAAGATCCATCTACATGCAAAAGCCATTCCCCGAGCTGGGCTTCTGGCTGCATCATCTTCTACAAGACGTCCGTCAAAGCTTGCGCTTTTAGTGTCGTCCTGGGGCGATATTCCATATCAAACTCGCCCATTTTAATAGCCCACTTTATCTATCATCTTTTCCGATGTCTCAGGCCTGTCCATTATCCGCCATATCTGTAGATTTGTAAGGACCACTATTCTATGGAAAGGAAATATGGTCAAAGCTTCCTCGCAACCACCACCAACGCCAGCCATCCTCTCTCGACCTCCGAGTACCTCAACTTAGCTCCCTGCAACAACTTGCTCACATAGTAAATAGGAATCTACCTACCCTGCTCCTTCCTCAATAATACCAAGCTCACAGCCCTCTCTCCCACTGAGAGATAAAGATAAAGGTCCTCCCCTGGGACCAGCTTGGTCAGCAGAGGCAATTTGGACAAAAAGGCTTTTAGCTCGCCAAAGGATCTTTCGCACTCCTCTGACCATTCGAATTTGTTAACTTTCCTCAACACCTTGAAGAATGAGAAGCTCTTCTCTACTGATGTGGAGATGATCCTACTTAGTGCTGCTATTCGACCCGTGAGTTGTTGTAGCTTATTGATACTAGTGCTTGATGCCATATCAATTACTGCTTTTACTTTTTCCGGATTCACCTCAATTCCTCTCTTGGTAACCATATATCCTAAGAACTTTCCAGACCTGACCCCAAAAGAGCATTTAGCGGGGTTCAACTTCATTCCAAAAATACCTCAAGACCGCGAATGTTTCCGCTAGATCTGCTAAATGCGTTTTGGTTGGCTTTCTCTTCACCAACATATCATCCACGTAAACCTCAATGTTCCTGCCCAACTATTTTTTAAACATCCGATCCATCAGCCTATGGTAGGTGCCCCTCTCCGTTCTCCAAGCCAAAAGGCATGACCACATGAAAATATGTACCAGATTAGGTAGTGAAACTCACCTTCTTCTAGTCCTCCATCGCCAGACGTATCTGGTGATACCCTTGGTAGGCGTCCATCATACTTAAGAGTTCATATCCTACCGTCGAGTCCACCAACTGGTCTATCTGGGGCAGGGGATAATGGTCCTTAGGGCAAGCTTTATTGTGGTCGTGAAAATCGATGCACATCTGCATCTTTTCCCCTTTCGGTACCAGAACCGCATTAGACAACCACTCTGGGAATTGAATCTCCCTGATGTGCCCTGCCATAAGCAACTTATCTACCTCTTTCTGTATAATCTTGTCCTTGTCCCATCCAAAGGGCCTCTTTTTCTGCTTTACCGATCTCCACTCCGGATCTACGTTCAAGTGATGCGTCACCTACTCTGGGTCCACACCTCCCAAATCCTCCAAACTCCAAGCAAATACATTGACATTTTCCCTTAAGAATCTGGTGATCTTATCGGCTAGCTCTAGCCCCAACTTCGTTCCTATCCTACTCACCTTAGTAGAATCTCATATCACCAGCTCTATACACATCAGCTCCTCCTCCGGCTTTACACTCATCATGGCAAGCTCTTCTTTTTGCTTTCTTTTTGTCATTTTGAGTGGATTGATTTCCCTTTCACTTTCCACTTCCTTATGTTTGGATTTCTTCTGCTCTCCTTTCGTCACTGCTTCTACATAGCATTTTCTAGCCACTTACTGATCTCCCAACACTTCCCCACACCATCTTCCATAACAAATTTCAGTTTCATATGGAATGTGAAAACGATAACATGGAACGCATTTAATGCAGGTCTACCAACAATGACATTATAGGTAGAATACGAATTTACTACAAGAAAACTAACCATTCGCATCTTATGATGCGGCTGCTCTCCCATGGTGACAGGTAAGGTCACATGCGCGATGGGCTCCACTACTCCACCCCCAAAGCCGAACAAGGCTGTCTCCAAGGGTTTCACCTCCAACTCCAGTCCCATCCTCAGATAAACCTCATAGAACAACATGTTGACCAAGTTACATGTGTCCACCATGATCCGGGCTACCTCAAAGTTAGCCACAGTAATTGTGATGACTAAAGCATCATTGTGTGCTGGGTTTATACCCCTCCGATCCTCCACTCCAAATGAAATAATGGGCTCTTTCACCGCCCCTACTTCCATGACTGGTCGAATCTCCCCTCTAGCATGCGCCTTCCACGCCCTATTGGAATCTCCATCTGTTGGTCCTCCGGCTATCATATTTATGGTTCCCCTCGGGGGGTGATCTTCTTTGCCTGCTCTGCCATTTCCCCAGCCCCCTGGCTGGGGGGTGATGATTCTTATTAACCCCTGCATTGCTTGCCTGCGCCTGATCCATCTTGACCCATCCGGCCAACCATCCCTTCTTAACCATCCTCTCTATCTCATCCTTCAAGCGTCAACACTACTCCGTGGTATGTCCTAAATCATTGTGGAATTCACAGAAGAACTTCGACTAGGGTCGAGATGGCACCACGGAATAGTTTGATGGCCACTTCAGATCCTTATTTCCAGCTATCCCCATCAATATTCATGTCCTAGAAGCCACAAGTGGGGTGTACAATTGAGGCTCGCCCGATCTGGGCATCAGCCCTGACCTTCGCTCCTGCTCCCGAAAACACTTCGGTGCTGCCTCATGATACACCTCCGCCCTCTCTTTCTTTCTCCAAATTGACATACTTCTTAGCCCTAGACAACACATCATCAAAATCCCTCGTCGTCCTCTTGGCTAGGGGCCTAAAGAAATCTCCTTCCTTCAACCCCTGAGTAAGCGCACTAGTTAGAATTTCTTCAGTAAGCGCACTAGTAAGAATTTCTTGGTTCGCGGAGGGCACCTCCAATGCCGCCGCTCTAAACTTCTTTACATAATCTCTCAAAGGCCTTCCTTCTGACTGCTTGGCCCTGAAAAGTGTTAACGACATCTTTTGGTGTTTTCTCGAACTAGCGAACTGATGCAAAAAAGCTAAGCTAAACTCTCCAAAAGATGCGAAGGAATCTGCTGGCACCTGACTGAACCATTGCTGGGTTGACTGAGGCAATGTAGTAAGGAATACTCGACACTTCACTCCGTCAGAGTACCTATGCAAAAGGGTTAAATTCTCAAATCTACACAAGTACTCCCACGGATCGGTTGTCCCATCGTACTCGTAAGTTAAGGAACAAAAATTTGCCGGGCAACTCATCTGCCATCATTGAGGCCCTAAATGGGATTCCCCTCCTTACCACCTCCTTGCCCGACACCCTTTGCTTTAGCTTACTCAGCTCCTTGAGAATTGTTTCCAACTTTTCCACCATCCCATCCTTCCTCAAGGCCTCTTCCCTTCACCCTAACATCACTGGACCACCTCCTTCGGATGATTGAGTGGTTCCACCAAAGGGTGACCCGACGTGTCTCCCTTCACCCTAACATCACTAGAAATTATGTTGGACAAATGTAGCATCTTTCCCGCGAACTACTCATTTAGATTCACCCTTGGAAATTGGCCTGCGAAGGACCTAGGGGTGACACTAGTGGTGTGAATCAATGACCCTTCCGATGTACCCTCTGGAACACCAGGTGTCTGAACCACCCCATCTAAGGCAACAAAAGTCTCCTTACCCTTCGATCCTGATCCATTCATACTTGATCTGTTCTGGATGAGTTGGACTATCAAGGACCCAACTTCCGCTCCTTGTCGCATCTGCAAAGCCTAAGCCGGAGGGTTTTCCGGCGTCGGCACTTTGATGCTAAAGTTAGAAATGGAGAATTGGAATATTGGTATTATAACAAAAAGTGTATGAATATAAAGTGAAAATAGAGCTTAAGATGTAACATTTTCCCTTGGCATGAGTGCCCCTTTTTTACCTGAATTATTGCTCTGCCCCCCTCCTAGAGGGCTCCACGTGTCATCCTAAGATTGGCTCTTGACTAGTCTTCCCCAACAGTCCCTCAAAGTTACTCATTGACAAGTCTCCCTTCCTTAAGGGTCACTTCAAGCAGGTCTTTCCCTGACTATACTTACTTCTTAGCAGGAAAATCTTTGACCCGCTCTCCTTTTATACCTTAAACCCGACTTCATTAATGGCAAGGTCAGATAATGTCTTTTGCATTAAATGCCCTTCCTCGGTTGAGCTGCCATTCGTCTTTATGTCTCATCATTAGTCATTACCGCCGCCCACCTCTAATTCCATAGTTACTCTTAGTCTTTATGTCACTTCCAGTCATATCGGTCATTAAATGAGGGTGCAGGTCTTTCTCGCAGGAGGTCTTCTTAATTACGTAGGACCTTCCGAAGAGCTCTCACATCCCTATATAGTAGGCTTGATTGCCCAAGTCTTTATTTTTGTTTAAAGATCCGACCATGGGCAGGTCTATCATAGTAGGTCTGTCTATACCTAAGTTGGGTCGGATAATCACCTAATGGCCGAAACATTGGGGAGGGATGAGGATGATTTTGAAGTCTTGAACAATGCAGGTTGCATAGGGAACAAAGTAGTTGGTCAAGGTATGGGTTAAATTGGAGGATGGGGTGTTGATGAAATTGAGGGGAATGTTTTGTAGTGGGAATTTGTGGGGGTTTGTGAGATGATGAAATAAAATATGGTGTAGGATATTTGGTATTGGTATTGTGTAATATGGTGTAGGTTCTATACCCAAAAATACCATGTTGGTCGTCCATATCAAGGCTTGTATGTGGTATTTATATATTTTTTTGTCCCAAAAATGATGATAATTGGTGTAAAATATCAATTCCCAAAATTTGTAATAATTCCCATAATCACTTATGAGTCTCATAATCAGTTATTCTAAATCAAATTCTAATTTTCTATAGGATATAAATCACTTAGTGAAATAGGTCTCTTAAATTCTAAGGTGTCTAATAACTACTCAAGTAGTAGCAATAATGACCAATTAAGTGATTATTAAACATAAAATTCGAAAAAAAGATTAGTAATTGAACAAGTAATTGATCACATAAATAAAATAACGATATAGCAATATTATTAACAGTGATCCATCAAAAATGACGCGTTAAAAGTAGTCGTGAATATACATAGTCATCCAATGACGTCGGTTACATGCTCGTACAAGACTGAAAATTGAGGGGCTTCAAATCCCCCCTCCTTAAAAGAATTTGGTCCCCAAATTCCTCTCAGAATAACTCAGGATATTGTTTCCTTAGGTCTTCCTCCACTTCCCACGTCGCGTCTTCATCTCGGTCATGATTTTGCCACACTAATTTGACCAACGGAATCTCTCTTTTCCGCAGTTGTCGTATTTGTCGATCAATAATCCAAATGGGCTTCTTGGTGTATAATAAGTTCTCCATCAATGGAGGAGTGTCATGTGTGATGATATGCTCGTGATATGGTCGATACTTATTTAATCTCAAGACGTGAAATACGTCGTGCATTCCCTCAAATTGTGATGGTAGTTCGAGTCAGTAAGCTAACTTTCTAATCCTATAGTATCTTGTAGGGTCCAACATATCTCGGAGTCAGCTTACCTCCTTTCTTCGGATTGATCAACCTCTTTTGTGGTGAGAGTCTGAGAAATACTTCGTCTCCAACTTCGAATTCTAAATCATTTCTTGTCTTGTCTGCATAACTCTTCTAACGACTCTGAGTGCACGGATCATTTCCTTGATCATTCTGACTTTCTCCATGGCCTCTTGAAATAAGTCCACCTTTGGATTCGCTTCTCTTTCGGAGTCTATTTATCATTGATCTCTTAGTGTAGTAGAGATCTACACTTTTGCCCATATAGTGCCTCGACGGCGCCATTCCGATTGTGGCCTGATAGTTCTTGTTGTAGGCAAACTCGGCCAATGGTATGTGAGAGTCCCAACTTCCTTGGAAATCCAGTTTACTAACTCGTAACATGTCTTCAAAAGTTTGGATTGTCCACTCAGATTGTCCGTTAGTCTGTGGGTGCGTTGTCGTACTGAAACTCAGTGAGGTCCGTAATTCCTCGTGTAAGCACTTCCAAAATCTCAAGACAAATCTCGGGTCCCTGTCCAAAACTATGTCAACCAATACTCTGTGCAACCAAATGATCTCTCTGATATAAGTTTGTGCGAGCCTTTGTAAACTATCTATTTTCTTAATGGGCAAGAAGTGCGCAGATTTTGTGAGTCGGTCTATGACCACCCATATAGCGTAATGGCATTCTCTAGTTCTGGGTAAGTCAGTCACGAAATCCATCGTTATGTACTCCTATTTCCATTTGGGAAATCTCAATGGTTGTAGTGATCCAGATGGTCATTGGTGTTCTGCTTTCACTCGTTGGCAAGTCAAACATCTCACAACGAACTCTACTACATGGTTCTTCATGTTCACCCACTAGTAATTTTGCTTCAAGTCTTTTCTACATCTTGTTTTCTCCAGCATGTAATGTAAATCTCGAATGATGTGCTTCTGCCAAGATCTCGTTTCTTATCTTCTTGCCATTCGATATGCAGACTCGATTCTTGAATCTTATGATTCCATCTTTGAATACGGAGAATTATGGTTTCTCCCCTTTAAGTATATTTTCTTTCAATTTTTGGAGATGTATGTCTTTTTCTTGACTAACTTTGATCTCTCTCAATAGATCAGGTTTAATAGAAATGTTAGCGCAGGTAAGTTGGATGTCGATTCTCGTTGGATTCCAAAATGCTCAGTTCTTCTAATGGTTTCCATTCTTGGATCATTAGCTTAGCTAGACTCGCCTTTCTGCTCAAGGCGTCAGCTACTACATTTGCCTTTCCGGGATGATATTGTATGTCAATCTGATAATCCTCAATCAACTCCATCTTTCTCATTTGCATTAGGTTGAGATCCTTCTAGGAGAATAGATACCTCAGGCTCTTATAATCGGTAAAACCTGTGAACATTGCCCTATATAGATAGTCTCTCCACTTTTTTAATGCGAATATTATCACTGCTAATTCTAAGTCATGTGTCGGGTAATTAGCCTCGTATGGTTTGAGCTTTTTGGGAAAATTTATGTTTAGATTTTGATGATACCATGTAAAACTTAGATTAGGTAGTTGGCACCCCATTTTCTATGAAATTCAACTTGTAATAGATAGGGTTGTATAAGCTGAGTTGGAGTCAGCTAAGTTGAAGATTACAAGACTCGACTAAAGATCAAAGAGGAGACCCACTGTGTGTCAGCTGTGTGAAGTGAAGTGAAGACTCAGTCAAGTGATAGAAAAGTTGTCTCTGTCAGCTGACTGACAGCTAAGTCATTCCAAAATGATTGGAATCAAATGTCAAAGGGGTATGCAGCAGACAAGACTTGAAGAAAACTGAAAGAGATCCGTTATCAAGACATGTCAAGATTTTGCTGAAAATAGGCATGTGTCAGGTTGCCAGCAATAAAGTTGTTTTGCTGAAAGAGTGCAAAAAGCAAGGAACCAATAAGATGTACCTGAAAACCTGCAGAGATTAAGGAAAGGTTGTAGAGCATTTAATTCATGGTACGATCCATATCAATGCTGCAAGACAAGATAAGCCAACAACCTACGAGTGTGGTTTGAAATTTGTGTCTGTCTCTTCAACGGACATAATATCAAATATGCACTATGAAAGGTTGAGAAAGCAAGTGAGAGAAGGTTACCGAGTTCATTACAAGCATACAAACAATCAAGCAATAACCTGAAAATTCTCTCAAGCTTTTCAAAGAAATCCTCAAGCCTAATTTCGAAAGAATTCCATCCAATACACTCAGTGAAGGAAAGATTACTTCATCAGTTGAAGAGGAAAAACTGTTTTAAAGAACAAGGGGTCTACTCTCCAAGGTTAAAGGAGATGTAGTAAGGTTCCAGTTCGAACAAGAAGCTTTAGACTCATTGGAGGACTATGTGAACAAATCCAAGAGTTTGAAGGAGCTAAAGTAGCAAGACAGTTGTTTTGTGAAGAAGTTGAGTCCCAGGAGCAGCAGGCTGTGTGATCAAAGCTGACTCGGACTGTTGACTGCTTTGTAACCAAGATCAAGTTACTTAGTGGATTCCTCCAGAAGTTGGAGAGGAGTGGATTAGAGGAATTACCCCATCATCGAACCACTATAAACTGATTGTGTCTATTTACCTTACATCATATTTAATTCGTACATTTATTTTATATATGCTGCTAAGTTAAAATTGTTGAACCTTGTTGATAATAACTATTGCTAAAACAACTACTTTAAAATTATAAGGGTGAAAAGTCTTCCGCTGACAAAAGCCAAATCAACTGTAAATCTAAGTGTTAGCTGAAAGCAGCTAAGTTATACTATCAACAACTCAGTCGAGTCTGTTGAGTGGTTAATTTTGTTATGTAAGCCAACTTAGTTGTCCCTCAAGGACTTAACTAATTTGAGTTAACTCTGAAAATATTTTAAAATGACTAAATCGAAAGGTTGGTAAGGTTTATTAAAGCCCCCCTTCTAAACCTTACACATCACCCCTTGGGACCTACAAGTGGTATCAGAGCAGTTGGTTCATTATGCCTTCCGCACTGGGAACTGAACTAGATCTCATTCTTTTTCAAAAGAATCAACACTTGAGTTTTTAAAGCT
Organism: Rehmannia glutinosa; assembly: GCA_016081115.2. Classification (NCBI taxonomy): domain Eukaryota; kingdom Viridiplantae; phylum Streptophyta; class Magnoliopsida; order Lamiales; family Orobanchaceae; genus Rehmannia; species Rehmannia glutinosa. Next base: position 34,776,810 of record CM071927.1, read on the forward strand.
TTTATTTCAAAAGCAAAGTTACTATCATGGAAGAAAATCTAACTTGCTTTCCAATGTTTACTGTGGAAGAGTTTGATGATTGGAAAATTCGTATGCAGGCTCATCTATCAGCCCTGCATGATGAGATGTGGCTAGTGATTGAGGATGGACCACTACAAATTCTAAAGGTCAACCTTGCTGTAAGAAGGGCAGCTCCTGCTGAAGGAGAGGATGCTGCACCAGCAGAGCCTAGACCTACCATGGTGGAAAAACCTCGTTGTGAATGGTCTAATGATGATCGAAAGGGATACAACCTTGACAATATTGCCACTGATATTCTTTATAAAACTTTTGATAAGGTTATGTTTAATCAAGTCAAATCTTGCAAAACAGCTAAAGAAATTTGGGAAAAACTTACTTTGATTTGTGAAGGGTCTGATCAAATCAAAGAACATATATTAATTGTTGCAGCACAAAAACTTGGAAATTTTTAAAAATGATTGCAGGTAAAAGTTTGGATCAGCTGGATGTCAGATTCACATAGATCACTAATGAGCTTTCAGCTCTAGGGAAGGAGTGCACACATAAGGAGATGTGTATGAAAATCCTAAGGTCTCTCCCATCTGAGTGGGAAATGAAGGTCATGGCCCTGAGACACTCCATGGATCTCACCAAAACATCAAACATGAGTTGTTATCTGATCTTAAAGCATATGAGTTTGGCTTGAGAAGAAAAGAACAAGAGGAGACAGTTGTACCCAAGACAGCTACACTCGTGGCTGGTGAAGCTAAGAGAGTTGAATCCAAGGAGACAATATACCAAGAGGAGATTGCCCTGATGGTAAAAAGGTTTAATAAGATAAGAACTATAAAAGAAACAACGGTAAATCCTCAAGAAGACATAGAGCACACTCCAAAGCAAGGGAGGACAGACCGCCTAAGAGAGCTGAACATCAAAGAACTGAGTATCAGAGAGCTGATAATCAGAGGACTGATAGAGCTGACTTGTAGAGAGTTGAGAACTTGTGTTGGAATTGCAGGCAACCAGGACACTTTGTTGTTGACTGTCCTTATCCACCAGTCAACAAATACAAAATGAAGAGGATAGAAAAGACTTCAGGGAAAGAAGACAAGAAAAGAAGAAAGTCATGTTGGCTGCTGAGACTACTAAAACAGTCAAGTGCAAGGAAACATCAGACTCAGATAGTAGTGAAGCAGACTACTCAAGTGACACAGAAGAAGAGGCTTTGATATGGCTCATGGCCAAAGAACAAGACTCCAAAGATCAAGAAGATGAGGTACACTCTAACTCATTTCATTCTGATTCTAGTGATAGTGACACAAACACTTCATCACCCACAAATATTTATGATTCAATTGGCAAAATGATGAAAGATTTTAAGCACATAAAAACCTCTCACACACTGCTAAATGAGAAAAACATCTAGCTTAAATACCAAAACTCACAGCTGACTAAAGAGCTGAGTGCTCTGAGTCATACAGGTGATGAGAACACTAAGCAGAAGGCTGAAATTGCAAAGATACAAGCAGACTTAGCTGCTACAAAAAAGAGGGAAAATAATCTTAAAAATGTGATTACTTCATTCACTAAGTCATCCAAATCATTGGATGAACTTAAAATGATTCAAAAAGAGAGTGGGGACAAGACATGCATTGGATTTAATTCCTTTGTGCATGCCCAAGTCCCAAGAGTGGTTATGGAAAAAGGATCTTCAAGCAATGAGGGAATCCAAAAATCCAAAGCACCATATGTTGCACCAACATCCACTCAAAAACACAATCACAACCATGCTGGCCTTGGATACAAGGAAAAAGGCAAGAAGCAAGTTCAGTATGTTGATTGGGCAACTGAAACTAAATTAGAAAAGTCCATCAGCAAACTCCAAATAGGAAATACTCTATAAAATCTAAACAGATCTACCAAAAGCCCCAGAGATTTTAGCAAAAAAAATCACATGATGAGAATGGTAGAAATTGCCCAAGCCAAGTTGATTGGAATAATCAAATAAGATATCAGCAAAGACCAATGCATACAAGCCAAAGTAGCAAAGACCTCAACCTCATCATAGGTCATTCCCAAGGCAAAAGAGCTATAATCAGCACACATATGCACCCTGGCACAAAACCCAACATGCACAGAAATATCACTATTACCCCAAGAAAATAAATGCTCAAACACACACACAGTCATACAAACAAAAGAGACAGATGTATGATCCTAAAGCCCCCAAGTAATTTGCTAATGTGCAATAAGATTATGGACCAGATAGGTGGCAACCTCTTAGAGTCAGATCATCTGACTATAGGTTGGTTGGAACACCTTATAGCACTAACCCCTTAATTAGGACCCAGGCAAGTATGGGTACCTAAAAACTAATTTCCTTGATTGCAGGTTCAGGGAACAGCTGAGTGCCAAGGAACCTGGTACATGGATAGTAGTTGTCTAACCATTCTTCTGGAGATGGGGAGATTGGTGAGCACTTGCTTCAAGGGTGATTGGTCAAGACCATAATTGGATGTGATTGGAAGTATGGCCTGAGTTTCCAAGCACAAGTGACCAAGGCTAGCGCCAGTTTTTCTATATGAGTATAGCGAGTTTCTGCTCCAAGAGGACTTTGATGATGTAGTATATCAAATGATGATCTTGTTGTTCCTCCCAGACCAAAACTCCACTGAAGGCTTCTTCGGACACCGATAGGTACAAATATAAAGTTTTCCCTTCTCTTGGCTTTGTCAGAAGCAGAGGAGATGCCAGATATGTCTTCAAGTCGTCGAATGCTTGTTGATATTCTGGAGTCCACTCAAACCTTTTCTTCGTGCAAGTAACTTGAAAAACGGTAAACCCCTGTCAGTTGATTTGAGATAAAGTGGCTCAGAGCACCCATAAAGCCAGTCAATTTCTGCACGTCTTTCGCAATGGCGGGCGCTGGCATGTTCTAGATGGCATTGATCTTATCAGGGTTGGTTTTGATTCCTCGATCAGAGATCATGTATCCCAAAATTTGCCCCCATGTATGCCAAAGATACATATTGTGGGGTTCAACTTCATTCCATAAGTCTTCAGTACATTGAAGCATTCTTCTAAATCCGCAGGGTGATGAGCCCCCTGGGTACTTCTCACCATCATATCGTCAATGTAGACCTCCATGTTCTGGCCTATCTGATCTTTAAAAATATGATTAACCAGTCTTTGATAAGTTGCTCCTGCGTTCTTCGGGCCAAAAGGCATAACCTTGTAACAATAGATCCCCTTCTCAGTCACGAAGGTGGTCTTCTCTTGATCCTTCTCGGACAGTTGTATTTGATAGTATCATTGGAAGGCATCCAAAAAGCTCAGGAGTTCGCATCCTGAGATTGTATCTAATAGATGGTAGATCCAGGGGAGTGGGAATGAATCCTTCGTACAAGCCTTGTTCAGGTCTGTGAAATCGATGCACGTTCTCCATTTCCCAAGCGAACACTTGCATGTTTCTTCTAAGGACTTTAATGATTTCTTGCTCCATGTCCGGCTCTAGCTCAGTTCCAAGTCGCATTATTCTCGTCTCGTCATTTGGGTCAAAACCACTAGATTGAACTGCTCTATTGCCTTAATTTTGTACTCTTCTTTCAGTTTGCAGGTATTGGAGTCTTCTTTCTCTTGAGTTCTTCGAGGTAATATTCTTCATGTAGGAGTCCCACTTCCATGAAGTAAGCAGTTCATTCCAAAGCTCTAGGTCCCAGGCTTAGGGCTCCTCCTTCCAGGCGGTGTGATGGCACTATTGGGCTATGCTCCTTTCTACATGTTCTTCTCCAATTCCCTCTATCATGGGGAATTTCAGGTTCTGGTGGTAGATGGAGGTAATGGCCCTGAATGCATTCAAGGATGGATGAGCAAGGATCACATTGTACTGCAAGGGGGCGTTAACTACCTCAAATCTCACCATCTTCATGACCCGGCATGGGTAACTTCCCAATGAGAGGGGAAGCGCCACTTCCCCGAGGATGGGGATCTTTTGTTCACTAAGGTCTTGTAGTGTGGTTGTGACTTCGGATAGAGATGAGTCTTCAAATCCTAGCCGACGAAATGCAATGTTGGATATTATATCCATGGAGCTACAAATATCCACCAATGCTCTCTTCACCCAATAGTTGGCTACAACTACGGAGATGACAAGGGGAGCTGCTGGGCGTTCTCCCCCCGAGCTCCAGGGGACAGGTGTTCTTCATCAAATATTATCTCCTCATGGGCCTCTCCACGCAGTATGTCTCCAGGCGGAATGTATCGTACTGAAAATGCGCCCCTCTTGAGCTCCATTGCATGGCTTTCTTCACACGAGTTGAACCTCCATACACCGGTCCTCTAGAGATGGTATGTATCGTCTTATGGTCGCCCATATCCTTCAAAAATCGCGTGCCTTAGCTTTGTTCCCATAGACGGCGCCAAAATGATGCTTTGCTTTTTATGGCAGATCACTCCAAGTCAACGAAATTGACCAAATCCTCTTCCTTTACGTCAATCCTCTTCCCGATGGGGAAGTCTTCACGCCTTCTTCTCCGAGAGCTGGAAAATTCTTCAACTGTGAACTTCCCTGCACACACGCGCAAATGTTAAAGGGCCCCAGGGGTTGTCCCAGGGAAGCATCTCCGACGCTCAAGTCAGCACGGTAAACGATTGAATAAAATAGTAAACGAATACTAAATAATAATGCGTAGGAGGATTATCAATTAATTAACTTACAGTTAATATGAGAGACTTTTTTATACTGGGAGATGGGCTCCATGGGCCATGTAGGAGAATTCAACCTATGGGCCAGTCCTAGACACCATTTGGCTGATTTATTTATGAAGAGCCCATTGGGCAATTAATATTAAATAAATATATATGAACTGAATTATATATTAATTAATTAAATACCGTTTTGTATCCAACAATGTCCAATAGTACAAATGTATAATTATTGTAGCTCATTACAAAATAAAATTTTTACTATATATGTCTTATATTTTTATTCTTATTTTGTATTTTATATATGCAATTATGGGTGTCAAACTGATGATCGTAAAAATACAATTAATTTGATATATTATACATAAAAACAGTGATCAAAAACATAAATATTGTTAAATTTTACAAAAGAAAACAAAAAGAGAAAAATAATAATTAATGCAGTACACACACAGATTTGGGAAGTTTATTGTTATATAATGCTTTGTTATTATATATACATATAAATTTTTTAGAATTCATTTACTAATTATCAAAATTAATGTTAAATGTTATAATTATATTTTACTAAATCTAGAAATGTGTTTTAGGCGGGAATTGTTTTGATTACTATTGATAAGTGATTTGGTTATTATATATATAGATAGATAGATAGATAGATAGATATCTGGAAGACTGGAACAATCATAGAAATCAATTTGAAATATTACTATATCCAATAAAATATAAAATTAATGTGTATATGGTAGCAAAGTTTCGATGCACGCATCTCAATCACATATCAAAAGCTTGTATCAGACAAACTTTTATTTCTGTTAAATTTAATTAAAAACCTTATTGCTTAATGATTCCGTAATTTCTTAGCATCGATTGGTTTGCAAAATCTAAGTGGCATAAATTGTATTTGTGCCCAGTTCTTAATCCAAGTCAATATTTCTTTTAAGTAATTAGGATTGGCCTTGCAGCTCAGAATGGTTCACAAAAGACCAGCCCAGTATTAGATTGTGCCTCAATCCAACTTGGGGAACTGAGTTTGAATTTGAGAAATTGCCACAAATACCTTTCTTTTTTGGTAAAATGACATTGTTTATGCTCGCTCACTTTTGCACCCCCGATTGACTTTTTTTTTTACTTTTTTACAGTTCATCATATTTTTTGATTATTTTACCTTTTTTCGATTTTTTTGTTCCTGTATAGTTTTATGTGTTATTTCTATTGTTTCGATGTTGTTTACATTTGTTTCTTAGTTGTTTCTATGTTGTTTTGTTGTTGTTTCAATGTCAATACAATTTTTGCGTATTTTTGTTCATGTGTTGCTTTATATATTGCTTATGGGTTGTTTTCTATAATCTTTATAATGTTGTTCTGATTCTTCTTTATAATTTCCGTGTTATTTTCCATAATGTTTTAATGTTGTTTTGATTTTTTTTTGTTTCCGTGTAGTTTGCAATGTCTCAATGCACTTTTTACCTATTTTTTAGCTCTTTTTATTGATATGGTGTTTTCTATATTATTTATGTTGTTTTTGGGTTGTTTCTATATTGTTTTCAATGTTACGATATTTCTTTGTTGTTTAAATGTAGTTTTCAATGTTTCAATGCAATTTTAACATATTTTTGTTCATGTGTGTTTTCTATATTGTTTCTGTTATTTCTGGGTTGTTTCTATTTAGTTTTCAATGTTGTTATATTGTTTGTTAGTTGTTTCCATGTTTTCGACGTTTTCAATGCATTGGAACAAAAATTGAATTGTGTTTTTCTATTCTTGTGTTATTGCTATATTATTATCAATGTATTTTTTTCAATATGTGTTATTTTTTGTATATATTTCTTGATTGTTAAGATTTCTAGTATAAAACTAATTATTTAATGGGAGAGCAATTGTTTTTTCACTAAAATTTTATTTGATGTAACATATTTGAAAAAATCATATGTAAAAAAATCCGGGAAAAATTAGTGGGAGTGTAAAAATATCCCAAAAAAAAGACGAAAGCGTAAAAAAGTCGGGAAAAAGCCCGAAATCGTAAAAAATGTCATTTTTTTGGAATATCGGGTAATTATATCCATAACCCGTTTAAAACTGGGCCGAAGGCTCAAACCCATCAGATGTTTCAAGCCCTAATGGAAATTGGAAAGGTTCAATATTTAATAAACTGATATATATACAGATTATGTACTCAAATAGTCCAGCTCAATAAATTGACATTTCTGTTTTACTTTTTATTTTCTCTAAATAACGGGATAACTGGTATTCACTACTCTCTTTGGATGCATGCTAGGTATACCCCATATAAATACCAAATTAGATATCTAATTTTATTTATTTTGTAGCATGGAGTTTATATCAAAGAAGAAAAAGTACCAAACAAATCATATACTTATAATTTATTGTCTTAATAAATATATTGTATTGGGGGTGAAAAATATATGTAAAATGTGACATTGACATAATTATTTTATATTTACCTTAAATTAGATATCTATAAAGATGTTAAACTGGCTGGTCCTAGCCCCTAACGGGCTTCGGGCTAAACGGGCCACTGTTATACGGGCTGGCAAAATGCGAACCTAACCTTAACCCTAGCGGGCTTCGGGCTAAATGAGCCACTATTGGGCTACAAGCCAAAAAAAAATAAAAAACAAATTATACATAAACCTAAAATTTTAAATTAAGCATGTATAACATTAACATTCAAATTTAATATGCAAAACTAAATGATCCAAAATAATAAAAGTGACACAAAGGCTATAGTTGCATACATGGATAAAGTCTTAAAAGTTCAAATTACAAAAATTCAGATACAATTCAAACATCATCATCAATAACATTTGATCCTTCCTTAGACAAAGTATCATCTTCTAATTCTTCTTCATCTAAAATCTATAAACAACAACAACAAAAAAACTAATTGTTAGTAATAAGTTTATCTATATGTATATATAATTGAAATCAAATAGTAAAATAAAACTTTAAGAATATTACCATCAACAAAACATTGTAACCAACTACGGGTACAAAGATTTGCTTGCACATTATTACCAAAAAGTCGACTTCTATATTTAGTGAGAACACGAGCCCCTATGCTAAATGCAGACTCTGATGCTACAGTGGTGATAGGAATACTTAAAATATCACATGCTATAATTGATTGCGCTGGACAACGCTTCTTATAATTTTTCCAAAATTCCAATACATCCAAATTTGGAAAATACTGAAATTCAAGTGGCGGCTCATCCAAATATTGATCCAATGCAGACTTTTTATTTTGGCAATTTAATGTTTTACTCTGCCAATCTTGTATAACCTAAACAAATGAAATAAACAAATAAGGAAAAAGAAACAATTAATGAAACAAACAAATCATGAATGTCATATAAATATAAGATAAGTAAAAATAAATACTCACATCATACAAACTATCATCAACTTGTTCCTTTTCTTTCCCACCAGCTGAAAGCGAAGCAAAAGATGATAAAATTGGAGTACTTTGGAAGCTACTTTCACTTGGTTGAGTCGAGGACATCCACTTCGTATACTCACCAAAAAGCATTTGCAAGTTGCTTCTAATATTATCAATCTTCTCTTGGCAAGAATGTTGATCAAGTTGGGAGTAACAATATTTTATCATTCCCAATTTTGCCCGAGGATCAAGCGCCACGTTGTAATCACTCCAATACTTATCAAATTTTTCTTTCATTTTCAAAGACGCGTTCCTAATGTCTTCATCTTTGCTCTCCACGTTTGCTTTCAAAAAACACTCTATTTTCCATATTTGCATGAAATACAAGTGAGAGGTTGGGTAAGAAGTTCTAGAAATCAAGTTTGTAATCTATATCTATACTAACCTAAATATCCGAAAGTTTCTGTCAATTTTAGTATGACCAAAACACCCTCTAATCTAATACTTTTAATGCCAAGAATGTAATTAAGGAAAAAGCATTATGGGAGACTATTATGGGAGACTTTAATAAAAATTAACGTTACATTCTTAACTCAAATTTTGGGATGGCCAAAACACCCGGCTAATCTAAAAATTAACGTTACATTCTTAACTCAAATTTTGGGATGGCCAAAACACCCGTCTAATCTAATTATTTGAATGGCAACAATGTAAGGGAGACTTTAATAATAATGAACAGTTACAATCTTAATTTTTCATCTTTTGGATAGTTAACAATCTCAAAAGAAACAAGACTATAGACATGGGAAAACTCAAGTAACTCAAGCAACAATTCAGAAATTTAAATCCACTCGGTCAACAATTCAGAAACTTATATCCGGAATTTCTTCGTGAAATTATCTTCTTCAGCTATTGAGGAAGGAGCTTAGGCGATTCGGAAATTTAATCCATTCTTCTGGAGATCTTCTTCAACTACATTATTATTTATTGAGGAAGGAGTAGAGATTTAAGCGATTCGGAAATTTAAGCCATATCACCGGAAACGGTGCTGAGATTGATCGTGTCGGTCGATTTGCTGTTCAACAATAATACACAATACACAATCAGGTTTTTTATAATTTAAATATTTTTTTTTCTTTGTTTGGTTCTTGGATGAGTATAATTTTTAAATTTTACATATCTTGAAGGATTTTAAAACCACTAATCTAACCCCATTATTAGAATTGTTAGAGAGGATTAGATTGGTGGGAGTATCTCATTTATTTGTCAGTTTTTGATTTGAATATAAAGTGGAACCTAGCTCTTTATATACAGCATGCTAAAACAACAGAATAAACTAGGGAATGAAAAAGCCCATTGATCATAAAATAGGCTGATGTTTAGGACCCCTTCCACTGAAAATTTTTGGAGATGATAATTATTTGGAGGAAGAAATATTTTCATTTCCCTTTCCCTATCCGTGGCGTAAGGGGTGTAATATGTACAGGGAAAGGTTTACAAATCCATGCTATTATTTTTTCTTGCTTAAGTATGGGTGATGATGTAGTAGTGGGTAGCAATTATGATCACTTGAGTTACATCGTAATAGTAGTGAGGCCCGCTTTTTCGGTCACATTGGATGGTGATGATCGAATCTCTATATGTTTAATGTATTTAGATGCTTTTCATTATTATAAAGTTATCTACGAGGTCATGTGCCTTCATTGTCACTTGTGGCTATAATAGTATAAACAGGAGCATATATATATAATTAAACACAATTAGTTTCCTGCAAATAGAAATATTGTATTAATATTGGAAGCACATAATGTAGATTTCAACCAAGTTACTCATTCGGTGATTTTGCTGGTGTGTGATCTCATCCTTTTTCCTCAGCATTTTTCCAGAAACTTAGACCTTCAAAATACACCAAGCACTCTCACAGGCACAACCTGTATCATAATTAAAAAATACACCAGAAAAAAATGCATTTCCAACTAACAAATGCAGGATCAAGTGAGAAAAAAGGACAACAGGAAAATTTAAAATAATGAGCTGCATTGCTATGTTAAAACAAAAATATTATCCAACGATATAGAAAAACAAAGGTGGAACTAACAACAAGAGCCAATTGAAAATGAAAAAACATCCCAGTTTTCTTGATTCATGCAAATTTCACAAAGCATTTGTTTACGCATAAATTACTGAAAAAAGTAGCAGCCTGATGTTTCCTCAAAATCTTCAACTTCTCATTCATGCTTGATTATGCTTTCTCACACTATCTATGTTTCTCATCCCATAGTCCGATTTATGAATTATTTATTAGTCGTTCCAGAAGGATTATTGGATTTGTTCTTTTTCCGCTCTTTGACCGTCTCATCTTTTTTAACTTTGTAAACATATATATTCAATCTAGCATACGAAACCGAACTTTTTTTTTCTATTTCATCCTAAAAAAAAGTATTTTTTTTGCTTTCTGCACCTTTTGTGGGGAAAATTATCAATTTGTTGTGTATACTTGAATGAGTTTTTGCTGGAAAAAATGGTGTGTCTTGAAAGTTTGAGCATTTCAGAAAGGCAGACTTTGTCATGTGGCCATTTTTGCATGTGTGTGCGCGAGGGACTGGAAAAGATGGATTTGAGGTCGAATCAAACAAGATCATTCTTATTTAGCATAGTAATCATCTTTCCCTAGAGGTAGTTGAAGAAACACATATAAAGGGGTGGTTTATATCCGACGGGTTCTAAGAGAACTAAACAACTCTCCTGTAAAAAAAAAAAAAGAATTAAACAGCTCTGAGGTAGATAAATGATGAGTAATTTTGAGCAATAAGGCACACATATAAACTTGTATGTAATAGACTTCGAAAAAGGTCAAAGAATTTTGGCCCCTATTCATATCGAGAGAGCTTAGAATTTTACATTCATAGGTCTAAATTAATATGAGTATTTGTTGATTTATAGGTTATTTATATATTTTAAGAGAACATGAATTTTTAGGTCAAATCCATTAGATAATGCTACTACTAATATGAAAATAAAAGCCAAAAAGAAAAATCCCAAAGTTAACTAGCTTTTCAAAACATTCACAGAAACCCTTTATTTTTTTAATATATTGTCTTTACTTTCATATGTATAACAAAATTTAAGACACAAAATTAGCTATATATTTAATGTATTTCTTTTGAGGTTTAATTATAATTAAATCTATACGTTTACAATTCTATTTATTAAGAACTACCTTCTTAATCATTTTAAATGAAGAAATTCGCTGGAAGAGACTTCAATCACAATCCTTAATCTATCAAGTTACTAAAAATATTCCCATCAATACGTCTCTGTTTAACTTACTTTATTGTTTTTTTTTAAAAAAAAAACCTTTACTTTATTCACTACAAGAAAACAATCAAATTCCAACAGAATAATTCCAACGAAATAAAAAAATGTTGGAATTTTAGAAATTCCAACGAAAATTCCAACATCACAACAAACCGTTGGAAAATTCCAACAGTAATTCCAACGGTAAACAAAACCATTGGAATAAACTGTTGGAATCACTGTTGGAATTAAATCGAGTTTCTTTGACAGATGATCAGTCACATTATACCATGTAAGTGTTTGTGTTTTTTTTATGTGCATTTCAACTTTCTAATGTGAAATTTAGATGTTTTTATCTTGAATTTGTTCAGAGATCAATTTTAATTTAAACAGAATTATATTACTAGCTAATGGAATAGCTTGATTTAAATGGTTAAATTTTTTTATGTTATTTGTGTTGCTCAGGAAAAGGGTTCAGAGGTCCAGAAGCATAGAGTCTCAGAATTCACATCAAAATGTAAGTTTGTTGAGCTTTACTATTTATTGCAAGAAATGATAATCATGCTCAAATTCATCATGAATTATTGAAAAAGAACATAATTTTGCAAAATAGAGGTGAAACAAGACATTGACAACGAAAATTCGTTGGAAAATAGATATGCTTTGGTTGTCTCCATTTCTTGAGACAACAATTGACATTGAGTTTGCTGCATCCGGCTTTGAAAGCCTACAAGAATCACTTTAATCTTAAACTTATTTATTCATAGACCAATAAAGTTTCTTCAGTGAATCTATCCAAATATGGTAATGTACTAAAATTTGAGTCTGTTTTCCAATGAAAGTATTTGAATATGAAGATACTGATTCTTGTTGCATTGCTCATCAGGCGGTTGAGAGACTTGGCAGATCTGTATTGAAGGCTGGAAAACTTCCAGATGATCTTTTGATTTTATCTTGTGAAGAAGATTATGATGTCTGTGTTCCTTTTCTCGAGAAAGGTTTAAATCCTTCAAACTATTACTGTTAGCTAAAATAAAAGACATAATTTTAATCGGCATATTATTGCAGGTGGCGCTGTCTATAGTTCCGAGCTGCTATTGAATGGAATAGTTAAACAGAAATTAGAATATGAAAGGTTTGTTCTTTTACATTTGCAGGCACTTTCTACCTTATTAAAGGTTTTCTTGTAGCGGGACACTAAAATTATGCCATTTTGATTAGAGGGATAATACAAAAATGACCCCTGATGTTTGGCCAAATTAGAAAAACTCTAGTTATCTTTCAAAACTACAAATATTCCATTTATTTTTCTTTTACAATGCACCCTCAAGAGGGGGTACTTGTAATTTTAAAAGATAATAATTAGTAATTAATTTTACTTAGGCAAAACCTCACTAGTAGTTTTTTGTAATTAACTTTTTTGAAATTAACCTTACTGTTTTCATTTATTGTTCATTGCATAAGGTTGAGGATTTAGTCGAATATCTATGTGAACCCGTGATTAACATTAGTTCTGATATTTTTCTATTCACAGGCATCGCCTCTTTGATGATCATGTCAAAAAGACTCGATCCACAGTATGGATGAAAAAGAAGAACATATATCTCCCTGTAACAAAATGTTAATAAGGAGATTGCCATGCATCTAGTGTGACAATTATCGACGTGGCTGTTATGTAAATTATGAAGTCACATGGTTTCTAGTACAATTTTTGTTGAACGATTTGGGGGTCGTTGATAATATTATTATTTTAGGATTGTTGATTTGATTGTTTTGTGTTGGACAAATTATATCGTACATTTGGAAATGTTTGATATCGACTTTTTATGATATTATATTTGCACGTTGTCGCTAATAGATTAGCTATTTTAGAGGCTCAAAGTATTTATAGAAACATTCCAACAATTGGAATGTTTTTAATTCCAACGGAAAAGTTCTGTTGGAATTGTTGTTGGAATGTTTTCCAACAAAAAAACGTTGGAATTTTTTCTTAACTTCCAATGGAAAAATATGTTGGAATTATTGTTGGAATTAATTCCAACAATTTAATGTCGTTGGACATAGCGTTGGAATAATCGTTGGAGTTCATTCCAACGATTATATATTCCAACGGATTAATACAATTGGAACCATCGTTGGACTAAATTCCAACGGCATAACTCCATTGGAATTACTGTTGGAACATTCGTTGGATATTTTTCCAACAATTGGATATTCCAACGGATAAATACCGTTGGAACTACTGTTGGAATATTTTTTTCATTGGAATTTCCGTTGGAATTTCGGCATTCCAACGGCCATTTTACCAACGGCTCATTTTCCGTTGGAATTTACGTTGGAATCGATAATTCCAACTAAAATTGGTCAAATTCCAACGAATTTTTTCCGTTGGAATTTTAATGTTTTCTTGTAGTGATTTATTCAGCTTTAAATAATTTTTTGCCTTGTAATTGGTTCATCTCATTAGGAAGCTACAACATATGATTAACTTGCGTTTCACTCAATGTTGTAAAAAGCGCTAGGCGCTAGCTAGGACCTGAGCGGTTTAGGTGGGCTAATCTGAAAAAAAATCGTAGACGGACGAGGGGGTCCTAGCGCCTAGGCGGGGATTAATCGGGGCTAGACGAGGATTTTTACAACAAAGGTTTCACTTAGTGTCAAATTTTATATTTAATTTTTTAGACTTTTATATAATTAATTAATAATTAATTCTATTTAAATTTATATTTATTATTACTATTTGGTATTTTAACTAAAAAACCAAAATGGAATAAAAACTTTATACTTTGTGTTTATATTAGCCGTTTTATGTTGTATCAAGTGATATTTGCGGAAAATAATGACTTATCAGTAATTCAACTCGAGTTCTCGAAATAAGGAAATGCAGCGAAGATTGTCAACATCAAATTCATCATCAGGTAAACTTAATTCAATATTGGTTTTTTCAAGTATTTAAAATTTAATATTTTTGTAATTATTTAACTTTTCAATTTACATGTGTGACAATTTGTTATAAAAAATTATAATTTTGTGCTACAGTGACAGATGTATATCGACAAAGAAATCATGATCGGATGAAAAGAAAATATGACAATCTTAATACTACACAAAGGCAGAAATATATTGACAAAGTAAGGAAGTACAACAATAAAAAAAGTTCACAAGTTGCATGTCTTTTCAAAGATCAAATTCAATGTGGATCACAAGGTTAGTAATTTTAAATTATTAGGTAAATATATAATATATCAGAATCAAGCTTTTTAACAATTTAAACTATATTAATCTTTTTTTTTTAGGTTCAATACTCTATCAGCCTGTATGTTCAGAGATACATGAACTCAAAAATGTGTCTAATTGCATACATTGTGGTGCTGTAAGATTTGAGCATGAACCTCCAACGTTTTGTTGCGACAATGGGAAAATTAAACTTGCACCAATTGAAGTTCCTGATGAATTATATGAGTTGTTTACTTCACAATCAGAAGAGGCCATTCAGTTCCGATCAAATATTCGGCCTTTTAATTGCATATTTTCTTTTACCTCATTTGGAGTAAAATTAGATAAAGAACTTGCATCTGCACGACGAGGGGTTTATACTTTTCGAGCACAAGGAATGGTATATCATGATCTTCCAGGATTAATACCCAAGGATGGCGGTCCAGGTCATTTTCAGTTATATTTTGTGGAGACAGAAAATGAGGTTGAGAATAGAATGAATATTCTTGAGAACTCCACTTTATGTGAAGTTACTGTAAATAAACTTATCAAAGTTCTCGAGGTTAATCCGTATGCAAAATTTTTTAGAAGATTAAAGGACTATCCTTCAATGGATGATGTTAAACTCCATATCTCAAAAAATGTGAAGTTAGATCAACGAGTTTATAATTCTCCAACAACTGATCAGGTTGCGGCCATATGGGTTGAAGGAAACAATGTTAACATACCATTTGAGCATGACATTTTTGGTCCATGCACATTCAGGAGATCGGCATAGAATAAGACATTATTATGGATGTTATGATCCTTTACAATACCCTCTTCTTTTTCCAAGAGGTGAGTCAGGATGGCATCAAAATATTAAAAAGATTGCTGCTAAGAAATCAAATGTACAAAAAGAAGGTAAATAAATTTCAAATTATAATCTTGATTTATTGATTTGTTTTTCAATTTTTTGTTCGAAATAAGAAATTCAATCTCGTGAATAATAAACTACGTTTTGTGACAGATGCCACTCCTTTAATTTTATTGCATTGAATTATATTTTAGGGGGTGGTCCAATTATTGATGATGTCACTACAATATCAAGATTTTCTTCTGCGAATGATATTCTTTCTGAAGAACAAGACGGTATGTATTTTTTCAACTTCAAACTCATCTCAAGATTATAATTCATACACCAACACTTCATCACACATGTAATTGGTTAAATAACTAATTTTGCATTTGTAGCATCTTTTATCATCAATATTGTAATATTTTGCTCTTTTATAATAATATATGAACTATCTACAAACACATTAAAAAAAATCTTTAAAAAATAATGTTTTATATATATTTTTTCTTTTTACAGCTGTCGACAGAGAAAATAATAAAAAAGTTTCATGCAGAGAATATAGTTGCTACAGACTACAAATTAGAAATCCCAGACAATCTACTATTCTCTTTGGTGGAAGGCTCCTACATGTACATAAAATTGGAGACGACAAGATTGGACTACTACCGTCAAAATCAGTCGAATATGAGAGCTGAGTTGTACCAAGGCATTATGGAATGTGTCTTGAAAGGAGAAATTAGAGGAAGAGACCAAGATTTTACCACCAGCTAGAAGGGAAGTGAAGTTGGTAGAAGAATTGTTCTTCCTGCATCATTTATTGGGGGACCAAGAGATATGCGCCGTAGATATCTTGATGCATTGGCCTTGGTACAAAAGTTTGGAAAACCGGATTTATTTATTACAATGACTTGCAATCCAGAGTGGAAAGAGATACAAGATAAATTGTATGAGGGACAACGAGCTCAAGACCGACCGGATTTGACCTCACGAGTGTTCCGAGCAAAATTACAAGATTTGAAAGATTAATTGTTTAAGAAGAAAATATTCGGAGATGTTGTTGCACATGTTCATGTCATTGAATTCCAAAAAAGGGGATTATCGCATGCTCATATGCTGATAATTTTGAAGTCTGAGTACAAAATTACAACCCCTGATCACTTTGATAGGTTTGTTTATGCTGAACTTCCTAACCAGGGAAAGTATCCTGAGTTGTTTGACTTGGTTGTCAAGCATATGATGCATGGACCATGTGGAGATAAGAACATGAATAATTTTTGCATGGTTAACGGAAAATACAAATGCCATTATCCACGACCATATTGTGAAAGCACAATACAAGGTAAGGATGGATATCCAGTTTACAGAAGAAGAAAAAATGGATTAACAGTTCAAGTTCGTAATGCACAACTTGACAATCGATCGAGGTAGTACCTTATAGTCCATATCTTTTATCAAGATATAACTGTCATATCAATGTTGAAATATGTTCAGGAGTGACAGCAGTGAAATATTTGTACAAGTATATCTATAAGGGACATGACAGAGTAGCATTTCATATTACCCATAACAATGATGAGAATTTAGTTGATAAAATTAAACAATTTCAAGATGCTCGGTGGGTCTCCGCTCGAGGAAGCAATGTGGTGAATTTTTTAGTTTAATTTGAATGAAATATATCCAAAGAGTTATTAACTTGCCACTTCACCTCCCAAATCAACAATGTGTGACATATTGGGAAAATCAGAATTTAGAAAATATTTTGAGCTGGGACCATGTCTCCAAAACAATGCTTACAGAGTATTTTTCAATGTGCTCCAAAAGTGAAGAGGCCAGAAAATATCTTTATCGGGAATTTCCGGAGCATTATGTGTGGGACAAGCAAGGTAAATGTTGGAAGGAAAGAAAGAAAAGAGATGTCATTGGCGTATAAATACCGCAAACCCCAAAGAAGGTGAAAGATATTATCTATGGTTACTTTTGAATCATGTCAGAGGACCAACGTCTTTCGAAGATTTGCTAATAGTGAATGGTGTACGTTGCTCATGCTTCAAGGAAGCAGCACATAAAAGAGGATTGCTTGAATCTGATTTTAGTGTAATTGAATGCTTAAATGAAGCTATCACTTTTCAAATGCCAAATGAATTGCGAAGAGTGTTTGCAATCATATTGGTATATTGTGCACCAACAGATGTGAGAGTTGTTTGGGATACGTCTATGAAGCAATGTCGATGATTTTAGAAGAGACTCAAATACCTCATTTGAACTACAAGTTGCAAAAACTTTAAAAAGTTTGGATTTTTTCTTGCAGAGCATGGGAAAAAGCATAAGTTCATTTGATCTTCCGATATCCCTATTGATATGAATAACATGGAGAATGATTTTCATAGAGAGGTACAAGATGAAATGTCAATTGAAATTCCTCCCAAGATTACGGTTTGAGGAAAATTGAATATTGAGCAACACAATGCTTATTCGATGATCCTAGATTGCATAAAGAAGGGAAATGGAGGAATTTTTTTATTGATGGGCCGGGTGGAACTGGAAAAACATTCTTATACCTTGCATTATTAGCCCATCTTAGATCCAAGAATCTAATAGCACTTGCAACTGCAACATCTGGAGTTGCTGCCGCAATAATGCCTGGAGGGAGAACAACACATTCACGCTTTAAAATCCCAATAGATCCAAATGAATCAAGTGAATGCACTATATCGAAGCAAAGTGGGGCTGCAGATCTATTGCGTAAAGCACAACTTATATTATGGGATGAAGCACCAATGGCGAAACGATGGGCTATTGAGAATGTTGATAAACTTTTAAAAGACGTAATGGGAAATAAAGATGATTTTGGTGGAAAAGTCGTAGTTTTTGGTGGAGATTTTAGACAAGTATTACCAGTTGTTCCTAGGGCAACAATCCATCAAACTATCTATGCAAGTTTGGTCAAA
The DNA here is from genome assembly GCA_016081115.2 of Rehmannia glutinosa. Classification (NCBI taxonomy): domain Eukaryota; kingdom Viridiplantae; phylum Streptophyta; class Magnoliopsida; order Lamiales; family Orobanchaceae; genus Rehmannia; species Rehmannia glutinosa. Next base: position 34,795,213 of record CM071927.1, read on the forward strand.
TCATATTTGTGGCCTAAAATGAGGAAAGTTACTTTAACAAGAAACATGAGGTCGATGAATGATCCGAATTTGGTGAATTCTTGCTAAGAGTTGGAAATGGTGAGGAACCATTGATGATGAAGGTAATATAGAAATCCCTAAGAAATGATTATTGAGTATGACAATGAAGAAGACTCAATACAACGGCTTATAAGGGCTATTTTCCCAAATAAGTTAGATAAAAATGCCAATTCAGCTCATTACATGATAAGTCGAGCAATATTAGCCGCTAAAAACGAGCATGTTGATAGATTGAATGAAAATTTGATCTCTATGTTTCCTGGAGAAGCAAGAACATTTAGCAGCTTTGATGAAGCTATTGATGACACAAACAACTATTAGGATTTTTTGAACTCATTAACTCCGAATGGCTTACCTCCTCATAAGTTGGTGCTAAAACGAAACTGCCCAATAATTCTTCTGAGGAATTTGGATCCATCAAATGGATTATGTAACGGTACAAGAATGGTGTGTCGGGATTTCAAGAATAACGTAATTGATGCTGAGATTGTCCTTGGGCAGCATAGTGGAAAACATGTCTTTATACCTAGAATACCATTTTCACTAGCTGAGAACGAAGGTTATCCATTTAAATTTAGGCGTAAACAATTTCCAATTAGACTTTGCTTTGCCATGACAATCAATAAAGCTCAAGGACAAACACTTCCGAACGTTGGTGTCTATTTGCCACAATCAGTATTTTCTCACGGTCAATTATATGTTGCTCTCTCCAGAGGAACTTCAATGTCTACAACTAAAGTTTTGATTAAACCGGACAATACGAATGGAATGAGAGATTCAAAAACAAAAAACGTTGTGTACAAACAAGTTTTGAGTGCAGGTACAAATATTTGACACTTACATTACATATTATACATTATTAATGTTGCTAATATTTATTTTTGTTCTCATTATTAATGTTGCTAATTTTTTTTATTAGGACAACAAAATACCGAAGAATGACTCACTTTATTGCAAAAGTTCTGATACCTATCAGTAAGGTAATGTGATAACAAAATTATTATTTGTTAGTTATGGTTATATTCAATTATATTTTTTTAATAATATAATATAAAAAGCATATGCTTATGTAAAACTTCAAACATTTTCATATACTTTATTTTAAATTTTTAAATGCATATTTTTTAGTATTAAATAAGAATCCTATTTAACTTACAAATAATCAAAATTTGTGCAGGTTGCCGACTTCTTTAATCTCTGAGAAACAATTTTCATATACAAAGTACAAGGTATAGTTGAAATAGAGTTGAAAGAGAACTCTTGCTTTGCAAAGAGATTATTCAAAAATTTAATTTCTTATTGTAGTGTCTCAGCTTGTATTCTTTTGCAATACTTAATTTCTTCATGCCGGTGTGGTATATCTTCATCTATTTTAAGAAATATGACTTTTTTATGGGGTTAACCATATTTGACTCGATATTTAAATGAGATCATTCTCTCTTACAAATATGTTATACGTTTAAACATAGATCAGGCAAACCCATTTGCTAAGAAAAGGACAAAGGATTGAGTTGCATCATTTAGAGAATATTTAGTACCAAGAAACATAATAATCTTAGTAGAAATTATTAAAGTAGTCTCCTATATATGGTTTCTTAGCGCGACTAAGTCGTCTTCTTTCTTTTTGGCTTTTATAACATGTAAATGATTGTGCTATAATTCAAAAGAACTCCGTAATATTATACTTGGGTCTTTTATATAGGGTTCTGGGCACGTTTCTCTTTAAAATTAATCATTTACGTGAAAATTGAATAATGATCGAATTACTAAGGAATTCAAGTCATATCAGGTGTTTGAGTTCGATTCCATAACAACCATTCCTTTACAAGATATGTCTTAAAAGTAAAACAATTAATCATTTATGTTCTTCCTTGATGATAGAAAGTATTTTCTAGCCAAAAACACTAAACCCAGACCAAAAATCATACGTTCGGGTTATTTCATATTTTCAAAATACCAAGAATACCCTTATGAACATAATTGGCTTATTTGACTAAGTGTTTTGCCTAAAATAATATCAGAGTCTAGGTTTCTTAAAACTTTAAGTTATATTTATTATTTTATATAATTAACAATTGGTGAAGAGAATTTTTTCCGAGAAAATGGATCTGGACGAGTGTTCAAGATGTATACCCTACAGGAGATATCATCAAATTTTGACGATGTATGCACAAGGACACCAGGACAAGATAACATATTGGAATAATTAATATGTTGAAAAAGAACTCGCAGGAGCCGATAGAGAACCTTGAAACAATGCGAAAAACAAGCAGCATATTGTTTGGGTATCACTTCCGGCCCACGAGTACCTGCCCCTCCCCGCCTAGAATTTTTAGTTGTAAAATATATTTAATATATATTTTGCATTTATTTATAAATTGATAATAATAAATTTTGTTAATAATATTTTATAAATATATATTTTTTTTTATTTTTTTAATTTAATTTAATTTAAAACGGGGCAGAACGGGTCGACCCACCTCACCCCGTTCTAGGCACGGGGTGTGTTTGGGTCCTGGCCAACCCGCCCCGCCCCATTGCCATCACTATAAAATTGCTAAATTTAGAAAGATAATGCACCAAAAATGTTATTTAGCCAGAAGGGCAAAATTATCCAGGACTAAAAATGCAACTTTTAAAGATAAATGACTAAAAGTGCAACTACCGCAAAGTTACAGGACTAAAATTGCAATTTACCCAAACTTTCTATTTATTTTGTCATCTGAAAAACACAAATTTGCTCCCACTTGAAAAAGAATGAACCCCCAAAAAGTAAAATGCAGCCGACCAAATCGACGCCGACTATATGATGATGTTCGTGTACAAGGGCGGAGGTAGGAGGCCCATCCTATTTTCGTGTATCGGTCCACCCCTTTTTTATTCCTAGCTCCGTCCTTGTTCGTGTAATATATGATGCTGCTGGAATATTATTTATCAAGTGTTTGAACTATATATTAATTTATTGATAATAAGTGTTTCATTTTAATTAGTATACCTTCTATCCGATATTTAACAGACGACTGGATATTTTGTTCTAAGGATAAATTGATTAAAATTACAATTCCACTATCATGCAACTACAAAATTCTTTTAGTGCAAGATATCATCAAAATAGGTTTTATAATCTTATCTTAATCTTAACGTTTAAAGGGACCAAAAGACTTTCTGTTTTGGAATTTAATATTATCCAGAATCCAATCAGTCTTGATTTATCAATATTGTAATTGCATGGAAGATGGGAAATAATATCTCAAAACGTGGATATCAGTTACAATTTTTAACACATTAATCAGACCCCTTTTGGCTTCTCAAGATATAACTAATCTCTGTGGCCTTGGAGTGTAAAATTAATGTAATTAACTTGTGTGACTGACTACATTCCAGAAACGGTTATGGATGTCCATATTTGAGTTTTTGGAGTTCTAATATTTTTTATAATGAAAAATACGTAAAACCATCTATTATTAAAAGTGTAGGTTGAGGGAGTTGGAGTACAAAGCTTCCATTGAGATTCTGGAGTACTGTAAGAGAATAGATTTTAATTGTTGAGAAATTAAAGTCAATATAGGTATGTTTCCTGATTCCTTTTCTATGCATATATATTTTGTAATAATAATAGACTCCAAGTTGTTGTTCTTTATGTTAAGTGCAGAATGTGGTTATGTGCTTTCTTTAATAGCGAAACTTATGCAAGTTTGTTTCTGTTCTACTGCTTAATAAAGTTTTAAATTCGTTTGCATGCAACAGCAAATCGTCAAATAAATGTAGCTGGCATAAAGTGTACAATTTCTCCTTTTCCATTTGTTTGAAATGGAGACAATATTCCTAATCAGATAATTGGCAGATGGGGGAAAATATTTCTTGTAACTCATAATTTTGTTTTTCAAATACAATAGCCCATAGTTTACATTATCCTTACTTTGAATGTCATGAACATGACACAAAATATATGCTCGATTGCTTGTCTGGTGTGTTTCATGTTATATTGAAATCAATAGAATGTCTTCATATAAAAGCAGAATTTCAAAGAATGCAGCAGTAGGATCTATGCGTGTCAAAACCTTCCAAGCTTTTTCCCAGACGAGAAAAATTTTAGAGAATCACCTAGGGTGTTCACAGTTCGGTTAACCGACCGAACCAAATCGGAACCGAAAATCCGGTTCAGATTGAAACCGAACCGAAAATTTCGGTTCAATTTTCGGTTTTTTTCTTTTTAAAATTTCGGTTTCTATTTGGTTCGGTTTCGGTTTTATAGTTCGGTTCACCAAACCAAACCGAAAACCGAATTTGTTTATTTTTTTTCCTAAAACTATCCACACCTCCGCGTCTCCAGTCCACATGTCTGATGAGTGATGAACCTAATGATGATGTTCAGTTTGTAATTTGAATTTTGGAATTTAGATTAAGCATATGAGATGTTTTAAGGTTTGACTTATTAAGTTTTTAGTTGATTTGATGAATAACTTGATGTTTAAGTATATCAGACTTCTTTAATTTGAATGTTACAATAAACATGCACACAAATTCATCCAATGGTTGAAATGTGTTGACATCAGCCACTATGTAAAGTCTCACATAATTCATGCCAATAGTTAGATAATATTAGAACTGTCCAGAAAAACTCTTTATACACCCTGACGTCATAAATAATTCAGTTTAATCTATCTATGACAGGAAAACATAATTGTATTTGAAAATAGTATAGTTTAATCTAACTAAAAATTTGTTAGTAAGTTGCCGTACCTTGGTGGGAAGGGTGTGTGCTGACATTTCCAAAAAGAAACATGTACATGTGGATTGGATTTCGCTTGTTGCCTCATTTGTGTTATTTGTTCTGGTAGATTGACTGCCATTAGCTTGAAGCATGTGTGGATAGTTGTGACTTTTTGCATGTACTTTTTGTGCTAAAGTATAATCTGAATTGGACTTATAATCTTAACTTGTACAATGCAGGAAGACAATCAGCGCCTTGTCAAAATGGATTCAACGACACCAGTAAGACTTTTGAATATAAATCAGAAGTCATTCACTTTACGTTTAAAAGCTCTAAGAGTTGGCTTCCCAACATCTTGCGGACAAAACTTCTCTTCCAAGATTCATAAAATGATTATGATTGATGAAGAAGTAAGAAAATAAACTAAACTAAAATCTTTTATATTTAAATAATTATATTTAATAAGTTAAAACAATATTGCTAATTTTTGCAGGGTGTGCAGATTGGTGTTATTATCTCCAATGAAGACATCAATCACTTTACAGGCAAAATAGCAGTTAATAATACATATATGATTGCAAATGCGGATGTTAAAAGAGTTAATCCACTATTTCCGAATGCACATCCTGAAAAGGAATTGGTCTTAAAGAAACATTATGTTGTGAATGATGCGTCAGATCAACCTATTGCAGATGGAATTGAATACAATTTTGTGGAATTCAAGGATATAAATCTTGAACTACATAATAATGGAGTTGGTATATTTTCTTTATCCTTTACTTATTATTTGACCAAATTGATAAGTTTTTTTAAATATTTTTGTAAGTGTAACTTATGTCATGCATATATTTATTTTACCATAATGATATGTTTTTTTTAACATTTTCACAAGTGCAAATTATGTCATACAGATATTTGTGGAATTCTCTTAAAAGTAAAAGAATGCCGAATGACTACAAACTCAAGAACCACGTTGAAGTCTGTGAGGGAAATAACGATAATTAACAAACAGTAATCAAAATATTTATTCTTTTCCATCAGGTATTGTTTTTTCCATTCAATTTTGAAGAATGTATGTGATTGACTTATTATCTATTATATACAGATTCCAACCTGTAATTGTTTGTCTTTGGGAGGATTTGGCAACAAATGAAGGAAAGCTATTGGAGGATATTCTTGATCAAAATCCGATAGTTGCCATCACTAAAGCCACCCCAAAAAAATACCTTGGTAATTTATTTTAATTACAGTTTTTACTGAAGAAAAAAAATATCTTTTCCCCTTCTTATTATTATTAAAGATGTCCTAAAAATATAACAATTGAAATGACTACTTTTCATATGTATTATTGTATGTCATATTTCCTTATTTAGGTGAGTTACAGATGCAAACTACATCAGCATCAATCCTACAGATAGACCCAATTTGTGAAGAAACAAAACATTTGAGAAACTGGTAAACAATAACTTTAAATTTCAATACGACGTTGATTGAATTTGAAAATAACACATTCATTTCTACCTATACAGGCTACATTCAATTGATAATCCTATGAAAATCCGAGAACAATCAATGATTCAGAGAATGAAACATGCAAAGGAAGTGAGCCTCAATGAGATCATATACAATCGAGAATCTTTATCTGAGGTATAAGTATTATTTAATATCATGTTTTTTTGTTCGATGAGGCAGCAACTGTAGTTATTGGATGCCCAGTTCGTGAGTATTTAACAACAATTGAACAAGTAATAATATTATAGTGATTAATATTAATTAGAATTTATTATTTTATTTATATCTCATTATTAATATTCAATTAAATCAGGGCGAACACGAGTCAAACTACTACAAAAAGCTATGTTTGCAGACGTCAACAACGTTTCGTTTCCTTGTTGCTCTTAACAAAAAAGCACAAGTACAGAATGGAAAACTAAATATCATAGCTGAAGGAGTCGGAAAGATACAATCCACTTTGAAGAAAGGCAGAAAGAGAAAATCATCAAGTATATGTGCCAATTATATTGTAGGGAAAAATGAAGATGGGGTGGGCAAAGAAGATGATCAAAAGAAAAAAGCCCCAGAAACCCAAAGTGTTACTAAGGTTGACATTTCAAGCGATGAAGAAACTTTGGAAAGTATCAAGAAGAAGTGCGCAGAGAAATTGTCAAATAAAAATAAGAGAAAGACGCTGACAATTGCACAAATCAAAAAAGAGAAGGCTTGATAGAACTTGAGATTGTCGAATGTCTTTCTTTTCTTATATGTACCTTTTCATGCTTTTATGGACCTATCGTGACATTTTAAAGCAAGTTTGCCATATGAATTAGAACGTTGAAGATCGTTTACTGATGCATTTCTAGAATTGTCGCGAAACATATATTTTTTAACAAATCCATGTTATACTTTTCTTTTTTCAAGCTATACATTTCACTATAATTCTTAATAACAAATATCTGATCTCTTATGGATAAATTTCTACAACAATCTTACTTTTAGTTCAACAATGTCCTTACTAGATAACATATGACCAATATTAGTGATAAACGAATAAAATAAATTAATATTAATATTTTTTCAATTAATTTAGAAAAATTTTATGGTACACGTGCAACGCACGTGCACCTTACTAGTCACATAAAATGAGCGCAAGAACTCACACATTTTCTCCCCTCTTGTCCACTCCTCATTTGTCGGAGCAAACTTATAATTTCTATCAGTCAATTGAGGACTACTAAAGACACGCTTGTATTTAATTCCATTTTCAAGCATAGTGTAAGTAGAATTCAATCTAGTAGGTACATCCAACCGCATACCAACTTTAGTGTCAATACCACCAACTTGACTAACACATTGAAGAAAGATTTTCATCCTCCCCTCCGATCCCTTAACATATTTAATACGATCTCTGGATTTTGTTTAAAGCTTCATTAGCAACTTTCAAACCATCTTGGACAATAAGATTCAAGATATGAGCACAACATCTTACATGGAAAAATTGACCATTACAAAGAAGACTATTTTGCAGATAAAGTCTTTCTTTCAAGATATTTTGCATAGAATATCTTGTGATCAATACCCCATTCTTTCAAGCACTCATACACCTTATTTGCCAAATCATACCCAGAATGTGGAGGCTCCATTTTACAGAAAGAAAGAATCTTACTATTCAATTTCCAATTAGAATCAACAAAGTGAGTCGTCAAACAAATATAGCCTTCACTAGTACAAGCGATCCGGAATCAAATGTTAAACATATTCTACTAGTACTATCAAGCATAACACGATTCAACTTCTCCTTTTTAACATGATACAACTTTAAAATATCAGTAGTAGTTGTTAATCTACTAATGTTTTTGGTATCAGGATTCAAATACTTGATTAACTCTCTTACCCATTTGTATTCAACAAAGGAAAGTGGGAGATCATGTGAAATAATAACCTTAGACAAAAGCTCACGTACATGTTTTGGATCAACCTTCTTAGATCTTAATTTTCCTTCATCGTTTAACATCAAACCCACATCATTATTGACATGCTTACAGTTATTCATATGACGTGTGAGAGTAGAATTCCGTAGCTAGAGTCGTTCCAAGCATAATCTTTTCCACACCCATTCCACTCCACTCTACCATTTTTAGGCTTAGAAAAAGTGCTCCATACCTTCGAGGTGTTTGTTCTAGACTTTTTTGTGTGTTTCTCGGAGCTCACATTATCGAAAGGAGCAAACGAATTCCAAAACTTCCACTTCATCATTGTCATAGCTTTGAGAATCCATGTTTACTGCCACAAGAATTAAAACTCATTTTAGTACATAAACATCATCAACTATGTTTTTTAAAACTCATTTTACGGCCACAAGAATTCATTTTAAAAAGCATTCCCCTTCTTAAAAGCAGAAGCAAATAAACATCATCAACTCCAATACTCCATCAAAGGCTCCCAATTAAAAATCATAAAGAAAAAAATTGAAAAAAAAAACACTTATGGGAGGGAGAATTTCAGCTCAATCTTGAAGGGTTTAGGATAAATTTTGGATCTTTACGATTATCACTGAAATTTAAAATCTCCAATCCCCTTTTAATTCTCTAACATCTCATCAACTCCAAAAACATTCCTTGTTCCAAATAACCATCATATTCGGTTATTCCTCATTGTCTTTAAAGCCCTTTTTTTTAAGATATTGGTTACTTCTTTCCCTGAAATGAACTACATTTAGTGTAGACCAATCTGACCTATTTATTTATTTTGAAGGTGTTGTGAGCAATTATTGCACTAGTGAAGACAAAAGTTTATCACATTAAGACTTGCAACAACGATAAGGAAAGGGTTTCAAACTGCTCATAAAAGAAAAAAATAGCACTACTCATAGACAAAGAAAACGACTTACCAGTTACCGCTGATGTCCTAACTTAGTCCGACGGGCGACAATAGGCAGTGGTGAGGCTTGAGCAGCGGCGCGACTCAATAGGGAGAACTGAGAACTGAGAAGGGTTTCAAACTTTCAATATCATTAAGTTTTCAGTTTTGTGTTACTATTATACTCATTTTTTTAAAACAAAAATGTAAAAAAAATAGCTGGCCCGCGGGCCAACCCCTTTGGCCCTTCCGCCCGCCCGTTTGGCCCGCAGTTTAATAGGTCCAGGCCAAAAAGCCCGGATTTTAAATGGGCCAACATAAAAAGGCCCTAACCCTATTTTTTTGTTTTTGCGATTTAAACGGGCTGGCCCACCGGGCCCAACCCATTTAACATCTCTAGATATCTAATTCACTTACCTTATTTATTTAGAAGAATCTGAGGAAGAGAGAAAAATGAAAAAAACATCTACCCACTAGGGTTTCTGTCTCTCTCGTTCTTCCCTGCAAATCAGCCCCCACCAAAAATTTCCCCATCTCCCCCATTCCTCCATTACGAGAGGATGGGAGAACGAGTAATTTTTTTCTCTTTTTCTTTTTTCTTGTTACTTGGCTTGTGTCTCTCTTCTTGGGAGTGTTTGGGTTTCTCTTTTTGAGATTATTTTGTCTCCATTCATGGACGTTTCTTGTTTCCCTTCATTGTTTTTTTTTTTTTTGGGGGGTTGTTTTCTTTGTTTGTGTTTGTTGTTGTTTCTTTTTTATCTGAGTGTTTGGCCATAGATCTGGTTGTTTGAAGTGGACGAGTGAACCTGACCATATTTGGATGCTCCAGGAAGATGGATCTGATTTTCTTGTACACAGAAAAAGAGTTTTATCATATACCTGAACTTCTAGCCGATTATCGGAGTTTTGGTTTTGTATGTTTGGTGGAACGATTTTCTGAAATTGTTGTTCATGTCCTGTCTCGGCTGATTTGGTTGGATGTCGTCAATAAAGTGTGGTTGGCAGAAGGGCTTTTGGGTTGTGGATTTTGGCTGTTGTTTCAAGATCAAGTCTCAACTTATGTTTATTGTACTGTTTCAGTTTCAATAGATTTATTGTTGCTTGGCCTTTTTTTTGTTTGTTTGTTGGGGATGATATTGTTTTGTATTGATGTTGAGGTTTTGGATCCAGGCTTTAGAAGTTGTGCCAAATTGTCTAATCTTTAAATCGGTTGTTTTTATCCCTTTTAGACCATCTTTCTCTGATGGTTATCTCGGATTCTACTTGGAGTTTTTGTTCTTGTTTCCAAGAGATTCTTGGTGAGTTGGCCAACTATTGTAAATTTTTTTCGTGTTTAATGTTAAACTCTATCGTTTTTAAGAAAAGACATAATTATTTTATGACCAGTGTCCTAGTTGGGATCCTAGTTATATATTTATTTATTAATATATTTTGATTTTAATGTCCAAAGTCAATCTTAATCAATAAAAGATAACGCACTCATCATAATATCTAAATGAAACCCATAATGAGATATTTAAATCATTTAATGAACCACACAAGAGATTTGTATAATGTTATTGATGTTGCCTTATAGGGCAGATCACCCCAATGTTAAGGTTTCTGATAAATTTTTTCTTCTCAAGGGAAGTCTTCAAGTCTTCTCCTTCGAGAGCTAGAAGTTCTTCAGACAGGAAGTTGTTTGCACACACGTAAACGTTAGAGGGCCCTAGGGGTTGTCCTAGGGAAGCCTCTCCGATGCTCAAATCAACACGGTGATCGAGAGAATAAGACAATAAACGAATATTGAATTAAATGCGTAGGAGTAATTATGAGAGAATGTATTTACAAATAAACAGGAGAGACCTTTATATACATGAGAGATGGGCCTTGTGGGCCGTGTAAGAGAAATCGGTTTATGGGCCAGCCTCGGACTCCTTTGAGTTTGGGTCGGGTTATTCCATTAAGAGCCTATTGGTAATTAATATATAAACTGAATTATATATTAAATAATAAGTCATTTTTACCCAATATAATCCCCCCAGCTCCAGTGATGCGGAGGTATAAAGTAGTGTGAGAGCTAAACTGAGATCGTATCTGGCTTGTCTTATTCAATATCTCGTCTTGTCCTTAGAGATCTATGAAGACCCCCTGCATAAGGGAGTCCCTCCCCCCGAGAGCACCGGAGGAAGTTTAGTTAATGAAGAGCCCCTCCTTCCCCCCTCCCCCACCCCCTTGAGGGAGCTTAGCTTTGACCATGTACTTAGTAAAATGTTCTTGAAAATTTATGGAGAGTGCCCATGGATGGTGGTAGAGAGGAGCGGAGTACATCAAGTAAGGGGAGAGATTGCTCAGGGCGGAGACTCACTAGAGTGGGCAAGGGCGCCCCAGGGAGCAGCCTAAGCCCCCCGGTCTTTCCTTGCATTTTTCTCCTTCATTCCCAGAGTTTTCCCATATTCCGAGCCAGATTTCGGATTCTGGTCTTTTTTATTTACGTGTTCCTCTTCTCCAGATCTTAGTTTCTGATTCCTTGTCCATAGGGACTTGTTCATATTTTGTGTAGAGATGGATCTTTCCCTTCGGAAGGAGGCTTTGTGACTTCTTTGGAATTATCGGAGATACTTATGTTTAGTGTTAGGGGACGTTATTATGCGGCCCATCGAGGGCGCCCTTCCGGAGCTCAAGGGTCGCCCTTTTGGAGCCCGGAGGGGGCGCCTTTCTAGAGCTCGGAGGGGGCACCCTTCTAGAGCTTTCACAAATTCTTGCTCTATCATTTTGATCTCTTCCCAACATATTTTAGCATTTTTGCTTTCTTTTTCTTGCACATTTTCGTCGGGGAAAAAAATTTACGGGGACCCTTGTGAGGAGACCCCTACCTCTAGGGTCTTAGCCGGAGGAGGAGAGTTTACTAGGACCAGTTTGTGAGGAGGCCCCTCTTATCTAGGGTCTTACCCGAATGGGGTCTTCTCACCCTGGGTCTTAGCAGGGTGAGGTCTTTCCCTCCAAGGTCTTAGCCGGAAGAGGTGAGTTTATTAGGACCCCCTTGTGAGGAGGCTCCTCCCATCCAGGGTTTTAGCTGAATAGAGTCTTCCCACCTGGGGTCTTAGCCGGAGGAGGTGATTTTACTAAGACCCCCGTGAGAAGGCCCCTCCCACACAGGGTCTTAGCCGGGAGGGGTCTTCCCACCCAGGTATTAGCCGAGTGAAGTCTTTCCCTTCGGGATCTTAGCCGGATGAGGTGAATTACTAGGACCCCTGTGAGGAGGCCCCTCTCATCTGGGGTCTTAGCTAGGTGAGGTCTTTCCCTTGGGGGCTCCCGTTATGAGGCCCTCCCATCCGAGGCTTTAACTGGACGAATGGGGTTTGCTGAGGAGAGCGCCCAAATGGTCATTGACCGACGCCATATCTAGCCATTAATTGCATTCACAAAATCAGAGTAGAAACATGAAAGTACTTTTATTAACTATTCGAAAATGACAAAGTTTTATGCTTTGTAGGCGAAAATAATACTGAAATGAATATAAAACATCTAACACCTCCTGGACAGAAAATTCTTCAAGGATAATATTTCCTAGGTTGTCGATATTCAACGTGTAGGGACGTTCTTTCCATCTAGGCTCTTGGCTTTACCAGTTTAATCACCTTGTACGACCCTTCTAAATTAGGGTCTAATTTTTCGACTAGTCCGGAGACTCATGCTTTCCTCAATACGAGGTCTCCCACTTAAATGCTTTGGGGTCACACTCGAGAATTGTAAGGTTTAGCCTCTCTTCTTTTGTAAACTTCGGATCTAGTGAAGGCCTTATCTCTGAGTTCTTCGATCAAGTCCATTTTGATCATCATGCTTTTGTCATTCTGTTCCGGAGAATAGCTTATCACCCTTAGGCTTGGTTCACCCATTTCCACAGGGATGACTGTTTTGGTTCCTTAGGTCAGATTGAATGGAGATTCACCTGTGGCCGTCCGGGGTGTCATCCGATATTCCCATAACACGACAGAAAGTTCTTCCACCCACTTCCCCTTAGCCACTCCTAGTCTGGTTTTCATATGGTGGAGTATGGTGCGGTTTAGTCACTTCTTCCTGTCCATTATCTCTGAGATTCCCCACTGATCTCGCTGCTCCTCCCGGACCAAAACGCCACTGAGGGCTCCTTTAGACACTGATAGGTATAGATATAAAGTTTTCCCTTCTCTCGGCTTTGTCAGAAGTGGAGGTGAGGCCAGGTATGCCTTCAAGTCACTGAATAATTGTTGATACTCTGGAGTCCACTCAAATTTCTTCTTCGCGCATAGCAACTTGAAAAATGACAAGCCCTGGTTGGCAGACATGGAGATAAAATCGCTCAAGGAATCCATATAACCAGTTAACTTCCACACATCTTTTGCATTGGCGGACATTGGCATGTTCTGTATGGCACTGATCTTCTCAGGGTTGGCTTCGATTCCTCGCTCGAAGATCATGTATCCCAGAAATTTGGCCCCATGTATCCCGAAGATCCACTTCGTGGGGTTCAACTTCATTCCGTATGTCTTCAATACATTGAGCATTCTTCTAAGTCTGCAGCGTGATGAGCCCCCGGGTTCTCCTCACTAGCATATCATCAATATAGACTTCATGTTGTGACCTATTTGATCTTCAAAAATGCGATTGACCAGTTTTTGATAAGTTGCTCCTGCATTCTTTAGGCCAAAAGGCATGACCTTGTAATAATAGATCCCCTGCTCAGTTATGAAGTTGGTCTTCTCCTGATCCTCCTCTTCCAATTGTATTTGATTGTACCCTTGAAAGGCATCCAAAAAACTAAGGAGTTCGCATCCTGAGGTTATGTCTACTAGTTGGTCGATCCGAGAAAGTGATCACGGATCCTTCAGACAACCCTTGTTCAAGTCTGTGAAATCAATGCGCATTCTCCATTTTCCATTGAGCTTAGGGACGAGCACCACATTAGCCAACCATTTCGGATACTACATGGGTTTGATGTATTCTATTTGAGTAACTTGTTCACTTCTTCCTTTATTGCTTTGCTTCTTTCTAGCCCAAAGGCTCTTCTCTTCTGTTTAACTAGATTGTAGGTCGGGTCTACCCTTAGCCAGTGCAGGGATCCCATGCGAACACTTGTGTGTTCCTCCTTAGAACTTCAATGATTTCTTGCTCTACGTCAGGCTCTAGCTCAGTTCCAAGTCGCACGGTTCTTGTCTCGTTAGTTGGGTCCAAGACCACTAGTTTGATCTGCTCTACTGCCTCAAGTTTGGATTTCTCTTTGAGCTTGCAGGCATTAGAGTCTTCTTCTTCTTGAGGTTCTTTAGGGCAATCTTCTTCTTTGAGGAGGCCCACTTCCATGGGAGTAATCAGTTCATTTCAAATCTCCACGTCCCAAGCTTGGGGCTCCTCCTTCCAGGTGGTGTGATGGCACTCATGGGCTACACTCATGTCTCCACGTTATTGTCCAATCCCCTCCGGGGTGGGGAATTTCAACTTCTGGTGGTGGACGGTAGCAATGGCTCCGAATGCATTCAAGGATGGGAAAACTAGGATTACATTATACTTCAAGGTGGCGTTAAACACTGCAAATCTCGTCATCTTCGTGACCCGGTTTGGGTAGCTTCCCAATGAGAGGGTAAATGTCGCCTCCCTGAGGATGAGGATCTTCTGCTGACCGAGGTCCTGTAGTGTGGTAGTGACTTCGGTAAGAGATGAGTCTTCAAATCCTATCCAGTGAAATGTGTTGTAGGATATTATATCCATGGGCCTACCAATGTCCACCAATGCTCTCTTCACCCAATAGTTGGCTACAACTACGGGGGTGACAAGGGGAGTTGTTGGGCGTTCTCCTCCCCGAGCTTCAGGGGATGGGTCTTCTTCATCAAATATTATCTCCTCCTGGGGCTTCTCCAAGTAGTATGTCCCCGGGTGGAATGTAGCGTGTTGAAAATCCGCTCCTCTTGAGCTCCGGAGTAGGGCTTTCTTTGCACGAGCTGATCCTCCATACACCGGTCCTCCGGAGATTGTGTGTATCACCTTCTAGTCCTCCATATCCTTCAGAAATCACGTGCGTGCCATCCTCGTTCCCACAGACGATGCCAAAATGATGCTGCTTTTTAGGACAGATCACTCTAAAGCTAAGGTTTTGATAAAATCCTTTTTCTCAAGGGGGAAGTCTTCAAATCTTCTCATCCGGGAGTTGGAAGTTCTTCAGACGGGAACTTGCCTGCACACACGCAAACGTTAGAGGGCTCCAGGGGTTGTCCCATAGAGGCCCCTCCGATGCTCACGTCACCACGGTGATCGAGAGAATAAGACACTGAACTAATACATAATTAAATGCATAGGAGTAATTATGAGAGAATGTACTTACAAACGAAGAGGAGTGACCTCTATATACTTGGGAGATGGGTCCTGTGGGCCGTGTAGGAGAAATTGGCCTATGAGCCAGTACATGACTCCTTTGGGCCGGATTATCCATTAAGAGCCTATTGGACAATTAATATTAAATTAATCTATAAATCGAATTATATATTAAATAACTAAATGTCGTTTTCTGCCCCCAACAGTTATAATCCATTTTTTTAATTCATGAACAAATCTTCTTTTATATCTGAATTTCATTTATTTTTCCACCCCCAATTAATATCATTTAATGGACGTAAATATATTATAAGAAACAAAAAAGTAATGATACCACATAAGCCCAAAGTTTGGACCCAAAGTACAGTTAAATCTCTATAAATTAATAACTTTAGTACTACTAATTTTTATTAATTTAGCAAGATATTAAATTAGCGAATTATTAATTTTGCTTGTTGTCCCCAAGTCGGGACAAACCAAAAATATTATTTAAACAAGGTTATTAATTAATTAACGAAGTATTAAATTATCGAGGTTATATTGTAGTTCATTTCTTTTCAATAATGACTAATATAGAAAAATCATCCAATTAATTAGAATTTAAGCTTATTATTTTTATTTTTTGGAAAAAGAGTAGAATATCATTAATCAAACAAGTCCAACTGAAGCAAATTACAAATAAAAGAAGGAGGGATGGTATCCCAAGAAACTAAGCCAGGCCCAGAATCCATAGCTTTTGCAAGCGCATTAGCTGCTCGATTCGCTGACCTCCTAACAAATACAAAAGAGACCAAAGGTAGGTCTTCCAATAACTTTAAGCAATCCTCAATTATATTCTGAAAATAGGTGTTGTCTGACATGAATCCTTTGATCGCTTGTACCACATTTAGGGAGTCAGTTTCCAACACTATTGTTGAACCACAAAATTTTTCCTTAATCCAACTGAGAGCTTCTCTTATACCAACTGCTTCTGCTATATTAGAGCTTGAAACACCTGGGAGTTCTCCTCGTCGAGCAGCAACAAAATTTTCATTGTGATCCCGGATAACGCAACCAAATCCAATCGATCCCTTTTGAGAGAAAACAACCACATTCACATTATATTTCAACTCACCTCTTTTCGGCTTACTCCAAACAAAGAACCCCATCTTTCGAATTAATCCTCCGGTCTTTAAGTTCGATCACTTGTCTTTGCCTCCCATTGTAAAAGAGTAGAACTTGCAGAGTTAATCACCCTTTTAGCTTCACTAGATTTACCATTCCATATCAACTCATTTCTACTTGTCCACAAAGCCGACACAATCATAACCAACATCTTTTTATCATCTATACCAATCTCTGTCTAAATTTGCTTTATCCAATCTAACAAGTTTGCTGATTCATTTAAATACATAGAAATACCTGATAGGTTCCAGCATAAACGAGCAAAAGGGCAAGTTAAAAAGCAATGTAAAGTTGTCTCATGTACTTCATTACAAACTGGACAATCACCAACAATATCAACAAATTTTTCCTACAATTTCCTTCGAGTTGGGAGACAATCTTGTCCCATTCGCCAAAAAATATTCTTAGCTTTCGGGGGCACTTTTAAAGACCATAAACTCTTCCAATTAAAATTTGACCTGATCATGTAGGGGGAGAAACTTCCCGAAAGAATTCTGTAGCTGTTTCTTACCATATACGCCTTTATTATCACCAATCCACATCCAAGCATCACTCCCAGCAGGCTCAGATAATGGGATTTTATGGATCAGTTGCTGATCTCTTTGATTAAAAATATCAGCAATCAAATATGCATCCCACTCCAAACAGTCCGATATAAGCAGATTATATTCTAAATATAAATCAGAGACAATCTAGAAATAATAAATAAAAAAGTGGGTATGGTAGGATCCGACCCATTTAATTTTTTTTAGTTTATATATATAGTGAATATATTGTTAGATAAATGTTTTTATCAAGATTTTGATGATTTTGTTTAAATGAGTTTTTATACCAAAACAATGTTTATAAATGTTGTCCAAATACTCCTAAATGATTTAAAATATTTTTACCAATTTTTGGAGTATTTCTTAGAGTTTATTATTCGATATAAATTGGACAACATTTTTTGATGATTTTGTATTAATTGGTTTTGTCACCAAAACAATGTTTTTAAATGTTGTCCAAATACTCCCAATTGATTTAAAATATTTTTACTAATTTTCTTGAGTATTTTTTGAAGTTTATTTTTGACAAAAATCGGACAACATTTCAAGTTGGAGGTCGACCGGTCGAGCAAAAGGTCGACCGGTACCTAAAGAATGAAAAACTTAAAACAGAACGTACTGGAGTTGAAAAATGAGGGAGGGGGACCGGTCCAGGGCAGGGCCGATCGGTCGCCCTAGGGGCGACCGGTCGCACCCCCTCCGAACGGTACCTGGATCAAATTTTTGGCTTGATTCATTTACATGTACCTTATATATTTATTGAGATCATGTCTTGACATTCAAATGAGCTTTTGCAAATCAAATGATCAATTTTTCCCTTTTTATTTGGAATTTAAGCTTCTATTTTCAAAACGCTCGATAAATCGATAAAATTGCGCACTTTGATATAATTGTATGCTATTTTTATCGTGCTAACACTCTTTTTGATGATTCCAAAGGGGTAGAAACAAGAAAAACGCTCATATGCTCAAAGAAGTGAAAATAAGCTCGCAAAAAAAGCTATAAGCTAGGGCTCTCAAAAGCCAAAAGCTGTGAATATTACTTAGTCCATTTGATGTATTGTGGACTTTTATGCTTGACTAATGATGTTTTGTGACAGGGGGAGCTTCTATGCTCAAATAATTCAAGCTTGTTTTGTAAAAGCTAAGCTTTTAGCTTTTAGTTGGTAGTGTTTGTATTGTGGACTTTTATGCTTGTTCTTGATATGCATATTGATAGGGAGAGCTTGTGCAAAAATATTTTTGAAAAATATTTGCTCTTATCCTTGTGTGTTTTACTTATGGTAAATCTTTCTTGTAATGGATTAATGTTTTAGACCGGAAAATATGTTTTGTTTTAAAATCGACTTCCTAAAAATTGTTTTGGTTTGTAATCATAAAAAGGTGGAGTTTGTTAGATAAATGTTTTTATCAAGATTTTGATGATTTTGTTTAAATGAGTTTTTATACCAAAACAATGTTTATAAATGTTGTCCAAATACTCCTAAATGATTTAAAATGTTTTTACCAATTTTTGGAGTATTTCTTAGAGTTTATTATTCGATATAAATTGGACAATATTTTTTGATGATTTTGTATTAATTGGTTTTGTCACCAAAACAATGTTTTTAAATGTTGTCCAAATACTCCCAATTGATTTAAAATGTTTTTACTAATTTTCTGGAGTATTTTTTGAAGTTTATTTTTGACAAAAATCGGACAACATTTCAAGTTGGAGTTTTGCTCGACCGGTACCTGAAGAATGAAAAACTTGAAACAAAACGTACTGGAGTTGAAAAATGAGGGAGGGGGACCGGTCCAGGGCAGGGCCGACCGGTCGCACCCCCCCTGACCGATCGACCCCCTTCGAACGGTACCTGGATCGCACTAAAATCTTTACAACGTTCAAAATTTTCTATAGGGCAACCGGTCGCCCTGTGTAATTTTTGACAGCAAAAATTGTGCCGTTTGAAATCCTTATTGGCAAGATTTGCTTTTGATTTTTGTACAATATTTCTACATCTTGTGATCCTCTTTTTGTAGACAAAAGTGAAGAAGGAAGAGCCTATGTCTATGAAGACTCTCCTATAAATAGAGGATGATTTGGAGACACAAGATACAATACACAAGCATACAATACAACAAGAACTCTGCAAAATTCTCAAAGCTTTCATTTTTACATTCTTGTTGTGATAGCCTAAGTTCTTGCACTTGCACAATCTTGAGGTCTAGGCTTTTTGTTTCTTGATTACACTTGCACTCAAAGTTTGTATACTTCATTTATTGAGTTGTAATCTTGAATTTTTCTATCATCTAAAACAAGATATCCTTGTTAGTGTTCTTGTGGTAAAAACACACTTGGGTGATCTTAGGTGTTTAAGAGTGTGGTACTCTTCATAGGTGTTGAAGGAAGATTGTGGTAATCTCCTTGAAGGTGTTGTAAGAAGATTGTGGTAATCTTCAAAGATGGTGTTGTATTAATTGTGGTAATTAATAAATTTTTTTTTACTTTTTGAAATCTACTTCGGATATACCGGGGTGGTAGTAGATTAGGCCCTAGGTGGGTTGAACTACTATAAATCATCGAGTGTTGTTTAATTTACGCATTTACATTCTTGTCAATTACTTGCTCATTCGAAAAAGAGGGCGATTTGCGGAAAATCGGCATAATCTATTCACCCCCTCTAGATTATCGTAGCCACTTGGACTAACATATATTGTTGTTCGAGAACTCTTAATTTATATATGTTGGAGTTTATTTTATAATTCATATAATATCTACGATTATATAAATAACATAAGTTTTGAATGCACGATTTTGAGTAAAAATCGTACAATTTTGACCAAATATATAAAAATTGGCGGGTCTAATGGGTCTAACGGGTTTTACCCGCTAGACGCGGGTATGAATCAGGGTGGGTATGAGTCTAAGATGAGACGAGTCGGGATAGGTATGTGTATTATATTTTCTTAGCGGATCGGGTCTCGGATCCAGGCGAACCCGACCCATTGACATCCCTAAATTTTACACAGCCACGCCCTCGTTACGGCCTTTAATCCTATTGGACAGAAGAAACCTCACCAACAAGAAAACCTAAAATCTGTACTACTACAAATAAATATATATATTTTAATTTGTCATCATAAAAAATCCTTACTACAAAAGAACAGAACAGAAGAAGAATTATTATTAGTATAGAAAAACCTGTGTATACATAGAAATCTTTCCTTAACCAATTCAATATTCCCCCCTCCCACCCAATTTATAGAAACCCTAACTCTCTCTCCTTTACTTGATGATTAGGGAAACTATTGAATCGAAAACTGTTTTATCAGGAGGAAATTGCAAATTGTAAATGCATGTCGCGGCGGATCTTAACTGGTTCCTGCAATTCATAGTGTTGGCATTCGCGGGGGCTTTTGGGTTGCTTTATTTGGTTCGAAACACTGCGTCTCGGTATTTTGTGGTCGATTCCAATTTTGACTCCTCGGCCGCCGATTATTCTACCTTGGATAGCAGGAAAAGAGAGAATATGGGTGAGGCCGGCGGTGGTGCTGCCGAGAGTTTTGATTCCTGCGCTGTTTGCGGCCTTCTCACTAAGAAACAGTGTGCCCGTTGCAAGATGGTTAAGTACTGGTACGCGCTTGTGTGCTGTAAATTGTTTTATTTAGCGTATGTATAGTAGTGTACGGCTATATTTGTGCATGTGATTTATGTGGTGGAAATTTTTGTGTTGTTCTTTCCGTTGCTGAACATTGAAGAGTAGAGTATAGGGTGGTGAGATACTATTTTGTTTATTTCGTTGTGCTTCAAATAGTATACCTTAGTAAACTGCTTTGAGTATGCCCGTTTCAATTTATTTTCATCCTAAGGCTGCGGTTTGCCTATATGTGTCACACTCGTTTGATTACCTTAATGTTTTTATGAAATTGTCAGGTACCTTATATTAGTGTAATAAGGTAATATCCTTTGGATCATAATCACTGTCAGCTTCTATTGGACTGCCTCCGTATAAGTCATAAATCTTGTGCCAAATTTAGATAGTTAAATCTGTTGTTATCTAATGAATAATGTATGCAATCGCAAAACTATGATGATTCAATTATTCTTAATCTACTAAATCTGTTGTTATCTAATGAATAAGGTATGCAACCAAATTTTGTCTTAGTGACAGGGATCAAAATAACTGTGCCTTATCCTATAAGTAACCGAGCTTGGTGCAAAAATGCACAGCAACATACTACTTGCTATTCCATCCATTGGCCATTTAAAATCTAAAATTATAGTGTGAAAAAAACTCCAAAATTATAGGAAATTTCTTATGTTTTGTAAGATGTGTACAATTGTTTCCAACTCATTGGGGATGCTCCTATGACAATACTTCTGGGGTCGTAAGCGTCGTTTTGTCCTTAACTATTGCCAATTAACTATTGCGAAATAGATATACCATTATTTGAATCAGTAGTTTAGATCCAATAAATTTACTTTTGAACAATTTAACTAGTTATACGATTATACAATTTAGTAGTCTTTTTTGGTTTAAAAGTTCTAGCTCGCAATTCTCTCTCTCTCTCTCTCTCTCATGTGTGTGTGTAAGATTATGTTTCTTTACTCTTTCATAATTCTGTTTACTGGATTGATTAGCATAAACAGGCATTGAATCTGAAACCATAGGTAGCTTGTAGACTGAGGGAGGCAGGAGAAGTGTCACGGTTTTTGGGTTTTTTGATGAAATTATAGTATTCTTTCTCCATGAACCAGATACCCGCTTTAGGATTAAAATTTTATAAGCAGAAAGAATCAGTAATTCTTCAATACTGACCCTACTACTTGGCCTGTTTGCTCTGCATCTGGAATTCTTAGCTCTGAAGCTTGTCAAAAATCGCACTGGAATTCTGAGCATAAGAAAAAATGCAAGGATCTGCAATTATCTTACAAAGCTAACCATACAAAGCCAACATCAGCTTTGAGGGAGAGGAAAGCTTCAGTAGCTTCTGTGGGTGGAAGCTCAAAGATTCTCAAACAGTCAAACAAAGTATTTCATCACCTGCTTTTCAGACTGCTTACCCTAATTAAACATTGACATGCTTTGACAAGGATTTTGCTGCCTTCTTGTTTTCAGGTACTTTTCCCTTATGAGGAATTTGTAAAATTTTTCAGTTGGAACAAGCCGGGTTATCCTCCTTGTGGACTTATAAACTGTGGAAACAGGTATGTGAAGTTCTTACTCTTCAATTAATTTCTCTTTCATCTAAAATGTCAACCACCAACCCTTTTTCCTCTCTTGCTTCAATGCAGCTGCTTTGCGAACGTGGTTCTTCAATGTCTTGCATTCACTAGGCCCCTTGTTGCCTACTTGTTGGAGAAAGGCCATCGAATAGAATGTAATTGACTAGATTATATATATATATATATTGTTATGTTTTATTGAAATATGATGACTCGTTGTTTCTTCCTTTGTATTTACTGTTGGAGAATCCTTCTTTTTGCATTCCATGTCTATGTTTTCCAGGTCAAAGGGACGATTGGTGCTTTTTATGTGAATTTCAAACACATGTAGAAAGGGCTAGCCGAAGTCTTCATCCATTTTCTCCTATGAACATTCTCTCAAGATTGCCTAATATTGGTGGTAATCTTGGATACGGGAAACAGGAGGATGCCCACGAATTTATGAGGTACTTATTACTTGTTTCACACATGTTTTAGGTGACATTTCCTTTGCGCACTTTATACAGTTCCAGGAATAACGCTTTGGACACGAAGTTATCTTTTTGGTCTATAATTAATTTCGTTAAGAAACATTCAATTATGTGTAGGTTTGCCATTGACACTATGCAGTCTGTGTGCCTTGACGAATTTGGTGGAGAAAAGGCTGTTCATCACAGCTATCAAGAGACAACCCTTATTCAACATATATTTGGAGGTCGCCTTCGATCTCAGGTAGCCTGCATTCATGAAGCTTGAGCTTTTATTTATTTTACTTTTTTTTTTTTTTTTGGGGGGATTCATTGTGGCTTTTGTCTGCTCTACGGATAAACATGATTTACCCAAGTTCAATACTTGGTTGATTCAAATTGCTTGCATTACATGTTTAGAAAGTATGAGGAAAGCCGACATTGTTTTAGTTTGCATCTTAAACCATGTGACTGAAGTGATTTGATCCTGTCATGACATTTTTTGATTCATCAAATAGATAAGGCATGTGATATGGCGATTGTTAAACTATTGCAACTTGTTAGAGGAAAGCTTTATAAAAATATTAACGAGATTGAAAGCTAACTCTTCTTTGCTTCGAGTTCTATTCTGTTATTTAAACCACATTCTTCTCCATCAATATGCATTAAGAATTATCAAAATGTAAGGTTGCGATTGGATATGGAAGAGATTCCATTTCCGTTCCGCTGGAGATTTTTTTTGACCAAACATGCGATTGTTTGTGAAAATTTTCAGAAAATATACTATTCTCTCACTTTCACTTTTTCTCATTTTTTTCTCTTATCAATCACATCTACACATTTTTCACAAGAAACTAATCATTATTACACATTCTCCCACAAATTTCACTATTCACTCTCTCACACATTTCTAATTATCAATCATATCTAATCATTATTTTACTATTTTTAAATCAAATCAACTTCCATCATTACTTTTTCATCTCACATCCAATCACACTCTCAAAATTCATCTTTTTCTTCCAAAATTTTTTCAGCACTATTCTCTAGTAAAATAAAAATTTTCAAAATGAAAGTATATCCAATCGCGCCCTAACTTCCTATTTTCATATTTCTTTCTGCTTATATCTTCAGTTCGCTTGTATTTTTCCCCTTTCAGGTCATATGTGCAGAATGCAATAACATTTCAAACCAATTTGAGAATATGATGGATTTAACTGTCGAAATTCATGGGGATGCTGGATCTTTGGAGGAGTGTTTGGACCAATTCACTGCCAAAGAGTGGCTTCATGGGGATAATATGTATAAATGTGATGGGTAAATGTTCTTTTTGCAGCATTCATTCACAAACCTACTCATATTTCAGCCATAATCAGCCTGTATCTGGCTTCGAATATATAAATATTATGCTTTTGAGCATCCTGGATGGGCACATTAGTTGAAAGTTGTTGCTTACTGCCTCCTGGCTGGTTTTCTATTTGCAGATAGCTGACTAGGTGTAATTTGTATTTTGTGTTGTTGCATTATTATAATGCTTTTTGTCCAGTTTGTTGGGTGGCTCACTGAAATCATTACATAACCTAGATTCCCGCCATTTCTAGTCTCTCTTTAGCATGATTCCTTGACTTCATTTTCATTTGATGCTATTGGTATTATTATGTTTTAGAAAGTGCCCCTCGATGCCAATTCACTTACAACGTAGAAAATGCTCTTTGCTTTTATATTATTTGTTATGCACCTTTGACCAATTGGAATGAGTTGTCCTTGCAGTTGCAATGCTTATGTCATGGCATGGAAGCGCCTTGCCATCCAGCGGGCTCCAAACATTCTTACAATTGCCTTGAAAAGATTTCAGGTCTGCTCTTTGAATCTGTTGTGCTTCTTTTTTTCCTGATTTCTATATTGTTTAGAAATATAAATAGTTTTTTGTTTAAGGAATCATAAAGGCGTTTAAGGAATTTTTTGTTTCTGATATTGTTAGGGATTGGAGTTGTGTTCTGTAGCTAGCGTCTCATAGGGGACTTCTCGTCCCTTTGTACTTTGTTTCCATTTTTTTAGTAATAAAATCCACTTGTTTCTTATCAAAAAAAAAAAAAAAAAAACGAAATAGAAATAGTTTAATCAATCATTATGCATGAATGTGTGAATTGTGATAGTTTTGTCTGGCTGTTATCTATATGGATAAATCGTTTGACTTGTGTAATTCAAAGATGATATGCTGTATCTCTCTATGCCTGAGTAACTCATTTCTAACATTGACAAAATGCTGTTGCATCGTGTAAACTGTCCTGTACATCTCTCCTAGTTTATCTTTGCAAAACTGTTCAAAAGTGTATGATGCTCTCAGTATCCTGGTGAAGCTAATGCACACCATTTGTATGTTTGTTGCCTCCTTTTGTTCTGATATTATCTTATTTATTAGTGGATCTCTTTGCGTGTTACAAATGACAACAAGCTCATTCATTATAAAATCCATATTACTGATCCATGTTTAATGAGTGGTCTCTCTCTCTCTCTCTCTCTCTCTCTCAACCTCCTTCCGCAACCCCCCCTCTTTCCTGCTTTCCCTTCCCTGACATCAGTGTTTGGTTATATAAATGGATCGTGGAGTTAGGGGCATCCCATTTCATTGTTTTCTTGACCTTTTGATGAATAAAAGTGCACCCACTTCTCATGCAGAGTGGAAGATTTGGGAAGCTTAATAAGAGAGTGACTTTCCCTGAGACACTGGATCTCAGCCCATACATGAGTGAATTAGAAGATGGAAATGATGTTTACAAGCTATATGCTGTTATTGTCCACGTGGACATGCTGAATGCATCATTTTTTGGCCACTACATCTGCTATATTAAGGACTTCGGTGGAAACTGGTACAGGATCGATGATTGCAAGGTAACAGTTGCTGCCTATTATGCCTTTTCTGCTTGCATACATCATACATGCACGTTTTCTCCAATCGCATTACAAAATGCTCTAACCTCTGACACATCATTTAGCACTTCAAACATTTTCACACTGGTCTTTGCAAATTGCAACCTATATAAGTCCTGTTTCATACCTTTTCTTCTTGGACGTTGGTCTCAATGTATCCTTATTGCTTCTGATATATGTGAGTGGGCAACACTAAATAACCTTTTTGGGTACTTGAGGAGCATAATGATGTACAGAACCTTACTTACATGAAGTAAAGAAAAAACATTTTATCGGGCCATTTTTGGTTGAGCTGTTTGGTAGTATAGTGCTGCTGAAAGCAAGTTTTTCTGTTAGAAAGCTTTAGTATGCATACTACTATATATTAATTTAAGTACTTTGGTGATGATATTCTCGTACAGAGATGAATAACTCAGTGGGACATGCTATATTATATCAGACAGCCATATCTATTATGTTCATTTTATTAGACACTAGCTTAGTTTGATCTTTCACTTCTCAGGTTGCTAGCGTTGATTTGGATGAGGTGCTTTCACAGGGAGCTTATATGCTCTTATATAGCAGGTAATTTCTATCATTTCACTGGCTTAATCAAACTTACTCTATAGAATCTTTATGTTGGCGGTAAATTAATTTTGTGTTAAGTGCTTCAGAAGTTGTGCTTGTGTTGAGTACGATTTGCCAGCATGGGTTACTGGGCATGTATATAAACTATGATAGGTGCTAGATGACAACTATTATGTGGATTGTAATTCCCTTACTCAGTGAGCGTGTTGGCGTTCGGCATTGACTGATTGGAATTGATCACACATTGATGATGTTTTAGTTTGCCAGCATAAATGGGTGTGAATTCTTTTATTATGTGATCTGGAGTGGGATAACTGACATATTGTGCAGAGGGCTGTATGGCGTTGCATTTTTTTAGAGGTTATCTACTGACCAATGTTTTAAAAGTTCTGGGGCATATGGCCTGTGGGTTCTCACATTTATTTTTTCAAAAGTAAAAAATAATGATAGGAATATTAGAAATTGGTCAACATATTAAAAATTAGTAGAATAGATTGTGAAATGGAAATTAAATATAAGAGGCATCGCATATTACGGATAAGAGGAAACCAAATTGGTATCTCTTGAGATAATAGAAGAATTATTTTTTAATATTAAAATTATGAGATAAATTTAAAAAATTAGAAGGAACTTTAACAAAAGGAATTTGATTTTTTTTTTGTTTTAAAAAGAATTGAAAATATGAGGCAAAATGTGATGAGACAAGTTACCAATGTATAGATAGATAACCAGCCCAGAAGGAATCTTGAGAATAGTTATGGAATAAACAAAGTTAAAAATTTGGAGAAGAATTGTCGCTAGAGCTAGAAGTGTTGAAGATATATTAGTAAATTTGAATTTGTTTGTCATAAAGATGATTAAAGTTGAAAAATTAATTCCACTGCCTCCCGGAACTTCTTTATGTTAAACACACCTTGTTGGTTGAGGTGCAAAAGGCTTAACCTTAAGTGCCCAAACTTACACCTGCAATGCCACCCAACACTGCGTTGAGGCATCTTTTGAGCGCCCCACTTCCCGGCCGTGCCTGTTAAAGCATTGCTTGTGACTAGTCGCTCCATATGCTGATTTGTGCTTGATATCATGTAAATATCTTTTGAATTGGGTTGTAAATATTCTTCGCACTGGTTTTGACAGGATTTGTGCTCGCCCATCATGCTTACTTCCCAAAGAATTGTTAAGGAAAGAAGAAAGCGGAAACGTGAAAATAAATGAAGTAGAACCTTCCCTGAAACAACCTTCTGAATGCTTGTCTGATGCAGTAAGCATTGATAGTCCTGTTGATTCTGGGCAATCTTTATCTACAAATGGTCCAGTATTTAAGGTCAACTGTGAGAAAGAAGAGTTATCATTCACTACAGAATCACAAGATGCAAGAGACGATATAAAAACGGTGTGTTCTGACCTGAGTTTGCCCATTGTCAAGGACATTGAAATTGACAACGGTGAGGAATTGCCCATTGCACCAAAAGAAGTTGCTTCTCCTGTAAAACAATATGATCAGCCAAATCCCACCTTGATGGATAATGCTATTATACAATTGGATGCCAACGGTTCCGAATTACCATCCTCTGTTTCTGATGTTGATAATGCAAGTGGTGGAAGTAAAAATGACGTTAATGTAGATTTGTTGAGAAAGTTGACTGAAGAACCTGCTGCTGCTGAAAATTGTACCTTTGAGAATGGCAGCACCACTTGTGATGTTTCAGCCATGGATATCACCACAGATGAGGTCCGAGACGAAGTGAGCGTTGCTAATTCTACATCTATGCCTGAAAGTATTGGATATGGAAATGGTTTATCATCGTCTGACGACATTCAAATTGCTGCTAAGAAATCAAATGGGGCGAATTCCGTAGCAAAGTTTAAACCACTTTTTGCTCGTGGTTTTCTTGAAAAACATCCACGAACGAAATGTACTAAGCCAGAACGCCACCTGAATATTCATACAAATGAAGTTGCAGAATCTAGTTTATCGTGTGAAAATGGTGGAATATTGGACGAGGAAAAGCCTCACATTATACATGAGAATGGAAAGGCATCTATGGAACCTTATATATATAAGAGCCTTGAAAATGGGGGATCCGGTGTAACGAGAGGCTCTAGTTAGAAGGGCAAACGCTGAGAAGATATGTTATCTTAATGGAAGTGTATAAATGTCTGATTTTTTTAGGTAGAAACTTCGGCAGAAGAGTGCAACCGGCCGTGCTGAGAAAGTGATTTGATTTCTACATTGTCAGGCTGAACCCTATTCATGTGTCCAGATGGAGATTCAACCCTGGAAGTCTTGGAAATAATGGAATGGCCATTGATAATCAGTTCTAGAGAGCGATTTTTTTCTGTTTATATCATTCAATGATCCCATACCCATAACTGGACGCGCTGGGAAATTTGTCCAGGGTTTCAATATTTACAGAAATCTTGGATGCTCTTTAATTCTACTCTTTAACTGAAATGGAAATTCCCTTATTTGCACGTTTTCATGTTCATGAACTTTAGTTGAGTTTCTGTTTGCTTTCAACTGACTGCAAATTCTTTACAGTTTCTGTCCACATATAATAGGTTCATATCCAAAGCTGGAAACCGGAAACCCCCCAACGCGTGCGCTTTAATTTAGTATTTGGCTCAATTGGTTGGAGTTAATTCGATTCCATCCCTCCGACGATTCTTAGTAATTAAAGAATATCTGATTTTATTCAGTGGGATGGAGGTGGTGAACTAGTTTATTTCATTATTTTTGTTTTTTTTTAACTTCCACGCATTGATCATTTCCACAGATATTTTTACATTTTTACAAGAACATAGTATTTTCAGTTCCCTTCAGTTATTTTGTTGACCATTTTTTTTCCATATTATTATCCGGTACGTACATCCATCTCTCTCTCTCTCTCTCTCTCTCTCTCTCTCTCTCTCCCATATATATTCTTTTTTCCTTTTTTTGAAAATACGATGTCATAAATAATTTCATGAGTATATGCGTAATAAGATTTTAACTTAATTTTGCAAAATACTTCGATTTACCTTCTTCGTCATGCAGGTGAAAACAAATTCATGATGATAATTAAACAGATAACGATAATTCCAAATGGTAATGTAAATGAAAATTTAAATTACTAATACATCACACAAATGACATACAAATAAAACGAAAAATACAACAGAACATACAATTTTACTCGTACAAAATTGAAACATAATTTAAACCAAGAAATTTAGCAAACTTCCTCACAGAGTCATAGTCCAAAATAAATTCCAAAACGCAATCATTCATGGGCTAGCAGTGGTGGAGGGTGGCGGTGAAAGGACAGGAATCGTAGGCACGGTGGTGGGGATGGTCGGCATGGCAGCGGGCAACGGCGGCAGAGTCACCTTTGGCATAGTCGGCAGTGACGGGATAGTGGTTGGCATTGGTGGCAATGTGGGCTTTGGCAGAGATGGAAGAGTTGGCTGTGTAGGCAATGGAGTCGCGGGAAAAGGTGGCATTGTGGCGGAGGGAAGGTTCGGCACGGCGGGCATTGGCGGCAGCGTGGCCTTAGGCAGTGGTGGTAGATTAGGTATAGTGGGCACATTTTGTAATAGGCTACGAGCTGCTTGGATGGTATGGAGGTTTGAGAAAGATAGCGCCATTACTAGTGAAATGAGGAAGTAATACTTGAAGGCTGCCATTAGTACCAGGAAAAATGAAATGTCTTGTTGTCTGAAGTTAAAATGTGTGAAAATATTTGTTGTTTGAGAGAATGTGAATGTGTATTTTTATAGCTCAAAGGGTTACAAATTTTTAATGGAATAAAGTGAGTTTGATGAGATTTGGTTGACCAAAGATGAGAGTGTCACTGGTTTGTTAACCTTCCAAGCTGATTTGTGCATGATTTCTCTAATTCTCCATCTCACTTTTGAATATTATCGTGGTAACTTTGACTTTCTCCAATTTTCAACTATTATACAAGCAAGATGTTTGGTGTAGTTGCCCCCTAGGTGGCACGATGGTGGTGCGAGGGTGAGTACGGTGCCTTTGGACGCGATTTTCATTTCCCCTACCAACACTTTTCACGGTCGAGCATGTATTACATTGTTTATCTAGTGCGATTTATTGGTTGGCGTGGCTTGCAACTGAGCTCAAGGTTTGCCCAATGCGCACCCAAGGATAGCAATCTTAGTTTACCTGGCTGTCATGGTCTGCATGCTATTACATTGAACCTGAGGCTTTACCGGTAAGCACCCGAATCATAGCTATTGTGTATTACCTAGTTAACATGATTTGCAAACTATTACGTCGAGTCTTGATGTTTCACCTCGTGTGCACCTGAAGAAAAGCGTTCAAATCCTGATTTATGTTTCTTGGAAATTATTCAATGTTGTTACCTATTTGTAATTTCATTTAAATCTTTGTCCATTTATATGATGTACCAATGATAAAATCTTCACTTTTCATCAATTTTTCCATTAAGGTGCCATCCCTGAACAATATGATAAATCGACAAGAATTCGACATGAAATTAGTGAGAGAAACACAAACTCAAACATGATTAACACGAACACGAACATGACTAACACAAATTTGACACGATATTACTAATTTGCTTTAAAAGATAATATCTTATATATTCACGCCTATCAACTAGCTTGTGTCAAGTACTTGGACCTTATGTAGGCTTACTTTGAAATTACGGGAAGATTTTCCCTTGAATCAAGTACTTGGACCTTATGTAGGCTTACTTGAAATTTGGTCCTGTAACTAAGGTCCCTGGCCCTAGGGCTACAATCGAAATGAACTGAACCGAACCGAGCCAACTTTTTTAGAATTTGAGTTTGACTCGTTTATTATCGAGTCGGAGCTTGAATTTATCGAATATATTGATGGCTCATGAACTTCTTTGAGCTTAATTGAGCCTAAACGAGCTTAGTAAATATCAATTATAAACTAAAGTTATTCTTCAGTTATTACAAAAATAAAAGTATATATTATGCATTTTAGAAATATATATTTTTTTCGAGTATGCTCACGAGCTAACGAACCGAATATCTCTAACTTTTAGCTTGGTTTGATTATCTTAACAAGCCCATTAAACAAACTCCAACGAGGTTGTATTGAGTCAAGCTTCGGATAACTCAGGAACGTCTTGATTTATTTGCAGCCCTACCTGGCTCTGACAATTTTGGTCGTTTTATTTGTCCTAATTTGGGAATTTTGGATTCTCCGATTGATTTTGATTACGTGGTGAGAGGATATTTTATTCATGCTAACTCAGCTGCTGACGTAGGACAAAAAAACAACCAAATCACAAATTAAAGGACCAAAATTGTCAGGGCCAGACAAGACCAAATTAAGCCGGTTATATATGTCATCAAAAGACTGATAAATAACAAAAGTAGTCATTCTAGCTCTTACCTAAACCAACTAATTCTATGCAATTAATTTTACATCAGATATTGAGAGAGCACTCTTGTTTTCTAGTAGACGGTTTGGAACAGTAGTCATAGCTCATATACAATTCTCTGTAATGATCCATTTGTTGTTTCTGTTCAGCATTGAGCTCCCAATAACTCTGCCTGTTCCAGAAGTATTGCCCAGAAGCACATCCCGAAACGTCCTTGCCTGCTTGGGCCGGGCAGGCATAAAAATCAAAATCTTTATATTGGGTTATGAATGGGGCTTGAGTCCAGTCCACTGCTCCAGCCCAATCTGCATTCCATATACTTCCTTCAATGTGCATAGCCTTCGTTGGGTAGGGTACTCCTTGTGCCAAATTGTTTTTGAATACTCTTATTGGAATTTTATCCACAATGAATCTGAAATTCAATATAATTGAAGACATGTATAATTATTACATGGAACATTGTAAGAATTTTTATTATACTAAAAGTGCATGAAAGAAACATGTACAAGTTGTATTTGAAGTTCTTTTGTAATTTTTTCAAAATTAAAATAATTTTTTTAATTTTATAACATTTTATGTATAATTATTAAATTTATTCTTGCCCCTTAAAAAAACTTAAAAAAAACACATCTTTAATAGATTTTGTCCTATGTGTTTATTTTCTGGCACCATCCTGGACATGGTTAGGGAAAAAAAAGAACAATGATTGAAAGCAAGAAACACTACAAGAAAAAACCATGAAGCAAATTGTAAAGTGTTGGTAAAATCATAGGTAAATATTTACCTATAGAATCTAAAACTGTTGGTAAATACTTACCATATTTCTATCAGTAAATTTAAAAATTGTCGGTGATTTGTCGGTATATATTGGAAAAAATAATATTTTTTATGATGTAGATATTCGTAACTATAAAATTTAGTTAAAAAAATTATTTGTGTCAGTAAACTGGAATTTTCTTATAGTAAAAATCCTTACACTATTTGGCGCGAGTTCCAAAGAAATTCATAAGTATGAAAATCTTTTGAAGGATCAAACCAAAGTTTGAAACTTTGTTCTCGGTGTCCCCCATCATTATCGTAAACATTGGTTTGCACGGTGCCATTTGTGCCCAAAAACTCGTAATCAAGTTCAAAATGATTTCCAGGATCTTGGTTATCTGGTGCTGAAGTTATCTGCCAACTACACATATATAATCAATAGACTTAATATGAAAACTGGAAGAATAATTAACTTAATTTGATATAATTAAGTATTATTCTTACATAGAAGCATGTAACAATTCCTCCTGTTTTTACATCTGCTATTTTCATCCTTATATGGAACAAACCCGACCCGTATTCCAACTTGGACCTAAATCCAGCACCTAAATAATAATAATTATTATTATTGATTTTAAGCATTTTATATAGCATGAATAAAAATATCAAAATGTCTAAAATTGACATAAATCTGCAGTATAGACAAAGTTGTACACACACACACACACATATATATATATATATATATATATATATATATATACTACCTGAGGACTGATCCATTTTAAGTTGGACCTCAGTTCTTTGGGGATTAACTGATAAATGATTGGATCCCCAAAGAGGGGAATAATATTTATCAAAACTCTGATGTTGTCCATTTGCTTGCATTGAAAAAGCACCAAGAAAAAGAATGGTAAAAAATGTGAGAAAAGCCATTGAAGAGAGAATTAATGAACAATAATTATTACAAGCGGAAATGAAATATTCTTTTCAGTAAATTGACGAGTGGTAAACTTTTGGGTTGTTATATATGATACAGATGACATAAAGATCATTTTTTTTAGTTGCCATATTCCCTTGATATGGAAATCATTGAATTGATTTTTTTTTTACTATTGTAATGTTTGTTATGTTGATTAATTGATCTAATTTCTGGTAAAGTGATGTATTTTTTATGGTACTGATTAGCCATTATATAGTTTCCGTTTAGTGAAATAGATATTAATGGTTTTTTGAAAATGATCAACTTTAGAAAACATACTTATTTTTGGAATTGGGGCCTCAATTACAGCAAAAAGAAATTAAGATTTCTCCACTGTTTCATAGTTAATTTGTTAATTTGTTGCTCAAATTAATAGAAAATCTTCTGTAAATATACGTGACTCTTGTGCACTTAATTTTAACAAACTGGATACGATTTTGAATATCAAAGATTCAAAAGAACCATTAAAGAAGTAAACTAAATCCTGACAAAGGCTTGTGACGATCACATGCATTATTTTATTGCATTCAATTCCAAAAAATTAAAATTAAAAGAATATGTCTCTTAATTTCCGGAAAGGTAGGATGATATATTATGAAGTTTTCTAACTGGTTGTTCATATGATTGAAATGAAGAAAAAATAAATCTTCCTTATTATTTAATAATCATCATGGGAATCATTCAATATTATTATTAAGTATTTAGTATTTATTTATTGGGTAAATTGCAATTTTAATTCTCTAACCAAAGAGTTGGCAATATAACTAGTCCTGCGAAAATTATGATTTGCAAAAAGGTCATGTAACTTTCAAATGATTCTCAATTTCAGTTATTTCATCAACGAGAGAATTGAAAATTTACTGAAAAAATTCACCTATCCACATTTTCCGCCACATTGTTGATGTGAAAACCAATTTGCTTATATGAACATCATCCAAATGAGTTTGTCTTCCATAGGTTTTTGTCTAATCAACGTGTGCTCACATAAGAGAAATTGACTTCAACATCAGAGGGTTTGGCTAGAAATATGGACACGTATAATTTCTGTAAGATTTTCCAACTTCTAGCGACAAAAGACTCATATTGAGAGTTTTTTGAAAATTAAAGACTTTATTGCAAATCATGGTATTTGTTTTTTATTTAAACATCACAATGTGGGATGGGGGAATAAGGTCACATCCCCAACCTATTTTATTAATGACAAAAAATTATTACACTCTAATACAGCGAATACAATCAGCAAAGTAGTTTTCAATCTCTATGAGTTGTTCTAAACTTCCTAAACGAAGGTAACTCTAATTGATCGACCCGAGCTACATCTTTAACAGAATGAGGAACAGAGGAATTAGTAAACTCTATCAAACTCGTATACCCTAGACCAAGGGAAGCAAGGTGATCAGCGTAGTACACATTATTGCTGAAATTTCAATCCATAAGTGTTGAATCTGCCAACTTGACAAGAGATTTAGTGACATTTCCAAAGAAGCAAATTCTGCAAATAAAGGGCTGTCACAGTTGGATATTGGTGCTGCAAAGGCCCAAAGAATATTTCCTTGATGATCTCTGAGTACTCCTCCAACTCCTGTTGCATGCTGCTTATAGGTTCCATCAATATTTAACTTCCAACTTGAGTGGGGGGGCTTGATCCACATTACAGGTTTAAGCTGGGAAGGTATTGCCGCTCTAAAGGATATTCTACTTGTTTGTGCCACATCAAGATATCCTTTCCAAGTAGACTTCTAAAGGTAGTTACAGGACTATTATTGTCAAGCAGGAGTAAAATTGCAATTTACCCTTACTTATCTATCTATTTCTAAATTCTATTAGCGACCTACTACTATATAAAATCAAACTATCGAGCTCATTCAATTTGGTTAAACTCATATAAATTAATAATTGAATCGAAAAATAAATACAATTTTTAGAACTCAACCAAATATATATATATATATATATATTATATAGGATTTGGATCTGGTGAGTCCACATAAATTATGTGAGTACGTGAGACCAAATCTAGAGCGTTGATTTAATTTTTAAACGATCTAGATTAAACAGTTTTTATCATTTTTTAATAGTTAACTTATTGAAAAAAGGGACTTTTTGGTAATTCTAAGTTATGTCAATTTTTAGGAGGGAAGTTATTTTTGGTAGTGGGCTACACTTAAGGGAACGACTTTCTCTCACAATTATCTTCCAAATCTTTTCTTCTTGGGTAATTGAAAAGTCACAACTCCATAGTGAATCAAACTCCATCTCCCTCGGTCTCGAACTCCTCCTCGCTCGGTCGAAAATTTATCCACTCCATCTCCTCCGAAAAAAGAAGAGAAAAACCCCAATCGTGAAACACATCACCATCTCCATCCCCACAGCCATCGTGAAAAGCCACACAAGAAGAGAAAAACCCCAATCTTTTATGAAAAACCCTATCTCTGTGAAAACCTCCAAACTCGACGGTTGTTCTTCGAGGCGTTACCACGGTTGTTCTTCGAGGCGGCAACAATCTTCACCGTGCCGACACCCACATTGTAGGTGGATCAATTTTTTTTCTTATTATTTCGTCATTTTTTTTTGATAATTTCTTGGTTATTTTTTATTGTTTGATGTTTTGAAAAATATAGAAACCCTGGGTTTTCTATTTTCTTGTTGTTTTTGCTAGGGTGCATTGTTACATTTTTTTGTAGTATATTGATATGATATTAACCTTAGTTTTGAAGGTTCGATAAATTCAGTTCATAAGTTGGTAAAATTATCTATTTTTTAGTCGGTGTAAAATTTTATTCTGGGAGATTGATTTATTGAGGGTTTAAACTGCATATTGTTGTTGATAATTATGCTTATGGATGTTCTGTATTATGCTTATATATGTTTTATATTATGCTCTCAAACATGGGGGTAATTATTATTGCCATGTTTTTTCTAAATATGGGGAGATTACTTTAATGAGAGTTTAAACTGCTTATTGTTGTTGATAATTATGCTTATTTATGTTGTGTATTATGCTTATGTATGTTTTATATTATGCTTTCAAACATGGGGTAATTAGTATTGCCATGTTTTTTCTAAGTCTTGGGGATTGCTTATTGATGTTTTTAACTGCTTATTGTTGTTGACAATTATGCTTATGTATGCTTTCTATCATGCTTATGTATGTGTTATAGTATGCTTATGCTTGGTTGATTTTTATGCTTATAAATGTTTGTCTGTTAATAAATG
Organism: Rehmannia glutinosa; assembly: GCA_016081115.2. Classification (NCBI taxonomy): domain Eukaryota; kingdom Viridiplantae; phylum Streptophyta; class Magnoliopsida; order Lamiales; family Orobanchaceae; genus Rehmannia; species Rehmannia glutinosa. Next base: position 34,831,860 of record CM071927.1, read on the forward strand.
CTTTTATAAAAATGACTAGTGTGTGTTAACAATAAACCCCAGTTATATTTCAAAATTACATATCTCCCTTGAGGTTGTATTTAGCTAACAAATACTCCGTCTTGAAAATACATTGAGGGTGCAACTTGTAAATATAAAAACAAATGTCAAGAATGTATTTTTAATTTTAAAGGACAGCTGTTTTTTTTTTCCTCTTTTTGTAATTAGGGGGAACCTCATGTAATTTTTGTAATTAATTCAAAAAAGAATGTTGTAGTCTCATAGATGTGAATTATGAAGCAATCACCTGTAGACTCCCTTTTGGATGTGAATAATAATCCATTTAGAATTCCCATTTGGGACATGATCGATGGCAGCTTGTGCAGATTTGAAGTCCCCTTCTCCATTTGCATCCACAATTATCGTACGATTTGTTCCAATTTTTTGGGTCAACAGAGGAGAGTTAATAATCACATTTTTCTTGGAGAAGCCATGTACAGAATCCAGGAAGATGATTAACGTGACAAGAATAAATATTACAGATGTAAAATTTATGGCTGTTGCAGAATTTAGGAATGGTAAATGCATTTTTCGTTTTTTTTTTTTTCTTTATGGGATATATTGAACAATATAGCTGCCGAGTTATAGTATTAATTGAGAAAAAAATGTCAAGTTTCATAAATTAAAATGAGCATTTGTTGCATGGAAAAATAAAATCCTTTATTGGAGGTATTCCATAAATTTCTCTGCGTTTATTATTCGGTTTTCTCATTTTAATTCTTGTTCCCTTAATATAATTTTTTTCTTGCGACCAAAAAAAGAGGGAGGTGAAAAAAATAGAATTTTGTTATGGTTGTTTGCCTAATGTTTAATTTGTTACCTTTGTTTTTGGGTTGCCTATGCATCCTACGGAAAAGTAAGCATGTGTTTCTCGTCTCTACTTGCTGCTGTAGAGCCTCAATCTGGCCATGCATCTAGACCATCGTTTCAAGCGCACCATCTAATGCTTCCTCATTCTCGTGCGCCACTGCGTTAAGGTGCTCGATAGTCTGAAGATGCTGAGCCACGAGGCCCTCACTTTGCTAAGCCCTTTCGCGTACACTACTACAAAAAAGCTGATAGACACCGGTTTTAAACCGGTGTCTATTAGTAAACCAACCGGTGTTAAAGCCACTGGTGTTAAACGTCTGAACTTTTTAACAACGGTTTAAAACCGGTGTCTTTTCCTTCAACGACACCGGTTTTAAACCGGTGTCTATTAGTAAAAACAACCGGTGTTGAAGCCACTGGTGTTAAAAGTCTGAACTTTTTGACACCTTCCTTCAACGACACCGGTTTTAAACCGGTGTCTATTAGTAAAACAACCGGTGTTAAAGCCACTGGTGTTAAAAGCCTGAACATTTTGACACCGGTTTAAAACCGGTGTCTTTTCTTTAAATTTGATGAATAGACACCGAATCAAAACCGGTGTCTTTTGATGTTTTTAGAAGCGGTTTTAAAAGGGTTGTTTATTTACACAAAAACACCGGCCCAAAGCTGCAAAAAGACCATATAAATAAATAATTCATTATGAACTCCAATTCTAGCAACCATCATAAGTGCACTACCAATTAAACATGAAATCCATTAATACTAGTGTCACCAATAGCCAAAATCCAACAAAAAGTACTAGTAGCGACGTTTCCTTTCGATAAAACAACTATAAATTCATAATATGATTAATTCCATCGACCAACAAAAAGACTATATAATTCAACTGCAGGCAACAAAATCCATATGATCCAACAACAAAATCCAATTAAACATGGAATGTTTGACTTGTTCAGTTCACCCACATGGTATTTCTCCAACATTGCCCAAGCATCATGGTTGTGCCCGACATCATCAAACTCATCTGTTACGTCCTTGCCTGAAGGAAGAATATCAAATCAAGACTATAAATGAAACTAAAAATCAACAATATGATCAAATCTTACTTAACTATAACATGTGCAAAGAATATTTATTATTCTTTGAAAGATAACTAATGCTTTTTTGTAATTAGATTAAATTTTAGGGGTAGTTTTGCGATTTACCCATATTAATCAATAGGAATTACTTGTTGCTAAAATCAGACATAACCAGGTTCTTAAAATACTAAAGATGGTCTATAAATTTGATGCTATTGAGACTGCAAAAAAACTAATCCCATATTGACTACAAATCGCAGCAGCGCAAACATAACGACCACAATCAGGAGTAGCATGACACAGAATGCAAGAATCAGATATCAAGACAACAAAAGTAACAAGAAGAAGAATACAAGATATGAATGAACCATAAACAAGTGTGAGGAGGATTAAACCGAGACTGGGCACCATCGAACAATGTTGTGCACTTCAGTCAAGAAGAGAATAGCACAGCCTATAACAAGAAAATAGCATGCTATTTTAGAATGTTCCAAAAAAACAATATTATTTTCCAAGTATGTTCCTCAAAAAATTTCAAGATTCAACCAATTAAGAGAGGACAACACATATACGTACAAGCTAAAAAATAAATAAAGGCCATCTGACAATGTCATACCAGCTCCAGAGCTAACTCTCCTTAGAACACAGGGCTGATTTCCTTCAGATAATGTAATAGAAGATGAGCTATTTACAGGAAACATAGACTAATTTTCAATAAGGAAAGATCTATCCAAGAATATTGCTGAAATCCTACACATATAACTTTATGAGTTGATTGATTTGCATATTCGCTTTGCTGAAAAATAACAGCACTCCAATTAAATAAACAATAAGAAAATGATTGTCCTTTACAATCCATGTGCACTAAAGCAACATGTGTCTCCCCATGATGAAGCTCATAACTTACTGCTTAAATGATTCATCAATTTTTTCTACATGTTTGTTAGTTCCAATTATATCCTCGAGATACTCCAGAAAACCTTCATCATGGGGCCCCTGTGCCTTTGGCTTCATAAGGGATATTTGCTCCACTTCACCCTGGAGAAACACAAAACTTTAAGCATTTAAACCACAGACATAGCAACTGTGTGTGTATCCTGAACCAAATAAAAACAGTTACATGACTTGAACCTGAAGAATCAAAAAAGCGGCTGTTATCCAAGTGGACCAAGTCAACACCTTTCCCTCTCAACAACTTGGTCACCTCTGTAACATTACTAGCTCTATTATTGATATAATACTTAGAGGAGTTATCCCGAAATGCAACACGTGTAATCACAATATCGCTTCCAGGGACAACTTCATAAGTCCCATCATCCTATAACCAAAAGCAAAAGTCAGCAATATACCACCAGAAACAACCCCCTAACAAAGAAAATACATCATAATTAAAAGAAAAGAGGGCAAATAAGGACAATACCAAATCCAAAATCTCCTGAAAGTGAACTGATACGCTAGCACTGTCCAAATTCTGATGATTGGTGGAGTTGTGGATAAGCTCCGACACTTTATTTAGCCTCATCTGCAAATTTAATAAACTCGAACAAAGTTATTGATTGTTGACAACTGTTAAACAGATAAAATTTTCTCTTATTACCAAAAGAGAAATCCTAGGCTCTTACTTGGCACAACACACAAACTAAAAAGTGTAGGCATCAAAATTATAAAGAGAGAACTCTATCTAATTAATATGACAAGCTAATAGACTTTATTCCAACTGAAAAAGTTTCTGCGAAAATTACAAAATTAAATACCAAATGAACAAGCAGTCATAAGTAAAAACATTAAAGGCGCAAAAAAATATACATAAATTTTGACTTTACAAGGCCAAAAAGTGAAAAGAAAAAGAAAGACGAAAATGAATCAGGAATCTGTAGCAAAAAAATACCTGTTTGGCTCGTTTTCCAAACACAGAGCATCGCATCTATGACGTTGCTCTTCCCGCTTCCATTAGGACCGACCACCGCCGAGAAACTCTAAACATGAAAAAGGGACTAATTTCATTTCACAAAAGAATAAAACTCTAAACATTGAAAATTGGTCTATGTTTGATAGAATATCAATTTTACATTATGCGCAATGCCCCCAGAATTTACCAGCATCTTGACGCGTTCACAAATTTTGGTAAAGCCAATGGTTGAATTTGATAGGTTTAACTGTTAAAGTATTAAATTAAAATCATCGCACAATATCAAAAACCTGGTGAAGCTGCTGGACATAAAGAGAACACTCAAAAACCTTGTGAAGCTGCTGGACATACCTTGTGAGCAAATGCATTTTTGTTCCTATGCTCAAGTGAATTGGCTATGGTACACCAGCTAGACCAACCTGTCCATCTGATAGATCAATGGAGTATTTGTAATTTTGAAAGCTAACTAGGTTTAGTTGTAATTAGCCTGAAACCTCAAGGGTATTTTTTTATAATTATCCCTAAAATTAACATCAGGAATTCTTCTGTTGCAGGAATCAACTTAACAATACCTCAGATGCATAGCCAGGAGTTGCTCCTCAAGAATCTTCACTTTCTCCTGGAGTTGTTTCAGGTACTTAACAGCATTTCCAAGAACAGATACCTTGTCCATCTGTGTTAACTCGGTCTATACCAGTAGGTGGCTGAAAACAAGAAAAAACCAAATCAAAGTATCATAAATTGTTTTGCCATCCACTTGAGCAGAAATCCCATACAGATAAGCCAAAACTATGGGGTTTAGGACAGCTAGAATGAATAAATAAATTCAAAGATATAAAAAAGGAAAATGATAGGCTTGCAAAGGCTGATCTCAATTTGCATTCATAATACTCTGAATTGCAAAAGTACAAGTAAATTTCCATCAAATATAAATACACATGACATTTTTTAGAAGCCAAAAAACAAGTTCACCCAATAGAGTATATGATTAGCAAATGAAATGACTAAAATTCAGATCCCAATTATCACAAATAATAATCTCTTTTAAGATTCCAAATGGAACCAGACGAGAAGATTTTAAACTCAGTTTCATTGCAACTATCAGCTACAAATGACAGTATAAAATAGCATTTTTTTCTGTTTGGTAATGGTAATTAAATATGCTCAGGTTAAATCGAATTAATAATGCTAAAACCTTTTCAATTAAGTGGCTCAGAACCATTACCTGCAACCTAATTCCAGCATGCTTGTCCTTTATCTCACCAAATAATCTACAACAAGTGAGCCAGTAGGAAAGTTGGATGCAACTAGTTGATGTCAGACTCAAGGTTAGGGACCAACTACATCATGAAAACATAAAAAGCATATTATGATGCATCAATTTCTGAAAAAATTGTGCTACATTATGTTGTTGTCAGTAATTTAATTCTGACCAATATATATATATATATATATATATATTCTAAACATGTTAGTTGTTATAAGTATTGCTGTGATGGCCTCCAAATGGCCTCCAAATGCACCCCAAATGCTACATGAACTTCAACTAAAACAGCAAAATAATATCATCGTACAATAACTCTGCCGCTTCGATTTCCCATTCGGCAATTGTAACATCGGGTATACAAGAACCGCCTCATACATGCTACAAACAACTCTCTGTCATATTCATTCTCATTCCCCTTCATGCTTCTTCTTAATCCTAACAAATACTTAAAAAAATCACTAATTGCGAAATCATAAAAAAAAATCACCATTTCTTGTCAAGAAAAGATATCTTCTAATTTGTAACAAAAAAAGTTTACCTTTAGCCCAAATAATTCGCCGTTCCAAAGCTCATGAAATGCTCAGAACATCGAGACGGCAGTCCAAATCAACGAAAATTACCCCGCGCTCAAGCACTCCATATTACCCTGAGTGCAACTTTTTTGAACTCATTCATAGCCCTGAATTGTTTGAGCCTATTCAGAATTTCAACAGCACACGAACATCCTAGTGATTCATAAACTAAAATATGTTAAGAGAAAATCAGAAAAATTGTAAATCAGAATAAGCAATTACATAGGGTTTAGAAATTTGAGATTGTTTGGCCATTGAGTGAGAATTTCCAAGTAACAAACCTATTTTAGGCCACAGACGAAGAAATGGCTGGGAGATGATAGGCGGCGGAGCAGGAGGAGAAAGGAGAGAGAAATGCATCGAGACGACGATGACGGAGGAGGAGGCGACGGGAGCGTAGAAAAAAAACAGCCACGGGCGCGCAGCGCAGAGAGAGAGAGAGGCAGAGGCAGACGGCGGCGGCGGCGGGGGAGGAGGCGCGGCGGGCGGGGAGAGGTGAGAGAGAGAGAGAGCGCAGGGGTCAGTGAGAGGCGCAGGGTGGTGTTTTTCTTTTTTGATGATAATAACCCTAATTACTAAGGGTCCTACACTCCTAACCACACCGATTGTAAAGCCGGTGTTAAATATTCTGGTGTTAAAAATAACGACACCGGTTCTATAACCAGTGTCGAAAGATATGGTGTCAAATCTAAAATAATTTTTATATATAGACACCGGTTTTGAAAACCGGTGCAAAAACCAGTGTCTATATGGGAATTTGTTTTAGAATAGACACCGGTTCTAGGAAACCGGTGTTGTTTATCAAACGACAACACTAATAAGACACCGGTTTCTTACAAAATCGGTGTTAAAGAGGAAAAGACACCAGTAAAGTCATAAAACCGGTGTTTTTTTGGTGGTGTCTATCAGCAATTTTCTTGTAGTGGTAGCTAGGCATTAACGTGAGTCAAACGGAGGTGTTTCTCGTTCGCCTGGTGATTCGCCTCACGCATCATGTTTATCTCTTTCTTCAACTTTTTTTATTTCGTTATCGCGTTCTTCCATTTTCATCTTTTGCATCTTGATCTCACAGCAGAGGTCCACTGTAGATTCATGTCGCTCGCATAGCACATTTTCAAGTGACTGAGCATGCTTTTGCGATAGATGGAGTCGGGTGGCAATACAGGAGTGCTTTCCCTCCTAGTATCCAGCCGCGTCGGCATGGTAACCCCTTTCGGCGCGTAGCTCCTCATATGTCGTCAACGAAACGGTCTCGGGCTCCATACCTGAACAAGCGCAAGTATGTTATCAAAATAGGCATATAATGACTAAGGAAGAAAAATCAAGTGCTTAAGATATAACTTTGTCAAGAAATTGGTTAAGTATCCCATAAATAATTAAGGGGTTCTATAATTCCCAATCGTCCAGATTCTTATCTTAGTGGTAACACCCAATACAGGCAAAAGGTCATATCCTGGTTAGCTCGGTGTAAGTTCCTTCTTACTAGCCGAGCTCTGATACCACAATCTATCACGCTCCAACTCGGAGCCGTGACACAGTCAAACGAACTTAGGCAGGTTTACTTAAATCGGCCCGAAATAAACCAATTATTCATTCATAAAAGTAATTCAATCATAACAGAAAAATCCAAAATAATACATAATGTCAAAGTAGTCTAAGTCTGAAATGTTGCAGCGGAAATAACAAAGTACATCATTGTTCATAAATATTTCTTAAGGGTCCTACGCCCGTCTATTACAAATTTCACCAATTGTTCGTTCATCAAAATAACATAAATAAGATTCAATTGACTCAAGGTCCGGTAAGATATATGATTAGTCGGTAGCATCAAAGTCTTCGCGCCTTCTTCTTCCAAAGGGTTTCATCCTCTCGTTCGAAAAAATAAAGGGAGTGAGACAAAACTTCTCAGTGGGTGTGGTAGGTGAGTGTGCAAGTGGGGCTTATATTTTATGTACTGAAATCGTTTCATGAGTTTTGATGCAAGAAACGTGCGATGACATTTTCATATACTTATTAGTATTATTTAATAGTCAGTCCGTCAATTCAGATCAGTTGGTTGCACACGAAAGTGTGACGCCAACCCACTCAGTCAGTCAATTCATATCAGTTGATTGCGCACGAAAGTGTCACGCTAATCCAGACAGTTCGTCAATTCATATCAGTTGGTTGCGCACGAAAGTGTGACGCCAACCCAGACCACCTTATACGGCAGAGAAGTGTTGATCAAACATCATCTCCCCAAATAGTACACCTTATCCCTCCTGTCGATAGGCTGAAGCCGCTATCCCAGTTGGCACGACGTCTCCACAGTGGAGCCAGCTAAGCTCGGAGAACGTCATAATCATAATTATACCCAGAATCCTACGACCCAATCACCCGTCAGACTCTCCTGTTTGGCTCGAGGTTGGGAATTGGACGATGGAGGCCGGTATCAGATTGTAGCCAAGCTACCCATCCCATACGCAACTTATCCATTTCACAAATCCGTCAATTCATATCAGATGAATGCACACGAAAAGTGTGATGCCAACACGGTCAATTAGTCAGTAGGACCGGCGTGTTCATAGACTCGCCGCGTCCGATATTCAATCAGTCAGTCATTGATACGACATAGATATCGCAGGGGTAATTTAGCCGGTTCTATTATTTGATTCAGTGTATTATGCCGGAGTTCTTAATAAGGTTCGGATTATGCGGCGAGGTAGTCGCCATATTATCATGACAATTAGTCGTTATGAAAATTCCCAATAATATTTGGATAATAATTTAAAAATAAAAATTTTAATTAAACAAAATATTTAATATTTTATAAATAAACTGAATTTTAGAAGATAAAATTGTGAAGCTCTCGATTTTTATTCGTACATGTACTTGTCTCACGTATCGTCTTTGTACTATTTGACAATTCTATCGCGTCACTTTGACGGGTAAATATTAATGATAAATATATTTGTATTTAAATTCTTTTAATCATTACTTTTGATCGTAATCAATTATTAATTTTATTTCACATTTATGATCACTTGGTTGATCATCATTATTATTACTTGTGTATTTATTAGTCACCTTAGAATTTTAAGAGACTATTTATTTTAGGGATTTATAATTTATAGAATTAAGAATTCGATTTAGATTAAGGGATCATGAGACTTATAAGTGATAAAGGAAATCACTAATTATTTTGGAGATTGATATTTATTCATCTATTATCATCAATTTTGGGACAAAAAAACTATATATGGAATTACCAAATTACCCTTAGGGGGACGGCATTGGTGTATTTTTTTTGGTGTAGAAATATCTCCCAACTCTTGTACATGTACACCTTGTGTATTCCTCTTGTGTATTTTTACACCATTAATTCAAACTTACATCTTAAATTAATCCCACCATTTCAATCATCCAATTGGTCAAACAAGACCAATTTAAAAATTCCCCCCTAAGCTTAGCATTTTGGCTAATTGTCCCTAGTAAAGTTGCCTATTACTAATTTATGCCTTAATTCCCCAATTATTCACCTCACAAATCATTTAATCAAAATTTCATTTCATTCCTCTTCACAAAAATCACTTCAAGCCTTGAATCTTCTTACTTCTCTCAAAAAAATCCTCCTACCTCTCTCTACACATTCTTCATCTTCTTCACTAACACTTAACCAAAAACTTCAAGAATTCATCTCCCTACTCTTCAAAAATTTCGAAACTACACTCCAAAGGTAGGAAACATTTCTTGTTCAATCCATTTTTGATATCACCTAACTCATCTCTTTCACCTTCTAAGTTGATTTTTGATTTTGAGGTATACCTAGAAGACCTTTGAAGAAGTTAAGAGACTAGTCATCTTGAACAAAAATTGTGAAGAAGTTGGACTATAAGGTAAGAAATGGAATTTTTAGTACAATTTCTTCTTCTCTTCTATTTTCCAAGATTTTGATACTCCATTTTCATTTTTGGAGTTTTAGGGGATGACCTTGGTGGTTGACATTAAGGGTGACCAAAACCTTATACTTGGAAGCCATTACTAGTCACATTTTACTCACTACGCAAGGTAAGTGTAGTATTTCCAATTTTCTCACCATCTTCTTCTTTTCCCTAAATTTTTAACCACATTCTTATAACTCCTATATATTTTTGATATTCCTTGACTTAGGGGCTGACCTAAGTCACTCCTTCATCGAGAGAGATTTATCCCATTTTCACCAACAAACCGATCTTTAAGGTGGGTGGAAAAAACCTTTCAACTTCTAGGTGTTTTAAATTGAAAATATTCATGTAGTATTTTGTTATTGAGCACTTGAGATATATATTATGTATTGAATGCTATTTTCTTGTATCAAGTTGGAAAAATTCTCAAGTGTTGCTCAAAAATGTGATTTATCGAAAAATAGGGCATACATGCACATTTTATTGTTATACTTGATGAAATTTTGTATGAGAAGGATATGTATGTGTATGACTCTTTAAATTTATGTTTTGAATGATTTATAACCTGGACAAGTCGAGCATAATTGATTAAATTTTATTTTTTGGACTTAAAATGCAAAAATGGAAAGTTGGTGGACTCAATTGCAAGAAAATAAAACTTAAGGGACCCCTCTGTAATTTTCGATTTTTGGGACTGAACTCAGGTTCAAAAATTATGTTTTGACATTTTATTAAAGTTTTAAGAGTTTTTAGATAAATAAAATCAACCCTTAAAAGCCCAAGGACTAGATTGTAAAATTTGAGAAGTTTAAGGGCTATTTTGCAAATCTCGAAACTGTACCAGACCCTAATTTTAAAATTTGAAATTTTAACTCTTAAGGGACTGGAAATAACATATTTTAAGTGTATTCCAAAAATCCAAGTGTTTAGAGCTTGGAAAGTAATTTTATAAAAATTGAGGGACCTAATTGTAAAAGATTAAACTTGAGGACCAAAATATAATTTCCAGGTTTTATGCAGTCCATGCACCTGGACCCAAAGTTCAAATTTCATAACAATTGGACCCCTAAAAGCTTTAAAGGCAATTATTTCAAAATGGGACAAAAATGAAATTTTCAAAAGTTAAAGGACCTAAACTTATTTCTTTTTAAAACTGCTTTTGTCCCAATATCCCACTAACCATAGTGATAGTTTACAACTGGAATCACATTAAAAGCCCTTCCGGTTTGTGAGTTCCAATTATTTTAAACTTAGAGCCCGAAATGACAATTTTAACAAATTTGGGGCCAATATGAGAATTTTATAAAAAACTCGACCTCAAAACTTCAAAAAACCTGAATCTCTGAATAATTTGGAGAATTTAGGAACTGACCTCATAATGTTTCAAGGTCGGGATATTTATTTATTCAATTTTTAACCCCAAAAGTATTGATTTTTACAAAACGGGGCTAAATTGTAAATTTGCTTTTTATCAAGGACCTAACTCAAATTATTTTCATTTTACTAAAACAGCCCTGGATCCTCTGACTTCAATTCTTAATTAAAATATTTTATTTTCTCAAAAACCCCTTGACTTATCGGACCGCCTTGACCGATTAATACCCGATCGCGGGGCGACTTCCTCGTCTTGCGATTTGAATCTATAATGGGACTTATGTTCCACCTAATCTTTCAAGATATCGAAGATTTCTTATCTTCCCGATAATCATCTTCATCCAAATAACTCCACCAACGCCATAATTGCTACTCGCAAATTTTCAAAATTTTCCTGAACTGCTTCCCTGAATCAATAATACTCAACTGCCTGGTTGACTACCTGGACTTGTATTTACTTTCCTGCTTGAGTCAACTTGGTGTGTCGAGCTCACGATCGGAATGGATACATCGGGGGATGGAACCGGCAGCTCATTGCTATTCCACTCTTCCTAGCCCCATCGTCCTAATCCCGCAACGAGGGACCGAGTTTGTCCCGAGGAAGCGGGTCATAGTTTGAGGTATAATCATGATTATGACGGATCCGAGCCTTGCTAGCTCCACTGTGGATTTTGTCTTTGCCTATGGAGCGATAAGGTGACAGTCTTGACCATCTTACTCGGGGAGTTAGAAGGAAGAACGAAGGAATCATTGTCCCGATCCACACGATTCCGGAGTTAATCGGACCCGTTTGGTTGGCGCTACAAATCCGTAAGCAAATCGCTACTTGTATTGCATAGGTTGGCGCTACAAATCCGTGACACGCAACCGCTTACTTGCCTTGCATAGGATTGGCGTTACAAATCCGTACGCAATCCTCCTGACTGCTTGAACCATAGTGCTTGCATGACCACGAACTGTTTTCTTAAACTGTATAAGTGTATTACATAAATATATTTTTCATGACGCTTGTGGACTGTGTGTGAATTCATGCATCATCTCCCACGCATTTTCATACAACTAAATTTCTCGCATTAACTATATATATCGCCACACTTGCACACGATCACCCCATCCACTGAGATTTCTGTCTCACCCCCTCCTGTTTTCTAACCTTAGAAGATGACTTTGTCGAAGAAGCTGAACCTGCCTTGGATTAAACTCTCGAGCTCCGCCCGTTGAACTTATTTCCTATCGTTATCTATGTTGCTGGACTATTTTCTTTTATTTTTCTGATGTTGGACTCTTTTATTTCCTTGAAATTCAGGACTGTAATTGAAGGGCGTAGGACCCATTTGACACTTAAGCTGTGATATGATGTGTACTTTATTCCTAGTTCTGGACTGTAAGCTATTAAGTTGTTGGGATGTAATTGTAATCTTGTTGTACTTATAGTTTTTCCGTTGCTTTAGACCTTGATTCACTTTGGATTGTTGCATCATTTTCTAGAATGTTGGGTTTATTTTTGTTTAAGTGATTGATCGCCGTCGCGTCGCATTTGGGGCGTGACAGTTATGGTATCAGAGCTCGGTTTGTAAGGAGGAAACTTACACCGAACTGACCCAGGATAGACTCCTCTGACCTTGGATTAGGTACCACTACTAGTTGACCTAAGTTGAATCTTGGATGAATATTTGAACTCTTTTGGACTGTTATAATGTTAAGATATCCGGATATTCCTATATTTGGACGTTAGGTGATCTAGAAAATCCGTGATTTAGTGATTATAATGCCTGATATGGTGAGACTCGAAGAAAATCAGGATATCTCTGATAAGTATATGATTTGGATGTGATATATTATGGTATCTAAACACCTAATGATATTACTTTGGGAAAATTATAGTAGGGAAATCATTAAGTGTATTGATCAATGATAATACCCTTGTGTTATTCATTCTCAAGTACTTGCACAAGCTTAAGTAAGGGAATTTGACTTGTGGTTTAGGTATCACGGATAAGATACATTAAGGATGTGACTATTATACGATCTCGACTAGATGTTACCACTAAATATCCCCTCCCGAGGATAGACGAACTATTCGATCAACTTCAAGGAGCGACGGTGTACTCGAAGTTTGATTTACAACAATGATATTATCAACTGAAGATCCGTGAAGAAGACGTTTCCAAAATGGCATTTCAAACAAGATATGGACACTACGAGTTTGTAGTGATGTCTTTCGGTCTGACGAATGCACCAGCAGCATTTATGGATCTAATGCATCGAGTCTTTCAACCTTATTTGGATCAATTCGTAGTGATATTCATTGATGACATACTCGTATACTCTAAGTCTAGAGAAGAATATGAACGTCATCTGAAAATCATTTTGGAGACACTACGAGAGCATAAGTTGTATGCCAAATTCAGCAAGTGCGGATTTTGGCTTAGCGAAGTCGCATTCTTGGGACACATAGTATCCGGCACTGGGATCGCCGTAGATCCTTCGAAGGTACAGACAGTGGTTGAATGGAAACAACCCGAGTGCAGAATCGAGATCGAGAAGTTTCTTAGACTAGCTGGATATTATCGAAGATTTATCCAGGATTTCTCCAAGATAGCCGGACCACTCACTCGACTAACCCAGAAGCAAGTCAAGTTTGAGTGGAATGTCAAGTGTGAGGCTAGTTTCCAAGAGATGAAGAAACGACTTACTACAACTCCAGTCTTAGCCCTTCCAAAGGGAACAGAAAACTTTACCGTCTACAGTGATGCATCAAAGAAAGGACTAGGAGCAGTACTCATGCAGGAAGGAAAGGTCATTGCTTACGCATCACGGAAACTCAAGCCGTATGAAGCCAATTACCCAACGCATGACTTGGAATTGGTAGCAATAGTGTTCGCGTTAAAGAAATGGAGGCATTATCTCTACGGAGCAACATTCACGGTTTACACAGATCATAAGAGCCTAAAGTATCTATTCTCTCAGAAGGATCTCAATTTGAGGCAACGGAGATGGATGGAGTTAATAGAAGACTATCACTTTGATATTCAATACCATCCCGGGAAAGCTAACGTAGTAGCTGACGCCTTGAGCGAAAGCGAGTTTAGCCGGGTAATGATTCGAGAGTGGAAATCATTAGAAGAATTGAGCACTTGGAATCCGACAAGGACCAATGCTCACATTTCATGTGCTAATATATCTGTTAAACCCGACCTACTGAACGAGATCAAAGCAGCACAAGAGACAGATGTGCAACTTCAAAGACTGAAAGAGAAGATACTTAAAGGAGAATGATCAGAATTCTCGGTACATGAAGATGGGATCATCAGATTTCGGAATCGAGTTTGTGTACCAAGTGACAAGCAGATTAGGAGCAGAATTCTAGCAGAAGCACACCGTTTGAAATACACTATACACCCTGGAGGAAATAAGATGTATAAGGACTTGAAACGACATTTCTGGTGGGTGAACATGAAGAACCAAGTAGCATAGTTTGTTGCGAGATGTTTGACTTGTCAACGAATAAAAGCAGAACACCAACGACCATCTGGTTTATTACAACCGTTGAGAATTCCCAAGTGGAAATGGGAACACATAACGATGGACTTCGTGATAGATCTACCGAGGACCAGACGAGGCGATGATGCTATATGGGTAGTCGTAGACTGACTCACGAAATCTGCACACTTCTTACCCATGAAGAAAACCGATAGCTTGCAGAAACTTGCGCAGATTTACACCCGAGAGATCATTCGACTGCATGGAGTGCCAGTCGACATAGTGTCAGACAGAGACCCGAGGTTTGTCTCCTGATTATGGAAATGCTTACATGAGGAATTGGGTACCTCGCTAAGTTTCAAAGATGAAAGAAGACATCCGCAAACCGATGGCGATCGAGCGAATAATTCAAACCCTGGAAGACATGTTGCAAGCACACATATCGATTTTCCAAGGAAGTTGGGATTCGCACTTACCATTGGCTGAGTTTGCCTATAATAACAGCTATCAGGCCACAATTGGGATGGCACCCTACGAGGCCTTGTATGGGCGAAAGTGTAGATCCCCACTACACTGGGAGATTGATGACCAATGGACTCCAAAAGAGAAACGAAAGTCACCCTCGATTCCAAAGGTCGACTTAGTTCGGAGGCCATGGATAAAGTCAAGTTGATTAAGGAACGGATCCGCATGACTCGAGCCGCCAAAAGAGTTACGCGGACAAGAGGAGAAAGGACTTGGAATTTGAAGCCGGAGATGAAGTATTTCTCAGACTCTTGCCACGAAAAGGATTGATCAACCCAAAAAAAAGGAGGTAAATTAAGTCCGAGATATATTGGACCTTACAAGATTTTGCAAAGGATCGGAAAGTTGGCCTACCGACTAGAATTACCGGCACAATATGCGGGGATGCACGATGTATTCCATGTATCGAGATTGAAAAAGTATCAACCAGGATCCGAGCACATCATCACTCGTGATGCTCCTCCTCTAATGGAAAATTTATCTTACACCGATGAACCAATCGAATCATTGACCAAATAGATCGTCGATTCGTGAATGAGAGATTCAATGGTTAAAGTTGTATGGCGGAACCACAACCGAGACGAAGACGCGACATGGGAGATGGAAGAAGACATGAGAAATCAATACCTTAACTATTTCAAGAGAATTTGGGGACCAAATTCTTTTAAGGAGGGGAGAATGTGAAGCTCTCGATTTTTATTCGTACATGTACTTGTCTCATGTATCGTCTTTGTACTATTTGACAATTCTACCGCATCGCTTTGACGGGTAAACATTAATGATAAATATATTTGTATTTTAATTCTTTTAATCATCACTTGTGATCGTAATCAATTATTAATTTTATTTCACATTTATGATCACTTGGTTGATCATCATTATTATTACTTGTGTATTTATTAGTCACCTTAGAATTTTAAGAGACTATTTATTTTAGGGATTTATAATTTATAGAATTAAGAATTCGATTTAGATTAAGGGATCATGAGACTTATAAGTGATAAAAGAAATCACTAATTATTTTTGAGATTGATATTTATTCATCTATTATCATCAATTTTGGGACAAAAAAACTATATATGGAATTACCAAATTACCCTTATGGGTACGGCATTGGTGTATTTTTTTGGTGTAGAAATATCTCCCAACTCTTGTACATGTACACCTTGTGTATTCCTCTTGTGTATTTTTACACCATTAATTCAAACCTACATCTTAAATTAATCCCACCATTTCAATCATCCAATTGGTCAAACAAGACCAATTTAAAAATTCCCCCCTAACTTAGCATTTTGGCTAATTGTCCCTAGTAAAGTTGCCTATTACTAATTTATGCCTTAATTCCCCAATTATTCACCTCACAAATTATTTAATCAAAATTTCATTTCATTCCTCTTCACAAAAATCACTTCAAGCCTTGAATCTTCTTACTTCTCTCAAAAAAATCCTCCTACCTCTCTCTACACATTCTTCATCTTCTTCACTAACACTTAACCAAAAACTTCAAGAATTCATCTCCCTACTCTTCAAAAATTCCGAAACTACACTCCAAAGGTAAGAAACATTTCTTGTTCAATCCATATTTGATATCACCTAACTCATCTCTTTCACCTTCTAATTTAAGTTTGATTTTTGATTTTGAGGTATACCTAGAAGACCTTTGAAGAAGTTAAGAGACTAGTCATCTTGAAGAAAAATTGTGAAGAAGTTGGACTATAAGGTAAGAAATGGAATTTTTAGTACACTTTCTTCTTCTCTTCTATTTTCCAAGATTTTGATACTCCATTTTCATTTTTGGAGTTTTAGGGGCTGACCTTGGTGGTTGACATTAAGGGTGACCAAAACCTTATACTTGGAAGCCATTACTAGTCACATTTTACTCACTACACAAGGTAAGTGTAGTATTTCCAATTTTCTCACCATCTTCTTCTTTTCCCTAAATTTTTAACCACATTCTTATAACTCCTATATTTTTTTGATATTCCTTGACTTAGGGGCTGACCTAAGTCACTCCTTCATCGAGAGAGATTTATCCCATTTTCACCAGCAAACCGATCTTTAAGGTGGGTGGAAAAAACCTTTCAACTTATTGGTGTTTTAATTTGAAAATATTCATGTAGTATTTTGTTATTGAGCACTTGAGATATATATTATGTATTGAATGCTATTTGCTTGTATCAAGTTTGAAAAATTCTCAAGTGTTGCTCAAAAATGTGATTTATCGAAAAATAGGGCATACATGCACATTTTATTGTTATACTTGATGAAATTTTGTATGAGAAGGATATGTATGTGTATGACTCTTTAAATCTATGTTTTGAATGATTTATAACCTGGACAAGTCGAGCATAATTGATTAAATTTTATTTTTTGGACTTAAAATGCAAAAATGGAAAGTTGGTGGACTCAATTGCAAGAAAATAAAACTTAAGGGACCCCTCTGTAATTTTCGATTTTTGGGACTGAACTCAGGTTCAAAAATTATGTTTTGACATTTTATTAAAGTTTTAAGAGTTTTTAGATAAATAAAATCAACCCTTAAAAGCCCAAGGACTAGATTGTAAAATTTGAGAAGCTTAAGGGCTATTTTGCAAATTTCGAAACTGTACCAGACTCTAATTTTAAAATTTGAAATTTTAACTCTTAAGGGACTGGAAATAACATATTTTAAGTGTATTCCAAAAATCCAAGTGTTTAGAGCTTGGAAAGTAATTTTATAAAAATTGAGGGACAAATTGTAAAAGATTAAACTTGAGGACCAAAATACAATTTCCAGGACTTATGCAGTCCATGCACCTAGAAATACTAATTTAACTATAACATAATTATATCTTGGATCCAAAGTTCAAATTTCATAACAATTGGACCCCTAAAAGCCTTAAAGGCAATTATTTCAAAATGGGACAAAAATGAAATTTTCAAAAGTTAAAGGACCTAAACTTATTTCTTTTTAAAAATGCTTTTGTCCCAATATCCCACTAACCATAGTGATATTTTACAACTGGAATCACATTAAAATCCCTTCCGGTTTGTGAGTTCCAATTATTTTAAACTTAGAGCCCGAAATGACAATTTTAACAAATTTGGGGCCAATATGAGAATTTTATAAAACACTCGACCTCAAAACTTGAAAAAACCTGAATCTCTGAACAATTTGGAGATTTAGGAACTGACCTCATAATTTTTCAAGGTCGGGATATTTATTTATTCAATTTTTAACCCCAAAAGTATTGATTTTTACAAAACGAGGCTAAATTGTAAATTTGCTTTTTATCAAGGACCTAACTCAAATTATTTTCATTTTACTAAAACAGCCCTGGACCCTCTGACTTCAATTCTTAATTAAAATATTTTATTTTCTCAAAAATCCCTTGACTTATCGGATCGCTTGACCGACACAATACCGATCGCGGGCGACTTCCTCGTCTTGCGATTTGAATCTATAATGGGACTTATGTTCCACCAAATCTTTCAAGATATCGAAGATTGCTTATCCTCCTGATAATCATCTTCATCCAAATAACTCCACCAACGCCATAATTGCTACTCGCAAATTTTCAAAATTTTCCTGAACTGCTTCCCTGAATCAATAATACTCGATTGCTGGTTGACTATCCAACTTGTATTTACTTTCCGCTGAGTCAACTTGGTGTGTCGAGCTCACAATCGAATGGATACGTCGGGGATGGAACCGGCGCTCGGCCGCTATTCCACTCTTCTGGCCCCATCGTCCTAATCCCGCAACTGAGGGATGGAGTTTGTCCAAGGGAAGCGGGTCGTAGTACTTGAGGTATAATCATGATTATGACAGATCCGAGCCTTGCTAGCTCCACTGTGGATTTTGTCTTTGCCTACGGAGCGATAAGGTGACAGGTCTTGGACCATCTGATGGCTCAAAAACTACTCTAGAAAACCTTAGGCAAGTGCACCTATCGTTTTGTAGTATAGATTATTGAGTACCGAGTGTCATTCCCACGAGGATTGTAAGTACTAATAATTACCGTCTTTTTGTTATCTAATCTAGCAATTTTCAGAGTTTTGTTTGTTAAAATGGAAAATGAAAAAATAGAGAATTTAAAATAATTGCAACTTACTATAAATCAAATAAAAGTAGATTGTAGAATGAGAAATCAAGAGATAGAAATGTGTTGAATGTAAATCCCTCTAGAATGTTTTTGTGATTCAACCAGATAAAAATACAACCATAAGCCCTTACAAAAAACCAACCTCTTTTAATAAAATCTCATGTTATGTGGACCGTAGAAATTCCCGATTTAAGTTAAACCCTTTTTCAAGGCGAAAAACTCCTAATCTCAAGTTGATTAATTGAAATTTCTTTCTAATTAAAACCCCCAAAATTGCATTATAACGATTTATGAATTCCCATATTAGGTTTGACCCTAATTCAAAAGATTTATGTCGTCCTATATCTAGGATTGCATGCAACTCTTTTCACTTATATAGGTTCTTTCCCACCATAAATCTCTCGATTACCCGATGAGGAATAGATATCAAATTAATATACCGGAAATATCAACTTGAATGAAATAAACATGATATAAGTGAATCACACAAGACTTGAGAATTTTATTAAAAACATACAAACCTTAATCACAAATCCATTCTAGAGTTCATTACATTCAAACACTAGTAGTTTAGCTACTCATGATTTTGACAAAAGAATAAATTACACAAGAAGATTTAAGTGTTGTAGACATGGTGTACTTATCTTTCTCAAAATCTCAATGACTTCTTCCTTGATAGATGATGTTGATCCAAGCCTTCTTCTCCAATGTTGCTACAAGCTTACTTCTCCAAGACCTCTTGATCCCAATTCCACTCAAAATGTTGGACACAATGAATATTTTCTAAGTGTCTATGATGAATACACAATGAATCTCTATATGAATGAATATTACATGAATGAATTTCCCAACTCAAACTCTTGGCTTTTATAGGCACCATCTTTGTGAAAGACCATATTAACAAATGCTCCATTTCCATGCTTGTTAGTTGAATTATTGTGTGCACATTCATGGTTGAGTTGGTTGAATCATTGTATTCACATGACAATACTCCACTTCCATTGGTTGAGTTGGTTGAATCATTGTGTCCACATGACAATTGAGGAGATAATGGAGTTTTGGTGCAAAGAAGATAAGGTGTGAAAGTTGCTCAAAGGTTGTCAAAAAGCAAAAGTCTCCATTATTTCTCGCTAAAAGAAGAAAAGATTTTGAGTGGAGAGAAAACACGGCCGTGCAAACGGCCTGGCCGCCGTGTTAGTCAAATTTGACAAACACGGCCTGGCCGTGTTTTCTTCGCAAAAAAAGGATTTTCTGGCAGGGTGTGCTTTTAAACACGGCTTGGGCGTGTTTTGATGATTTGCGTGTGAAACACGGCCGTACTTTGTAAGCACGGCCTGTGTGTGTTTTTCTGTTTTTCTTGTTTTTCTTCCTTTTGAAGCATGGCCATGTTTCCCAACACACTAGGGGTGTGTTCTGCACGAGATTGAGTCTTCTTGCCTTCTTTTAGACTTTGTTTTTGTTCGTATTTTCATACGAAATCATACGAATTTGCTTCAAGTCTTTACCTTCATCATTCAAAACAAGCCAATGTGATTTTTCTTGAATTTATTGATTAATGAACTAAAAAGTTAAAGAAATTATCTAAAAAGGTTTAAAAAAATGTGAACAAAAATGCACTTATCACCATCTTACTCGGGGAGTTACAAGGAAGAACGAAGGAATCGCTGTCTGATCCACACGATTCTGGAGTTAATCGGACCCGCTTTGGTTGGCGCTACAAATCCGTGACGCAACCGCTTACTTGTGTTGCATAGGTTGGCGCTACAAATCCGTGACGCAAATCGCTTACTTGCCTTGCATAGGATTGGCGTTACAAATCCGTCGCAATCCTCCCGATCGCTTGAATCATAGTGCTTGCGTGACCACGAATCGCTTACTTAAATCAGATAAGTATATTACATAAATATATTTTCATGACGCTTGTGGATCGTGTGTGTGAATTCATGCATCATCTCTCACGCGTTTTTCATACAACTAAATTTCCCGCATTAACTATATATATCGCCACACTTGCACACGATCACCCCATCCACTGAGATTTCTGTCTCACCCCCTCCTGTTTTCTAACCTTAGAAGATGACTTTGTCGAAGAAGCTGAACCTGCCTTGGATTGAACTCTCGAGCCCCGCCCGTTGAACTCATTTCCTATCGTTATCTATGTTGCTGGACTATTTTCTTTTATTTTTCTGATGTTGGACTCTTTTATTTCCTTGAAATTCGGGACTGTAATTGAAGGGCGTAGGACCCATTTGACACTTAAGCTGTGATATGATGTGTACTTTATTCCTAGTTCTGGACTGTAAGCTATTAAGTTGTTGGGATGTAATTGTAATCTTGTTGTACTTATAGTTTTTCCGCTGCTTTAGACCTTGATTCACTTTGGATTGTTGCATCGTTTTCTAGAATGTTGGGTTTATTTCTGTTTAAGTGATTGATCGCCGTCGCGTCACGTTTGGGGCGTGACAAAAATAATTCCTTTGACCTTGGTAAATTTCTATTTTAAAATAAAATATTTTAATTAAAGAGAAAAAATTATGCCAGGTTTTAAGAATTCCAAAAGTTGTGATCCCAGACTCGGAAAAGGGCAAGGTCAGTCCTAGAGCTGCAAATGAACCAAGCCACTCGTGAGCTATTCGGAGCTCAATTCGATAAAAGCTCGTTCGAGTTTGTTTAATGAGGTTTGTTAAAATAAACGAACCAAACTCAGAGATATTCGGTTCGTTAGCTCGTGAACATGCTCGTTAGTAAACTCGTGAATATGCTCGATAGTATGCTCGTATAAAGTAAAACAAATAATTTGACTTTAATTTTAATTTTTCATATTTTTATTTATGATAATATAAAAATATTTAAATAAACTTATTTGTTTGAATAAAATTATAAGTTTTAGTAAATATATTATGTGTTTTAGATATATATAATTTTATTTTTATAATAAATTGAAGAATAATTTAATTTATAATTAATATTTACTAAGCTCGTTTAGGCTCGATTAAGCTCGAAAAAGTTCATGAGCCATCAATATGTTCGATAAATTCAGGCTCGAGTTTGATTCGATAATAAACGAGCCAAACACAAACACTCAAAAGCTCGGCTCGGTTCGGTTCGATTGCAACCTAATTTTTCTAATTATTCTAAGGAATCATATTTTCGGGGTCTCGGGGTCAAATTTTCTAAAATTGCAGGTCAGTCCCAGTTTTTCTCTGAATTTATTATTTTGACCCGATACTTTTAAAAATGGATATATCTTAAACTGGAAGAGGTTTTAACGAGATTCCAAGTCTAATAATTTCTTTGGGGCAGTAAGTATGTAGATTAAAAATAGTCTTGAAAAATTTTCAGATTTAGTACCGATTTTCTGAAAATTCTATTTTAACCTCAAAGGTAATTTTTACCGTTAAGGGCTCGTTTCAAGCCCATTTTTCGTGAAATTTGGAATAAAGGTCCAGAATATTAATTAAAATAATCTCATAAAGTTTTCGAGACAGTAACTTTCCAGATTTTTGAAATTTACAGTTTAACCCCCTAAGGATTGGAAAATTTCATTTAAGTGTCTAAAATTCGCATATTCGCGTTTGTTTGACCCGGACGGTCCCAATTATTATTTTTATTTATATTAAAGTAATTTTAGTACCAATTATTGGATTTTTTAGTGGGGTTTCGCAGTTTTTGAATTTTATCATTTTTGGCCTTATATTTTGCCGTATTTGCAAAAGTGGCCCAAATACGATTTTATTTACAAACATATGGGTCCATAATATTAACATATCATATTAAAATACATATTCCATATATCTCAGTCATCTTGAAAATATACAAATATAAGAGACATATAAAAGCTATTTTCTAACATAAAAGCACTTTATATCATATTTCCAACACACAAACATGTAAATTTCGAAATTTCCAGACATATAAAAAGACTAAAAATTTCCAGAAATATATAATAAATGAATCACATACATTCATGTCAAAATAAATCATAATAGCCTACATAAGCTATTTTTCCTATGCAAAATCACTTTTTAACATAAGTTCATATACACATCATTTTTTTCTTTATTATTTATTTTTTTCGAATTTGTTTTTTCCAGAATAAAACTGAATTTTTTTCCAAACATTTATATAAGAAATTAAAACACATATATCATGCTATTTTTTATGCAAAAAATATGAGTTTTAGAAGATCATTCACCCACCTTTTCTTTGTGCTTGTTAAAAGTTGCTTCTAGCTTTTTTGTAAGTCTCCTCTCCCCTCAATACTTTTGAAACAGCCCCTATAAGGTGTTTTGGAAGGTCAAAGATGGAGGAAAATGGAGAAAATGAGAAAGAAGGAAAAAAATTATGGTGACATACTAACGGGGTCTTACCTTATCTTAGTAACTAGTCTTCCAAACTTCACTTGAAGCTCCTTTCCATAGAATTTTTGGCCTCCTTGCTTCTTCCTTGCTATGATTTGGTCCTTTTGAATTTGAGAGGGAGAGAGGTGTATTTTTGGTGAGATTGTGTAAGGGTTGGATGAAATGGTGCATGCTAGGGAAGAAGTGGAAGGGTCTTCTTGGGCTTAGGGTGGCTTGTCTTGGGTTTGGGAAAAGCTTAACATGCAAGGAAAAGGAGAAGAGAAAGAGGACAAAATTGTTAGGCCGCGATTGGAAGTCAATGAAAATCCATTTTCGTTCCACTGGAGAATTTTTTTTGACCAAACATGCGATTGTTTATGAAAATTTTCAGAAAATATACTATTCTCACTTTCACTTTTTCTTATTTTTTCTCATATCAATCACATCTACACATTTTTTTCACAAAAAATAATCATTATTACACATTTTCCCACAAATTTCACTATTCACCTACTCACACATTTCTAACTACCAATCACATTCAATCAATATTTTACTATTTTTGAATCAAATCAACTCCCATCATTACTTTTTCATCTCACATCCAATCACACTCTCAAAATTCAACTTTTTTTTCCAAATTTTTTTTCACCACTATTCTCTAGCAAAATGAAAATTTTCAGAATAAAAGTATATCCAATCGCGCCCTTACTCCTTCCCCCCTTCAAGTGGTCGTCCACTTCATGTAAATCCTCCTCTAATTTCCTTTTTTTTATATTGTAGTGATATTCCAACCCTCATTCACATGGTGGATACTTCATATCAATGTCCTATAGTCCAATTCCCCTATATAAGTCAAGTACCATATTCTTATTTTAATGATAAGTAACAATATCTTATGGTTTGGTTTAATAAGTCAAATGATATAAGTTATGTTAATATTATATCATTAGGTATAGTTAGAATTAGCAATTAGTGAGTTAGAAAGTAAAATAACATTAACATATAGATACTAAGATTAAAAGAAATTAAACTATATTTTATTAGTATTAAATTGTGACACTTAGTCACATGATACAATATCCGGACTATTATAATTTGATTAATCAAAAATCTTGGGGTCTCACCTCCTCCTCTGCTTAAGAGAATTTGGTCCCCAAATTCCTTTCAGAATAATTCCGGATGTTGTCTTCTCATATCTTTCTCCATTTCCACGTGGTACCTCGTCCCGGTAGTGGGTTTGCCATACAACTTTAACCATTGGAATCTCTATCTTTCTTAACTCATCGTTTGTCTATCAATGATTCGTGACGGCTTCTCGAACATGACAAGTTCTCCATTACTGGAGGGATTTCTCCTGTGATAACGTGTTTTGGGTCGGGTTGATATTTTCTCAGTCTGGAGACATGAAACACGTCAAGCATTTCGGCGATAGAAGGTGGTAGTTCCAACTGATACGCCAAATTCCCAATTCTTTTGAGTATCTTGTAAGGACCAATGTACCTCAGACTTAGCTTTCCTCCTTTCTTTGAGTGAATCAGTCCCTTTCGTGGTGAAAGTCTAAGAAGCACTTCATCTCCTACCTCAAACTCCAAATCCCTTCTCCTTTTACCCGCATAGCTCTTCTGCCGACTCTGAGCTGTCCGGATCCTCTCCTTTATTAATCTGACCTTGTCACGGTTTTTTGTATCAGATCTACTCTGGGGAATGGTTGCTGGGGTTACTTCTATCTTTTCGGGGTCTACTGGTCATCGATTTCCCAGTGTAGCGGGGATCTGCACTTTCTCCCGTATAGTGCCTCGTAAGGCGCCATTCCTATCGTCGCTTGATAGTTGTTATTGTAGGTGAACTCTGCCAATGGCAAATGAATGACCCAGCTTCCCTAAAAATCTGGCGCACAAGCTCTTAACATATCCTCGAGTATTTGAATTGTACGCTCTGATTGTCCGTCGGTTTGCGGATGAGCGGACGTACTAAAGCTTAGCATCGTCCCTAGTTCCCCGTGCAAACACTTCCAAAATCTTGAGACTAACCTCGAATCTCGATCAAAAACAATATCGGCTGGTACTCCGTGCAACCTTACAAACTCTCGGATATAGATTTGTGCCAGCTTCTGTAGGCTATCCGTTTTCTTCATTGGCAGGAAATGAGCTAATTTGGTGAGTCTGTCTACCACAACCCATATGGTATCATAACATCTTTTAGTCCTCGGCAAATCCGTTATGAAGTCCATCATGATAAGTTCCCATTTCCATTAGGGAATTTGTAACGGTTGTAGCAACCCTGACGGTTGTTGGTGTTCAGCTTTTACTCGTTGGCAGGTCAGACATCTAGCCACATATTCTGCTACCTGATTTTTCATATTGACCCAACAGAAGTACCGTTTCAAATCCTTATACATCTTATTACCACCGGGGTGTATGGTGTATCTTGAGCGATGCGGTTCTCCCAAAATCTTATTTCTTAATACCTCATTACTCGATACACATACCCGATTCTTAAACCTCAAAATTCCATCTTCTGTGATAGTGAATTCTGGATGTTCTCCTATCTGAACTTTTTTCTTAAGTTCTCGGAATTTCGGATGTCCTTCCTATGCTACCTTAATCTCGTCTAGCAGCTCAGGTCTTACCGAGATATTAGCGCAGAATATTTGAGTGTCCGTTCTCGTCGGATTTCATGCACTCAATTCTTTCAGAGACCTCCATTCCCTAATCATTAATCTTGATGCGCCGGCCTTTCTACTCAATGCTTCTGCTACTACATTCGCTTTCCCAGGGTGGTACTGGATATCGAAGTGATAATCTTCAATAAGTTCCATCCACCTTCTCTGTCTCATGTTAAGATCCTTTTGTGAGAACAGATACTTCAGACTCTTGTGATCCGTGAAAACGGTAAACGTTGCTCCGGATAGATAGTGTCGCCACTTCTTCAATGCGAACACTATTGCCTCTAACTCTTGATCATGTGTTGAATAGTTTGCCTCATATGGTTTGAGTTTTCGCGAGGTGTATGCGACTACCCGTCCTTCCTGCATGAGTACGGCTCCTAGCCCTTCCTTCGAGGCGTCACTATAGACGACAAATCCTTCACTTCCGCTTGGAAGTGCCAGAATGGGAGCAGTGGTAAGTCGCTTCTTTAAATCCTGAAAACTGGACTCACACTTGTTGCTCCACTCAAATTTGACTTACTTTTGAGTCAATCGTGAAAGTGGTCCAGCAATCTTAGAAAAATCCTTTATAAATCTCCGATAGTATCTGGCTAATCCCAAAAAGCTTCGAATTTTTGTCACTGTTTCTGGTTGTTTCCATTCAACCACGGTCTGAACCTTTGATGGATCTACCGCGATCCCATCTCCAGATACGATATGTCCTAAGAATGTAACTTTCCCAAGCCAAAATTCGCACTTGTTGAACTTGGCGTACCGTTGGTGTTGTCGTAGTATCTCAAGTACAATTTTCAAATGACGCTCGTGATCTTCTCTCGTCTTAAAATACACGAGTATGTCGTCAATGAAGATTACTACGAACTGGTCAAGGTAAGGTCGAAAAACTCTGTACATTAAATCCATAAATGCTGCTGGGGCATTTGTCAGTCCAAATGGCATCACTACAAACTCGTAGTGGCCATACCTAGTCTAAAAAGCTGTCTTGGGTATGTCTTCACTCTTAATCTTCAATTGATAATACCCTTGTTGTAGATCAAATTTTGAGTACACCGTGGCTCCTTGAAGTTGATCGAACAACTCATCGATCCTTGGAAGGGGATACTTATTTTTTATGGTCACGCTGTTAAGACCACGATAGTCTATACCCAGTCTCAATTATCCATCCTTGTTCTTGACGAACAACACTGGAGCTCCCCACGAGGATGTGCTTGGTCGAATAAATCCCACATCCATTAGTTTCTATAGCTGAACCTTTAGCTCCTGAAGCTCTACTGGAGCTATTCTATACGGTGTCCTTGCCACCGACGGTGCTCCCGGTAAGGTCTCGATGGTGAACTCAATCTCCCTATCCAGGGGCAACGCAGTGAGTTCTTGCGGAAATACGTCTGGGTATTCCGATACTATTGGTACTTGGTGAATCTGGGTCTCATCCTTAGGTTTGTTAATTACAAATGCTAAGTATCCTTGTGTTCCATTCGAGATTGCTTTCCTAGCCTTAATGGCAGAAATGATCGGGGCTAATGGAATTCGTGCACTACCCGATAGCTCGACTATGGGTTTCCCAGGCTTACATAGCCTAACAGTTTTATTATGACAGTCCATTTGTGCAAAGTGTTTGGCTAACCGGTCCATTCCCAAAATAACATCGTATTCAGATATAGGCAGTAGCACTAAGTTAGCAGGAAAACATGTATCATCAATCTTAATCTCGCATGCATTATATATAGCATCAGTTATGTGGCTCGTGCCCAAAGAAGTCGATACCTCTAAACAAATAGGCATGCGTTCCATGTATGAATATAGTTTAGATGCAAAAAATGTTGTGCAACAAAGGAGTGCGATAAGCCAGGGTCAAATAAGACCTTAGCGCGGTGATCAAATATCAAGAGCGTACCTTCCACCACATCAGTTGCATTTCGGGCCCTCTTGCCCGGCCAGAGAAAAGACACGGGCAGCCGCCCTAGCTCAGTTGTTATTTCACGGCTTTTGAGGTGGAGCTGGTTTGTTAGCTGGGGATACAACGGGCACTCTCGGACCTGATGTTGAGCACTACTGCATCGGAGGCATTTTCCTTGCTTACGCCAGGAGTGGTCTGGAAAGTGTCCCGGTTTGTTGCAGTGAGAGCATGTCTGGCCCTGCATGTTCTATTTTCCCTTCTTAGCCCCTCTAGTTCTGCCTTTCTGGAACTTTACAGGCGGCCCGGATGTCCTCCCGGCCACTGGCCTCTTCGAGCCTGATGCCTTGCCCTGTTGGAGCTGCCCAATCTGGCTCAGCCCCATCTCCACTTGGGAAGCTGCGTTGACCGCAGCCGAGTAGGTGTCCATCTCAACAGTCAACAACTGTTTCTGTAGTTCCAACCTTAGACCTCTGGTAAACTTGTATAACTTGTCGCCCTCGGTGCTTATGGACCCAAGAGCGTATTTGGACAAGCGGTAAAATTCGGACTCATAATGTGCAACCGTCATACTACCCTGCCTTAGCTGGTGAAACTCGTCCCTTTGGGCCTCTCAGACCACCTGCGGGATATATTGGTCATTGAACTCCAACAATAAATTTTCCCATGTCCTTCGGGTTCTGTCCTGAACGCATTTCCTCTCCACAACCCTCCACCAATCTCTGGCCGCGGATTCCAGTCGGTAAACAACCAATGTTATTTGATGCACCTCTAAGTACTGTAGGGCAGCAAATATGTTCTCCATTCGCTCGAGCCAATCCTCGGCTTTTGCATCATTTGGTTCCCCCTAAAGACCGGTGGGTCAAAGCGCAGAAATCGCTCCAGTACCCGATCGTGAGCATCCCCCGCAGGCTTGGGCGCATTCTGGTTTTGCCCAACCTGTTGTTGCATAAACAACAAGATCTACTGCAAGGCCTGAGCGGTGAAATTGAGGAGGTGGCGGGGGTGGTAGTTCAGGTGAGGGTGTTCTCTCTGGGGAAGGATTGGGATCCTCCCTATCAAGACCGCGTGGCCTTAAGCCTTCTCTTCTTCCGGCCATTTGTATATAGAAGGATTACAGTTTATCCACTTTATGTATTTGAAAATCATAGACA
This sequence comes from Rehmannia glutinosa, assembly GCA_016081115.2. NCBI lineage: Eukaryota > Viridiplantae > Streptophyta > Magnoliopsida > Lamiales > Orobanchaceae > Rehmannia > Rehmannia glutinosa. The sequence goes on from CM071927.1 coordinate 34,860,982, forward strand.
TGATATGCAAGATTCACGACATACCAATTTAAATAAACAAGTACGAGAGATATAATGATAACAACACATAGCGCTAAGGAAAATACGAGTTCCATTACTAAAGAAAAGCTTAAGTCAAAATACAAACAACCGTCACTGAACTATGGTTACACTATCCATTACAATCTGGTCTATTACAGAATTTGAAATATAGGAAAAATAAATAGCTGAATAAGATGAGCTAATCTAGTCTGTGATGGTGCTGTGAGCATCGTCATCGCTATATCCCTTGATGTCAATCACCTGGTTCGGATCCTCCTATTCTTTATCCAGATCCTGTACGAAGTCCATCGGGTCCATTTCTGAATCCTCTTCTCGATCTTCCTCCGGATCCTTCTCTGGATCCTCTTCCGGTTCTGCTTTAGGCTCCACTTCTGGTTCCGGGGCCACCACTGGACCGATGTTAATGGCCTCCAGAACCCTATTTCTGAGTAGCTGGTATGGTGTATGAAGTTTGCCTGGTTCAGCAATATATGTCCTTCTTGAGTCTCTACTTGCTGCTGTAGAGCCTCAATCCGGCCATGCATCTGGGCCATCATTTCAAGCGCACCATCCAATGCTTTCTCATTCTCGTGCGCCATTGCGTTAAGGTGCTCGATAGTTTGAAGATGTTGAGCCACGAGGCCTTCACTTTGCTCAGCCCTTTCGCGTAGCTGGGGATTAGGCGAACGAGAAATGCAGGTGTTTCTCGTCGCCTGGTGATTTGCCTCACGTAGCATGTTTATCTCTTCCTTCAACTTTTTTATTTCGTTATCGCGTTCTTCCATTTTCATCTTTTGCACCTTGATCTCACAGCGGAGGTCCACTGTAGATTCATATGGTAGGTGTGTGTGCAAGTGGGGCTTATATTTTATGCAGTGAAATCATTTCATGAGTTTTGATGCAAGAAATGTGCGATGACATTTTCATATACTTAATAATTTTATTAGTATTATTTAACAGTTAGCCTGTCAATTCTGATCAGTTGGTTGCGCAGAAAGTGTGACGCCAACCCAGTCAGTCCGTCAATTCATATCAGTTGGTTGCGCATGAAAGTGTCATGCCAACCCAGTGCAAATCGTCAATTCATATCGATTGGTTGCGCACGAAAGTAAAAGTATGACGCCAACCTGCACCACCTTATACGGGCAGAGTGTTGATCAAACATCATCTCCCCAAACAAGACACCATATTCCTTCAGCCGATAGGGTCAAGCCGCTATCCCGATTGGCACGTCGTCTCCACAGTGGAGCCAGCTAAGCTTGAAGAATGTCATAATCATGATTATACCCAGAATCCTACGACCCAATCACCCGCCAGACTCTCATGTCCGGCTCAAGGTTGGGAGTTGGACGATGGAGGCCGATATGAGATTGTAGCCAAGCTACCCATCCCATACGCGACTATCCATTCCACAAATCCGTCAATTCATATCAGATGGTTGCGCATGAAAAGTGTGATGCTAACTTGGTCAATCAGTCAGTAGGGTCGGCGTGTTCATTGACTCGTCGCGTCCGATATTCAGTCAGTTAGTCATTGATACGATATAGATATCAGAGGGGTAATCCAGCCGGTTCTATTATCTTATTCAGTGTATTATGCCGAAGTTCTCAATAAGGTTCGGATTTTGAGGCGAGGTAGTCACCTTATTATCATGACAATTAGTCGTTATGAAAATCCCCAATAATATTTGGATAATAATTTAAAAATTAAAAATTTAATTAAATGAAATATTTATTGTTTTATAAATAAACTTAATTTTAGAAGATAAAATAATTCCTAATACCTTGGTAGATTTCTATTTTAAAATAAAATATTTTAATTAAAGAGAAAAATTTATGCCGGGTTTTAAAAATTCCATAAGTTGTGATCTCGGACTCAGAAAAAGGCAAAGTCAGTCTCTAATTTTTTTAATTATTCTAAGGAATCATATTTTTGGGTTCTCGGGGTCAAATTTTCTAAAATTGCAGGTCAGTCCCAGTTTTTCTCCGAATTTATTATTTTATCCCGATACTTTTAAAAATGGATATCTCTTAAACAGGAAGAGGTTTTAACGAGATTCCAAGTCTAATAATTTCTTTGGGGTAGTAAGTATGTAGATTAAAAATAGTTTTGAAATATTTTTAGATTTAGTACCGAGTTTCTAAAAATTCCATTTTAACCCCAAAGACAATTTTTACCATTTTGGGCTCGTTTCAAGCCCGTTTTTCGTGAAATTTGGACTAAAGGTCCAGAATATTAATTAAAATAATCTCATAATATTTTTGAGACAATAACTTTCCAGATTTTCAAAATTTACAGTTTAGCCCCCTAAGGATTGGAAAATTTCATTTAAGTGCCTAAAATTCGCATATTCGCGTTTGTTTGACCCGAAGGGTCCCAATTATTATTTTTATTTATATTACAGTAATTTTAGTACCAATTTTTGGATTTTTTAGTGGGGTTTCCAGAAATATATAATAAATGAATCCTACATAAGATATTTTTCCTATGCAAAATCACTTTTTAACATAAGTTCATATACATTTTTTTTTCAGAATAAAACTGAAATTTTTTCCAGACATTTATATAAGAAATTAAACACATATATCATGCTATTTTTTATGCAAAAATTATGAGTTTTAGAAGATCATTCACCCACCTTTTCTTTGTGCTTGTTAAAAGTTGCTTCTAGCTTTTTGTAAGTCTCCTCTAGGTCCCCTCAAGACTTTTGAAACAACCCCTATAAGGTGTTTTGGAAGGTCAAAGATGGAGAAAAATGGAGAAAATGAGAAAGAAGGAAAAAAATTAAGGTGACATACTAAGAGAGTCTTACCTTGTCTTAGTAACTAGTCTTCCAAACTTCACTTGAATCTCCTTTCCTTAGAATTCTCGGCCTCCTTGCTTCTTCCTTGCTAGGATTCGGTCCTTTTGTTTTTGAGAGGGAGAGAGTGGTGTATTTTTGGTGAGATTGTGTAAGAGTTGGATGAAATGGTGTAAAACACAAATTTTCCCCTCTTCTATCCTTAAGTGCTCGTTCCCCCCTAGTGTAGGTACTCGTGATTTTGGTTTCTTGGAAGTTGGCTATGGAAAGCATGCTAGGGAAGAAGTGGAAGGGTCTTCTTGGGCTTGGGGTGGCTTATCTTGGGTTTGGGAAAGGCTTAACATGCTAGGAAAAGGACAAGAGGAAGAGGACAAAATTGTTACTCCTTCCCCCTTCAAGTGGCCGTCCACTTCATGTAAGTCCTCCTTTAATTTCCTTTTTTTCTTTTTGTATTGTAGTGATATTCCAACCCTCATTCTTCACATGGTGGATACTTCATATCCATGTCCTATAGTCCAATTCCCCTATATAAGTCAAGTACCATATTCGTATTTTAATGATAAGTCATCATATCTTATGGTTTGGTTTAATAAGTCAAATGATATAAGTTATGTTATTATTATATCATTAGGGATAGTTAGAATTAGCAATTAGTGAGTTAGAAAGTAAACTAACATTAACATATAGATACTAAGATTAAAATAAATTAAACTATATTTTATTAATATCAAATTGTGACACTTAGTCACATGATACAATATCCGGACTATTACAATTTGATTTATCAAAATCTTGGGGTCTCACAGTAATGATGTGTATTTAGTTATAGAACACTGTATTTTGTTACTTTGTGCGAGCATTTATATATGTTTTGGAATTATGTGTGTTTAGCTATAGAATAATGTGTGTTTAGTTATGTAATAATGTGTATTTAATTATAGAACATTGTATTTTGTTACTTTGTGCGAGCATGGAATTATGTGTATTTATCTATAGAATAATGTGTGTTTAGTTATGTAATAATGTGTATATAGTTTTGGAAGTATGTTTTTGTAAATAATTGGTTCTATATTTTTTTGTAGGTTTGTTTTATCAACTAAATGGCAAAAAATAAGGAAAAAGGGTCGCGGAGAGTGGGGACGAAGACGGGGAGGGGGGGAAGAGGGCAAATGATTCATATACGACATTATCAACTAGGTCGAATCCAATGGTGTTGGTAAATGTGCTACATGAGCGGTGGCACCAAGGGATGGGTATGTGGTTTGGAGAAAAACAATTCTTCTCAACTGTCTAACATGCGCACGAAGTATTCGGCTGCAATAATCCTCCACCACATCAATGAGCTAAAGGATAGGTGTATGGAAGAAGCCAGAAAGTTTTGGACAGGAAAGATAATATTGTAGTGTTGTTTTTAATTGATAATGTATAATGTATATTTATGCTCATCTTTTTGTATAGTTAGTTTACTATGTTTGGTGTTTTTTTTGGGAGCCATTTATACTTTAATTCGTACGGAGATTTTTTATATGACTTAGATTTTTCGTTGAATTATGGATATGAATGGATCACGACATGGGTTTTTTTTTAATCAATATAACTTTGCATTTTTTATGTACACTCGGTCCGAATGTTGTCATACAGCGTTAATATTGTATACGTAGTTACAACATTTTATGTACTTACGCACAAAATTATGTATAGTTAAGTAGGCCATATATTTTTGGTTATGTAGTTATGAAATTTTGTATATTTACGCATAAGATTATGTATAAAATTGATACAATGTATATTAAATGTGTTTTGTATACGCAGTCAATAAAATTGTATAAGTAGTTATATAATTTTGTACAATTACGCATAAGAATGTGTATTTTTAAACACTTGTGCATATATTGATCCTGATGTTGTCACTTAAAAATGATGTATATATAGTTTAAACACAGATTATGTATAAATAGTTTGCAGATATTGTATGTTTATGCATAGAATTATGTACAACACATATAAATTGTCATAGTGTATTGGATATGTATATTCTAGCATCCGATAATGTATATTTAGTTTGCCAATGTCGTATATATTATTGATGGTAAGATCACATTCCCTGATTTTTAGGGAAACGATTATTGATGGTAAGATCTCATTCCCTGATTTCAGGGAAACGGTTATTTTGACTGAAATTGATGTTCCTATTTTACCCCTATTTGGTCCCCACCATTTTTTTATTACTAAAAAATCTCATTAAATCCTAGCCTCTTATTTTATTTTGTTGGATGGTGTGGATTGGGTCTTATGTTCTTACCTATAGCTATGATCTCATAGGATCTCCTCCATATATATATATATATAAACGAGCTTGATTACACCTCCAAGTCTTAGTATAATAATATTTTTCGTGTTCACACATATCTTCACTTAATCTCTCTCTCTCTATATATATATATAAGAGCATAATTCTGGAACAAAAATTTTCCCACTCATTTTCACTTGCTAATTTCGAAAATTATTTTACTACAAAATCCTAATCGTAGATCTTGCAATCTATATTAAATAAAATTGTTGAACATTAATATTGATATTAATTATTTATATAGATATAGATATAGATATCCTAAAAACATGCCTAATATAAATCAAATCACACACAATCTGTCACTTAACAAATATTTGTTGATTTCTTGCTAATTCACTTTTCACATCGTCAATCAATTTAGCCAAATTATAGGAAAATTTAAAATTAAAATAAAATTATCTTATTTTTCTTAACTTAAAAAATACTGATTTAATAATCAAAAGGAAATATTTAAAATTAAAGTTTGATGTTGGATATTGTTTCGCAACATACGATTTTGTAACCAAAGTAGTAGAATACTTATGTTATAATTTGTATCCTAATTTCTTAATACTTATGTAATACGATTTCGGAACATATTGATGAAATACTTAATATAGATTAATATTCATAAATTAGAAAAACATTATAATTTATATGCAATTTTTCTTATTTTTCTAAATTGGGACAAATCATTCCGAAAATCATACGCTTTGATATAAGTAACACTAATTAACGCAATAGATTATAGTAAAGTTTAATATATGATAAAAAAATATTAGAAAAAAGTTATATTGAATTGACAATAATTATGGGATGAATTCATATGATATAATTAATGGAACTATTCCTATATCGATTTAATTGATAATAATTATGGAAATAATTATATAAAAATTAAAAAATAATATAATTAACAATAATTAATGGAACTAATTATTAAAAATTAATATAAATTAGGATAACTCAATTTAAAAATAAGCAAAAAAATTAAATGAAAAGAGATAAAATAAGATACAAATTTTTGGACAAATCAATCTGAAACTTCTCATAACTAATGCATGTTTTGGAGTTATCTAACTTTGACAGTTCTTTGCTTTGGTAAGTCCATGAAAAGATTTTTAGTAATGAAAATATTTTATTGACTAGTTATTTTTTCGCTCATGATTGTAGTTATTTAGGGGTTTAAAATTTGAAAATTCTATAATCAATTTATAATTGTGTTATACAGTCAATAAATTGACAGTAATTAGTTTTATAGATACAATGAATATTTATTATTATTTTTAACCAATCATATATATATAATCATTATTGGTTGAAGCAATATAAAAATCGATCGCTTCAGTAAAACAATTGACAACACCTAATTAAGTTTTTTTTATAGATGGTATCTACTTATGTTTTTAATCAAATTTGACGGTATCTATATGATTGATTGCATACTTCAAAATAAATACAATTGATGCTATCTATTTATAGATAATACTTTTTATTGGTTGAAACAATATATGGCAGTAATATATAAATGATTTTTATAGCAATCAAATTATTTAGCAATTTGAAATATATTTTAATGAATCATATCGTCAAATATCTACTAACTGAATTGCATCGCTATCGATTGATAACTCAACAATTGCTAATTAATAATTATACTATCAATCAATCATACCGTCACAAATTGCTATACAATTAATTCTATATACTTATTCAATTTTTGGTATCTAATTATATTGGTAAAACTAATCAAATTGATTGTAATAAAAAATATTTGTAATCAATATTATAAATTATGTCAAATAAATTGCTCAACTTATTTACAGGACCGAACTATCCTTGCACGAACACTTGATGTGGTTGATTTTATAAACGAATATAATTCATTGAAAGATGAAAAATATAAGATATATTTGAGCTTTCAAAGCTCGCGCAAATAAGATTCAAATATTGATCTATTGTGGGATGTATACACACGAGATTAATTGAACACAATAAGGTGTTCTGTAGTGTTAAATCATGAGTTCAAGTTGAAAAATGGAACTCTATTGATGTTGTTGAAGAATATTTATCATTCACTTAGTTTGTGCAATGCCACTAGCTAGGTGGGTTGGTACAAAGTTTGGTGATTATATCTTGGATGCAACGATTCTTTCATGAACCAATAATGGTGAACATGTATCAATTTCTCGAATGACGGTGACTCCATCCGATCCGAAGTTGCCGTTCCAATTCTAACAACCACAAACTCATTTGATTATTTCATATGGAATGACGATCAAGGAAAAGTCAAGAATAATTTTTCTCATGTTGGACTTCTTATGGAAAAGTCGGTATCCAACGATAGTCATTTGTACGTTGTTGTATCTAGAGTGACTAATCGTAAAGGTTTGGAAATTCTGATTTATGATGATGAAAGTAAACATAGCATCATAACTATGAATGTTGTTATATACAAGGAATGTTTTTGTGATTTGTAAATTACATTCCTTCGTTATTATTTTTATGGAAACTTGATAGTTTATTAATATATTCTCATTAAGAAAATATTTGATTAACAATGTAAAGTATTAATTTTTCAACAATACAAGTTTAATATGAAAATACATGTTTCACAATTATATATATAATCATTTATAAATAGATAGTATGTGTGTAAGATACAGAGGGATCCACTCAATATTGAGATAAATATAAACGAGCTCACATTTAAGTTTATATCTTAAAATTTAAATTTGATAGGTAAACTTTTGTCTTTATTTACCTTATGTGAATATTATGCTTAAAATAAAGTAATAAATACCAACTCATGCTAATAGATATTTTTATTATAAAATTAACAATAAAATTAAAATTAAATATAAAAAATATCCTCTCAAAAATAAATGTTGCACTGGAGGGATTTCTAGTAACAATATATAACAGCAATCCAAAGTTTCCAGGGAATGCAAAATATTATAACAAAATCATTATTTATTAACTCCTCCGTAGTTAATTGGTTTATAAAAAACGCTATTACATAAACTATTATCAACTACATCTCCCCCTTCATATCACAACAATTCATCGAAAAATAAAATATGTTTCCACTCAAAAAACAAAAACGGAAACAAAAACCCAAAAAAAAAAGCATTAAAATTTATTTAATTTTAACAAATGAATTTGAAAGCATCAAAATTACATTTTTTTTCCTCCTCTAAAAATTAATTAAATATTTCAGTGAGCTGCAAGGAAAGATGCCAATGTTACCATCATCATCACACCAGAAACCATGTTTTTCCCAGCGCCATTTGCGGGCGGTGGGGAATGATTGTCTGCAGCATCTGCAGGCGTAGCGTCCGGCCCTGGTGCACCCGCCGGTCCATCAACCGGAGCCGGGGCATCAGCATCAGCAGCCGGTTCTTCTGCAACGGGAGCATCGGCCGGCACATCCTCCTCGGGGCTCTCGGCGGGTGGCGGCACCTTGGGTCCCGGGGCAGCGGCCTTGGGCGGTGGAGCCCCAATGAGCTTATATGTCCCATCAATTCCGGGAGCAATAATGGGGTGAGAAATGCTGAGAACGGAGATGTTGTAAGGCATCTTCATGACGGATCCCTCGAGCTTGGCGTCGAGTGGGGACCCTTTCATGGCGGATCCGAAATAAATGCTTCCGTCGTTTTTGTGTGTGACGTCGAGAAATCCTTGCTGGTCGTCGGCGGTGCCGGTGGCCTGGTAGAGGTTGGTGAGTACGGTTTTGGTGCTCTTGAGCTTGTTGAGTTTCAAGACATCATAGTAATCTAGGACGACGTGTGTCATGAGGATTCTCTTCTGGACTTCTACGGGTTTTCCGGTGATGTCTCCGAGGCGGTCGTTGGTTAGGGCTAGGATGGTGATGGTCTTGCGGCGGTTGATTTCCTCGGCGAGGTGGGTCTGGGAGAGGAGGCTGTTGAACTGACTGAATGGAGGGTATTCGTCCAGTATACGGGTGATGTTGAAGGCGGAGATGGTCGTGGCGGTGAAGGAGAGGAGGAGCACGGCGGATATGACGACGACTATGGAGGTGGAGGAACTCATTTTTGCTGGGTTTTTTTTTTTTTTTTTGAACTCAGCAAAAATGAGTTTGAAAGACTTGGTGAGTTTTTCTTTCCTCCAGACAAATTATTATTGACAACTAATTAATCTTTGTTGTTTATTGGAATGGTGTGATTTTGGGAGGTACAGATGTTGGGTATTTATACGTGGGAAAGTGGGAGAGAGAAATGGTTTTACAGGGAATGTGTGTGTTTGTATGTGTGAAGAGGAGAGAAGAATTCTCATTTCCACATAGTTTGGATGGTCTGTGTGCTTGGATCGATGCTACAGATTTTGACTGGTTCTGCAATGATTGGCTAGGACGTGTTTTGCATCCCCATGCATGAGTGGAGAGCTGGCAAAATATTGGGTCGGCCGAACCTTAGCACATCGGGCTAATGGCAAAAATTGGGTCTACTTGATTTATCTTCGGGCCCGCAAAAAAAATAGAGGAAATTATACAAAATGCCCTTATTTTTCAAAAAAAAAAAGACAAAAATGTCACCTACCTGACCCGCTGTTTTTTTCCCCAAAATACCCGCCCACTTTACGCTGCTATTCAGTTTTTACCCCCTCTACTTTCTTAACCTAGGTAAATCAAATTTCTTACTGGTTTGTCTTCTTCATTCCATACTTGAGTTCGCGCCCGTTTTTCTTGTGATTCTTCATGTGTTCGTGGCCACGTTCTCCATTAGTGCTTCCAGTTTCATTCGTCGTTCGAGCTTCATCACGTTATTCCTAGGGTTAGTTTGTTTTTCAAACTGCTGGTATTCGTGTTATTAATGGCTCCTAAAAACGCTCCAAAAAACTCACCTCATAAGAGAGTTTTGAGAAGTTCTTCGAAGATAGCAGCAGATTCCTCGAAAAAGAGGAAAGTTCAGAAGGTTGTTGCTGGTTCTATGGATTCTAAGAAGAGGAAAGTAGAAAAAGTTTTTGAGGAAGAAGCGGTTATGGATGTTAAATCTCTGTTGGGAAATTATTTTGTAGATTTTGATGAATGCCATGTAAAACTTAGAATAGGAAGTTGGCACCCCATTTTTATTGTAAATTGCATTATAATAGATAGGGTGGTCGAGCCGAGTTAAGTCACTATGCTGAACATGCAAGAAGACAACCGGAGACTAGAAGGAAGACTCATTGTGAGGCGGCTAAGTATGGCAAAGAAGAAAGATAGGAACTCGATCAAGGTGCAATGAGATGCGGTGAGTGAAGTATCGATCAAGTCTACTCAAGATAGCCAAGTCTCAGTTGAAGTGACGGAAAGAGTCATCCATGATTGGAAGGCGACTCAAGTCACCTGGAGAAAAGCAAGGAAATGCAATGTCGAGATAATCGAAAGAGATCCGTTGCCGAAATCAAGAGTATTACTTAAACAAGTAATACTTCCATACTACCTTTCTTAAAGTGCATAGTCCCAAAAGCGTGCAAAAGGAATAAACCAATGGGAAACACTACACCTGTGTCAGATGTCTGAAAAGCTGAAGGATCATGTATACGAGGAAATGTCAATTCCAAGAACTGCAACAAGACAAGCCAACGACCACAAATGACTTTCAAAAACAAGCCTATCTCTTCAACGGGCAGATTTTTGAAAGACCACTATAAAAGGCTGAGGAGTTTATTTGAGAAAAGGTTACCTTGACCATATGAGAATTGAATACAAGCAAGAAAGAAACATTTGTAACCTGAAATATTCTCAAGCTATTGAACGCTCAATCCTCAAGCCTACATTACGAATGAAATCAATCCTACACTCACCTGTGAAGGAAAGACGACTTCAATCAGTTGAAGAGGAAACATTTAAAGAATCAAGGGGTCTACATTCCACGAAGGATTGTAGGAAAATTCAAGATCGAACCAGACTTAAGTTATTTGGAGGGCTTCGTGATCAAATCCAAGGAACTTGAGCAAGTGGGATGTAGTAGCAAAGCAGTTGCCCTGTGAAGAAGTTGAGTCGTATGAGAAGCCAGCTGTGTGACCAAGGCATCTCCAGACTGAGTCCCAAAGGATCAAGTCAGCTGTGTGATCAAGACTTGTATCTAGACTGTTAACCACTCTGTATATTGATCAATACTTAGTGGATTCCTCCAGAAGTTGGAGAAGAGAGGAGTAGAAGAATTACCCCATCTTCGAACCTCTATAAAAACTTATTGTGTTATTTACATTTTAGCACTTTAATTCTGCATATTACACTTATATCTGCTGATAAATTTGCAATCCAATTGATAATCAACAAAGTGCTAAAACCAGGTATTGAAACAAACTTAAACCAAAATCAAGGGTGTTAAGTCTTTCGCAGAAAACATATCACAGTCAAGTTAGTCTTTAGTCAAAACAACTGAGTTATTCTATCAATAGCTCAGTCGAGTCTATTGAGTGACTAACTCGCTGATCAACTAACTTAGTTGTCCATCAAGGACTTAGCTGTGTAGTATTAACTCTGAATATTTAAAAGGACTAAATTTGAAAAGTTGGTAAGGTTTATTCAATCCCCCCTTCTAAACCTTACACTCACACCCCTTGGGACCTACAATCTCCTTCCAAAGTTGTGAAATCGAATGTCGGTGTGAAAGCTGTTGGGAAGAAGAAGGTTTCCTTTGAAGAAACCGATGTTGCTGAGGTATGAGTTTTGTGTATTTTGATTTGTACTCTTTTTTTTTTGTTTCGATGATGTTTCTTATTTGTTTCTGTTATGTTTCATTTGTTTTTTATGCATTTTAAGTTGAAGTGGTTGTTGATTTTGTGTTTCTTTTATGTTTCTGTTTTGTTTCATTGTTGTTTCTAGGGTTTTAAGTATGTTCTTGACCCTGCTGACTGGTTCAGTGCTCGAGTAAATACTGCCTTTTCATTTGATGTTATTAAGAATATAAATACCACCTTAACTGACAACCAACTTGAAGCATTTAAGAGGACATGTTTTGGATATTTCCTGGAAATGAAAGAAGTTGATTTCCAGAATCAGCTTGTTCATTCTCTGTTGAAACGTCAAGTCGTCCACTCGAAGAAGGACGAAATTATTGTTTCTGTGGGTGGGAAGTTGTTGCAGTTTGGGTTGGGTGAGTTTGCTATTGTGACTAGTTTGAATTGTGTTGGTGTTAGGCCTTCTTTGTCTGGGGATGTTCGGAGTTCGGTTATATTTCAGAAGTATTTTGCTAGTAGGAACAAGTTTAATAGGCAGTCGATCGAGGAATGTTTTTTACTCCGTGTTTGGGGGGATGAGGATTTAGACACACTAAAATTGGCTTTACTTTATTTTCTCCATTTTTTTCTTTTTACTTCTACCGGTAGTTCTATCGAGATGTCATTTTTTGACTTGGTTGACAAGGATATGGATGTTTTTGACATGTATCCTTAGGGGAGTGAGTTGTTTGATGTGACGATGCGTGAGTTGAGGCAGCAAATATTGTACAGAAACAAACTTCAAGGCGAGGAGAATCCTGGTGGGAAACGTACGAAATTCTATAGAATTCAAGGATTTTCGTTGGCTTTCCATATTTGGTTCTATGAGTGCTACCCTGAGGTGAACGGCAAGTTTTGTGCTCGTGTTGACTCTGAGATCCTGAGGATTTTGAAATGGACGTGTTCAAAGTCCGGGAAAGACAATAAAGTTCGTGTCGAAGACCTTGACATGAAGATATTCAATCAGTCGATTGAACAGGCAATATGACTTTACTATTTTTTTCTTTCTGTTTTGTTTCATTTATGTTTCAGAATTGTTTCTTTTATGTTTCTGACATTCTATGATAAATTAAAGTACACATTCAGCCCGGTTGACGATGATTTTGTTGTTGGAAGGTTGAAGAAGAAGGAAGCTGTGGGTGGTAGTGGCTTGAATCAGACCGTTGACAACATTGCTAGGAATCATCGGTTGTTTTCTAAGGAATTTGAGGCTTTTAAGGTTTCAACTTCAAAATTCTTGGAAGAACAATTTGCTATTGTTTTCTCTGAACTTGCCGGTATTAAGAGCAAACTAGAGGTTATCAATTCTCATACTTTTTTTGTTGTTTTTAATTATAAGTATTTTTTTTTGTTATCTTTCTTGTTTTTTCTTGTTGTTTCTTTTTTGTTTCAATATTGTTTATTTTTTGTTTCTGTTCATCACATGGCTGTTGTCTTTTATGTAGGTTCGTGCTGTTGTTGATGAAGTTGAGAAGGTTAATGAATCAGAGTCTACGAGTGAAACTGAATCTAATGGCATGTCCTTATGTTCAGGTTCTGAGAAAGATGCAGATGAGGAAAAACATGGAGAGGATGAGGTTGATGACGGGAATGTGGATGTTCCCATTGCTGAAGCTGGAAAAAAAGATGACACTGGTGAAGGTGATTTGAGTGCTGTAGAGGGTGTTGCAGCTAGTGATTTGGTTGGTCTGGAACAGGGCATGGATAATGTAGTTGATGAATCAAGGAAGGATGGCAGCGAAAGGGAGAATGTGTTTGATGAATCAATCAAGGAACGTGGCAAGGTTGAGAAGGTTGTTGATGAGACGATCAAGGACGGTGGGGAGGAGCAGAAATTCATTAGTTCTCAAGAACTTGACGATCTTACCCCTTCTCAAATTGACAATATATTAAACACTGCAAGTCAAGCTGCAATAGGAAAGGTGTGTTTAAATTATAGGTTCTGTTTTTTTGTTGTTTTTGGATTCTATTTGTTATTTTATTTCCTTTTGTTTTGTTTTTTTCGTTTCAGGGTGTTTTGAAACCGTCTGCTGAAGATGGTGAACCCGGGGACGTGGTGATTGGATTGGAAGATGCCTACGACAAAGATGCTATTGTGGAAGCTGGGAAAAAAGTTCCAAAGCCCTTGGTTAAGGGAAGGTGCCCGCTGGACGAGAATATGGGTGAAGATCCGGGGATAAGGGCCCTGTCGGATGGGTTGAACGACTGGCTTGCGGAAGGGTTTGATTTTCAAGGGTATACACCTTTATTATTTTCATATTTGTAATTACTTGCTATCTGAAACAATTGTGAAACCATTTTGAAACATATATGAAACAATTTCATAAATGTTTATAAAATTGTGATTAGTTTGTTGTTTTTGGTTTTGTGTTTATTTGATACTTTTTTTCAGACCGAATCGATACTCGGAGGAAGATGATAAAGTTGAGCCTTCTTTGAAACTTGGTGTCTGCGAAGTGAAGTCGAAGTCATGGTTTCACAGCCTGTATTATGTTGATGAGTACTTGGCTTCTTCTGCAAGTTTTTCTTGTATTCCATGTTGTTTTTCAATTGTCCCTTCTTTTTTTTTATTGTGTTTTGTGTTTATTTTGCAGCATATTGATGTTCTTTTCTACTATTTGAGGAAGAAGTTCCTATACGGGCATAGTGTTGTGACATTCACAACGATTGATCTGATATTTGACCGGTGCATCCAAAACATATATAAGAAATATTGCCAAGTGAACAAAGAAAAAAGAAACATTTTGATTTGTCCATGATCAATGTCAATACCACAGTTGTGGACTATATCATGGGATATGATATAGCATGCGGATGGCCATGGTCGTAAGTTGATCACATCTTGTTCCCCATACATTGCATTGATATGGAGCATTGGGTAATGGGATGGTTGGGCGTGAAGGAGAGAACCATCTATTTGTACAATTCGTTGAAGACGGATGATTCTCTGAAAGTGGTTGTTGAAGCTGTGAAAGCTTACAGCTCTCTCCTTCCTAGGTTCCTGTCCTTGGTAGCCTTTTATGGTGTCCATCCCAATGTTGTACTTGGCGAGGGTGCGTATTCCGGTTATCCGAATGCTGCTATGAAAGTTGTTGTTGTGAAAGACATTCCTTTGCAGACCAAGAAATACGTTTTTTCTATGTATTTTTGATTTCTTTGTTCTTTTTTGTTCTTTTTGTTTTATATGGTTGACTGTCTATTTTTTACATTTGTTTTGTAGTGACTGTGGTGTTTTTGTTGCCTGTTATGCTGAATATTTTATTGCCGGGAAGAAAATGGATCTGAGGCATTTGACGTAGAGAATGAGCGGTCAAGGTTTAGTCATTTGCTCTACAATCACGCGAAGCTGAAGCAACAAAATGGCGATGAGGATGACAGCGACATTGAAATTCTTCGTCCACTCCCTAAGGATTCTAGGGAATTGTTGTTACGAAAATCCTGATAAATTGTGTAATCACCTGAACAGATTTGTCTTAATTTTGTTACTTTTAGTACTATGGGATATTTGGTATTCATAATAGTTTTCCTTGGATGATTTGGATCGGTATTTGATGTTTTGATTATCGATTATATTTTCTTGGTTGTATGTTTTGAACAATTTGCAGACAAGCTATGAGATATTTTTCAATTAATGTATTGATGTTGATTGGTTTGAGATTCAAATTATTGTGCGTTTTGTGTTACGTTTTTTATTGTTCCATCTGGTAAATGGTTTCGTTGTGCAATAGAAACATATCTGAAACATATTTGAAACAAACATTTGTTTTGTCATCTTATTGTAAGAAACATATTTGAAACAACATAGAAACAATTTGCTTTTGATTTTTTATATGTGGAAGTTGAATCAATTACACGTATATTTGTAATAGTAATATTCTACTATGAGTCCTACTTTGTTTTTGGTTGATTCCTACATGTTTTTCTATTATGACCAGGATCCCCACATCTACCACATTTGCTTTTGGCGCTTTTCTCCCAAGCTGCCTTGTGTCTTCTTTTCTTTGGCCTTCCAGATTTTGCCTTGCCCTCCGACGGTAGAATCATATTGTGTTGATTTCTTCTGGCAGGACCCAGGTACCTTCATGTGGGATTGGGTACACTATTTCCAAAAAAGCCGCTTCCATTGTTTCCTTCATGTAGTATGGCGAGCAGTATTGGTACGGATCTGTATTCAAATCTTTTACTACCGCTAAAGCATGTGGGCAAGGAATTTCATCCACTTGAAACTTGTTGCATGTGCAAGTCCTTTTTTCCAGGTCCACAACAAATATCTTCTCGCTTCACGTGACTTTGAAGATAAAGTCATTTGATCGTTTCACCAAAACATAAATGAAACATATAAGAAACATGTTTGAAACAATGTACCAACTGATGAAAGTTTGCATTAAATTACCCTTAAATTTAATGAAATGGTATAGTTTTTCCCCATATACTCTTCAGCTCTTTTTGTCATCCTTGTGAATGCTGATCTTGCTTTAATCTGATGTCTGCACATCCAATCCTGAACTAAAGATCTCAAGTATTCGAGCAAAGCTGTTACCGGTAGGCCTCTCCCGGCTAATGTTGCTGCATTCAGTGATTCTGCTATGTTTGAGGTCATGAAAAAGTATCGTTTGCTCTGTCAGTGGAGTCGTGTCCATTTCTCGTAGCCGATGTTGGACAAATAGGGTTTAATTCTGCTGTTTACGTTGTCAAGTGCAGACATTTGCTTTTGGAACTCTTCATTGGTGTATGCTTTTCTTCTTATGATGACGGATCTCGTATTTATTTTTTTTCCTTTTGAAGTTTGCCTTCAAATTATTCAGTAGATGATACGTGCACAGCCCGTGAGAGACCTCAGGATATACCTGATCGTTAAAATAATATACTTGTGAGAAATTTTTGAAACTATAAGTGAAACATGAAAGAAACATATATGAAACAAACATGAAACATCATATAAAGAAATATTTTACATTGTGTACCTCCTTTATTGCTGTCTCGATACTCACGTGTCTGTCTGAGACTATGCACATCCCTTCCCTGAGTCCAAAGGTTTGTCTTATCTTTGTGAAACCACACCCACATCGTTCTCAGAATCCACTACTGAAAAATCCAATGGGAAAATGCTCCCATTGCCATCCTCGCGCAGCAGGCAAAGAAAAGTTCCCCCATAGCTTGCTTTCAGGAACGTACCGTCAACAACAATAACAGGCCTGCAATGCCTCCATCCTTTTATCGATGCACTGATAGCCATGAACAAGAAGTGGAACGTGTCATTCTCCTTTCTTACTATTTCAGTGATCGATCCGGGATTCGTTTCCTCCAACATGTACAAGTAAGCCGGTAGTTTCTGATAAGGCTCATCCGGCCTTCCCCTTATTACCTCCAGTAGCTTTCTCTTTCGATCTCCACGCAGTTTTGTAGTCAAGACTTATTACATGCTCGTCTTTCATGTCTCTAATTATATCTGTTGGCGTGTAGACTGTTTTGATGTTGTTGAGGTACTTTGATTTGATAAGGTCCCCAACTATTTTTGTCGTGGCGTGCCTATTGTCGCTCATTCTCTTATCCAGCGTACATGTGTGTGTTGTTTCGTGCTCTCTTACTATGAATGTTTTTGTACCTAATGTGGAAGATGTTTTCAAATGCCAATTGCAATTTTCATCGATACAGTTTACGTAGTATTTCTGCTTGCACGACCACTTCACCTTATATTGGAAATGATTTTTCAATGCATAACAAATGAGTTGTTTGATCAATTCCTCCTTGGTGTTGTAGATATCTCCCTTTTGGAATTCTTCTTCAGCATTTGTAGTTTCTTGAATTTCCATCGTGTCTTCTTCTCCGACCACATTTCTGCTAATGAGGTTTGCATAGTCGATGTAGTCAATCGCGTTCTGGCCCATGTTTTCCTTCAGTGAGCTCTCTATAGACATGCTTCTTTGGTTCCTTCATTACATTTTTTGTGTTGTTAATTTCCAAGCCGTTCGTTTCTTACTATATCTATGCACAAAGGAACTTCATCCAAATTGTTTCTTTGCTTTTCACTTACAAGTAGAATTTGAGATTGTAATCACTTTCTATTTTCAATGGTGGCAGACTCTCTGTCAATTTGTATCTAATCTGCATAGCTTCTGTATCTTTTTTGTATTGAATTTGTTGTTCTAAGATTCCCCTTAGTGTGCTGAATGTGTTGTCCATTGGAAGGAGTATTCCTGTTATCTCAAAGTTCCTATACTCTCCATTTTCTCCCCATTGTCCATTGTGGTATACTACAGCTGGGATTTGCTCCATTCAACTGTGGATTTCAATGAACAGTTGGTTAAGTGAAACATAAAAGAAACATATATGAAACATGAATGAAACAATGTTTATGTATGTCAAGAAGCAATGTGTTGTATTATGCGAACGAAACAATTGTGAAACATAAAAGAAACATATGTGAAACATGAAAGAAATATATTTGAAACAACACGTAATGTATTGCATTCGGTGTTTTCCAGATTAACACGTTTTATTCGTAGATAATCACGAGAAGCATTTTTGTAGAATTTTGGATCATAATTCGAACAAAATAAGTATTTTGAATCTCACAACTGCCAGGTTTTTGGATTTGCATGCAAAATTACTGGTTCAATTAAATTTCAATCTGTAAAATTATGAAATATATCTAAACAAGGTATTATCAGAACAAGATAAACAGATCACGTTTTGTTCCCTGTTTTGTTCTTCTTCCTCCTCTTGATTTTGAGCTTGAATTGTGATCTCTAACAATCCGGTTTTTCTCCTCGATTTGTTTTCCTCGTATCTTTGCGTTCCCTCTATTTTTGGTTAATATTTGGGATGAGAGGATCGTATTTTTGATCAGAGGTCTTGCTGTGATCAGAAGCGTGATTTTTAGAGGGGAAATGCTGCAATTCACCGAAGATGCTGAAGATCGGGTATATTTGTCCGAAATTTGTTTGAGCTGGGTATTTTTGGGAACAATTGGGCCAGATCAGGTATATTTGTGAAACAGGCGGGCCGGGTGGACATTGTGCTGGTATTGGGCATCCAAAATCGGGCATTTATGTCCTTTTCCCAAAAATATACCCCAAACCAATCCAACCTATGTATAGGTTTTGCATACAAAATCTATCAGGTTGGGCTAAAAAAGTCGGGCTAATCGGGTTGGACCTGTTGGGAATTTTGGTTTTGATAAAGTGGGTGTCGACCCGAATTTGACCAATTTTTCGGTGGCTAAATATTTAATTCTGGAGGAATTAAATTATATATTATTAATCTACGTTCCGAGTAGATGTTCGCAGTATTCTTTATTTCTCAAAACCAAATTTCGGTGAGTGAGAAATTAATACACGAAAGTAGCCACATAAATGGGCATTATGTAAAAATTTTGTAAAGGGAGATGAAAGGTTTTTGCCTTATCCCACATGGAATACAAATCATTGTTTATCCTAGTTTATTTACTATGAGGTGTTATATGTTGTATAAACTATAACACAGGTGGATGATCACAAGTGGGCCACACGCGCGCGCTCGCCCGCCCGGCCCGCCCTATTCGTGTGACTGTTGGAGTTAGTAACTCCTACAGTAGTGGTCATCTGAAGAGAGCCCACTACTTGTCTGTTATGGAGTAGTGGGGCGTAACATCTGGGATGTTAAAATTAGATTAATGTCCACTACTTTTTGTTATCTCCTGCAGGTGTTAGTTATCTATAAAATCATTTCTGTGCATTGCAGATTGTAGACAGAAAATTCATAGCATTTCTTATACCACAAAAAACAATTTTCTGCATTCTACACATAGTGTCCAGCAACCAGTCTTCAACATTTTCTAGTTTGAAAGAGCTTCTGTTTTAGTGGTGCTACTACACAGAAGATGTAAGCCGTTTCATCTTTGGAAGCAATATGTCAAACCGTGAGCACTAGCTGGGACGTAATTGCTTTGCGGAAAGAGATTCGTCTCGACTTGGCTTTCTGAAAGTTCTACGATTGTAATAGCTAGTATTTTTCCTTGTAATCTTTGTTTCTATAATTTGCCATTTTGAAGGCATTCCCTATTTTGTACCATTGTATTCAACAGGACCTAGATAAACCTAGTCCAGCCTAGATCGGTCCTAACCTCAGACTGGTCGGGCCCCATTTTTTCAGCTCTACATGCGTCTTACAAACACTGGCCCAAGTATATTAATTTAAATCCGATTTATGATAAACATAACAAAAACTACAATTTGTTATATATAATTGGGACCCGCACTAGGTAAACTATGGGGCTCGACTAACACAATAGCTGATGTGAACCGTAGCAACGACGTGGATACAACCCAAACGACAATATGTTGTTAACACAAGATCTTCAATAGGTATGCGTAGACGCCACAGACAAATGCGGAAGTTTGTTTGATAAGTCAGAATTTGCAACAAGATGAACAATCTTGAAGCTCTTCGAAAAACCCAAAGGGTTGGAGAGAAAATCTCAATTCAATATTCAATATCAAAGTTATATGAAAAATAATCAAGTGTTTGTCATATATAGGCGTCTCAAAACAAACCCTAAACCAACTAGAAACAAAAAAAAAAAATCGAAAAAGGAACAAAAAACTTAATGGACCCAAATCTGCTGAAACCCATAGAGACACAAGGGTTGTGCATCTGCTCGTGCGTCCACACACGGGCTGTGCGCCTGCCCGTGCGTCTGCCCGTGCGTCAAATCGAAGATCCTGTTTTTCGTTCACATAAGCGCACGTACACACGGGCTGCCCGTGCGTCAAGTCAAACATCCTTTGAATTGACCCCTGCTTGACCCAAACTCGAAATATCAACTTAAGACGTGGCCTTAAAGATTTATTTGGCCTCCAAAACATCAAAACGGCCACTCAAACAACGAAAATCAACACCTAATCTATGATAAACAAATACAAGAACTCAATTATATAGTCTTCAAGAACTCGAGATAGCTTACATTTGGTGTTGTCCGGATCCGTCGTGACTGGATTCACATTATTAGCCTACAAACCAAACTAGGTAGATAAACCGCACTAGGCAAACCATGTGTGACAGACTCAAGATAAATCACATTAGACAATTCTCATGCGATCGCAATATCCTACAAACCAAGTCAGCTAGATAAACGCTTACAAATCAGGCCAACTAGATGAAATAGCACTAGGCAAGCCCAAGCTCGAGATAAACACGCAATAGCCTACAAATCATCAAGTCATCTACATAAATCACACTAGACAAGCCTGTGGCAATAAACTCGACTAAGTGGTGCAGTGGTAAGGTTTTGAACTTGAGACTTTCAACCTCAAGAACCCACCCAACACTATTCGACCACCCCCACAAGAGGGAATTATAATCACTTTTATTAGCATGTGAAATGTTCACGTGATAAGTATATTTACAAAATATTAATGAGATTGTTGGATAATAATTTCTAAGACAATGCTTGCTTGTCAAATATTTTCATTCCTTTCATTTTCCGGACAAATTTCTTATTGAACATGTCTGTGAAAATATTCAAAATTCAAATAATCCACTATTTACTCATTCTTATTTTTTCAATCATCAATCACATCCATTTATAATTTTAACATAAAAATATCACACCAACTATTATCATTATATAAATATATCACAAACACACTATTTATTCTCTCTTATTTTTCAAATCATCAATCAAGTCTAATCACTATCCCAGTAAAAAAACTTTTACATCAACTATCATCATTATCATATTTTCTTCTTACATCCAATCACACTTTCAAAAATTATTTTTTAATTTTCAAATAAAATTTTCACGCTATTCTCCCTAAAAGTAGAAAATAACAAAATGAAACGTTAATTAATCACTCCCTAAACATTTTGCTTTCCCTGGACTTGGGACTTGTAATTTTAGTTCCTACCTATTTACGGTAAACTGATAAGTGAAGATGTAGGCCTTTCCCTTACGGCACCTAGACAATTTTTTTAGATAAATAAAAATATATAGAAAGAAAGAAAAAGGTCATGATCACAAGCCGATCATGTAGCAAAGAAAAAACAATGTTAGACTTCAGGAAAAAAAAAACATAAATAAACTTAAAGATGCAATTTAAAGGAAGGGTTTCTATTTCTAGAGGATTTTCGAATGGCATTGTCATTTGTTTTTTTTTAAGACGTCTTTCGAAAGATCGCCCAGATAGTCTGATGTAGTTGTGGAATATCGGCCCAGGAATACTAAGTTCAAAGATACGAACTCAAACAGTAGCAGAGGAGGAATTAATCTTAAAGGGATTAAAATCAGGAACCCAGGGCGGATAGAACCAGGGGTAGGCTGCCAACATGGACGATGAAAAGCCCAAAATTTGATGCAAAAATATCCCATTCCCAACGGTATGAGCTTCCATTCATGTGCAGTATGCCATAAGTGAGTTAATCGATTTTGTAAAGGAATTAAAGCCCAAGGTTTGGAGCCTTTATTCAAAATCACACGACCAATTAAAGCAAAGGTGGAAAATTCCCCTTTTTTAAGCAACGAAAATTTGGAATTGGGAATAACAGAACCCGAATTAGCCATCATAGAAGTACCAGGATTAGCAGAATTAACTAATCCAACAGTAGAATGCATCGGAACAGCGGGTAACTTAAAGGATAGTTATCGAGAACCGAAGAAGATTGACCTGTTTTATGATGAACTCCCTGATGAATTTGTGAAGTAGACTGAAATTCACAGCCATGAGGAGATCTCGATAACGAGTTTGAAGCATCAAATAACATTATGGAAGCATCCCTTGCATAGTAAGCCGCAATTTGGTCGAAAGTAGCATGGGAATCCAAAACCATGGGAGTGCAAAGGGGAACGGAATACATCACGGACGTCGCCGGAGATGGTGGACGGAATCATTAAGGGCAGCGACGTTAGGGTTTAGATGAGAGAGAAGCTTACGGCACCTACACTTATTATAATTCAAAGTCTTTCTGTTTATTCCATTTAGTTGTGACCATTTAAAGTCAAACTATCAACAGTCGTTGGGCCTGGGTTTGGACCCATTTTGTAATATAGGCCTACGTTTTTACCGATTGATGGGCTTGAGAGAACTCAATATTTTGTTTCGCGCTTATCCGAATTTGCATTTAAGCCCGATTCTTAACTGATTACCTACTTCAGTTTTTAAGTGAAATACCAAATATCCATAATTTCGGAGAAAAAGACACCGATTTTCGGCTTTCTTTTTTTTTTTTTGGACATTTTTAAGCTCCCCCTTTTTTTTAACATATATACATTTTTTAGAAATTTTTCGTTTTTACATATTTTTGTTCATGTATTCATTTATGCATGTGTTGTTTTCTATGTTTTTTTTTAATATTTCTTATCTATTTTTATGTTATTTATGTTGTTTCTTGGTTGTTTCTATTTTGTTTATGTGTTGTTTCGAAGTTTCAATTAGAGATGCTAAACGGGCTAGCTCTCGCAGGCTTCGGGCCAGACGGTCTTCAGGCTAAACGAGTATGCATTAAACAACGTCGACAATATTGGAACTTACCCTAGCGAATTTTGTGCTAAACGGGCCACTGTCGGGCTATAATTAAAATTTTTAAAAAATATTTATTCAAATATAGAATTTTAAATTCGAACAATATAACATTTAAGTTTAACATTTTAAGTTAAAGTATCATTATAAAAATAAAGTCATGCATAGTTCATCACATTGCATTAACAAAATTATAAAATTAAATATTTTATGATCTAAATTTATAATAAAATTATAATAATAAAAACTAGCTTTATATACCCATATAAAATGGAAATTTTTACTACCTTTTTTTTTTTGAAATTACTCATATGATTATAAGTTAAAATTTTCAAAATTACATATTTAAATATAAAATAAGACCATATATAACATTTAAGTTTAACATTTAAAATTAATCATTCATTATCCAAAAAAAATGTCATGCATAATTTATAATTACATTTTATTAACAAAATTATAAAATTAGATTTAGTATACCATTTAGAAATATAATTTATATCCCAAATAATCTAATCAAACTCTATGATATTTTCTTATTTAGAATAAGAACTGAAAAACAAAATTAAGTAATAAGTAAAACAAATAAAGGGAATATTTTATTGAGAAACATAGCTTCTGTGGTAAATTAAAGACTTAAAGATGATGAGTTGTGAATTTAAAAATTATATTTACTAGTAATAGGTAATAAAAGTAGATATATAATATTAGAATTATATTTATTTTTCAAAAACAAAAATGGTGGGCTTCGGGCTAGCCTGGTTAACTTTCGGACTAGCCCCAATGGGATTTCGGCTAAACGGTCTGGGCCAAAAAGGCCCTAATTTAAACGGACGGAAATAACTTCGCCCTAGCCCATGTTTTTATCGGTTTAAACGGTCCGAGCCAACGAGCCACAACCCGTTTAACATCTCGAGTTTCAATGCAACTTTTACATACTTTTGTGATCTTTTGTTCATGTGTTGTTTTCTATATTGTTCTACTGTTTCTGGATTGTTTCTATGTTTGAATAATTGTTTATTGGTTGTTTCCACATTGTATTTGATGTTCTCAATTCATTGATCAAAATTTGAACTATGTTGTTTCTATTTATATTGTTTTTATATTGTTAATGTTTGATTTTTTCAAACATTATAAACTTTCAAATTTTTTTAGATTTTCTGGAAAAATTATAGAGTTATTCATTTTCTAGTACCTGACCTATAGGCACTTTGCTGGTTTGGTACCTGGCATTTCCGAGTTACCAATTTAGTACCTATATTTCACGTTTTTGTTTTTTATAAATTGGTACCTATTTGTTTTTAATGACAAAAAAGACCCCAAGAAAAATAAGTATACTCAAAATAAATTTCTGAGTATACTTATTTAAATTATAAAATCAATTAAAATCTTAATTAATTTAATTAATAAAATAAAAATAATTTTCCAAAAAATTAATGAATTTTAGAAAAAATAAAATTAATTACATTAAATTAGTAAATTAATAAACATAAATTAAAATTTAATTAATCAAAAAGAAAAATCAGTTATTTAACTAATTTTAAAAATTAAAATGAAAATAAAATAATTTAAAATTTAAAATTCAGATAGTAAATAAGAAAAATATTGCAATTTTTTTATTAATATATTAATTTTTAACTAATTTTTTAACCGAGTTTTAAAAAATAATTATTATAATTTATTTTATTTTTTACAATTCAGAATTCATTAATTTAATTTAAATAATAATAAGTTATTTCTTAATTAAATTTATTTTTTAAATTTAATTGTTCTAATTAAAACTCAACTTTTTAACCAAAATTAAAAGAATCTAGGGGGCATTTTTATCCTTAGAAGTGAATAGGTACCAATTTATAAAAGAAATGTGAAGTATGGATACTAAATTGGTAACTCGAAAATATCAGGTACCAAACCAGCAAAGTGTCTATAGGTCAGGTACTGTAAAATCAATAACCCTAAATTATAACCATTAACTTTTCAGTTTTTTTTGGGAGTTATTATAGAAGTTATTTTCACAATGAGACTAGAAGAACAACTCCCCTTGTGTCTAAAAAAGAACCAATACTCCATCTCAAAGTATGAGAATACATTAGTGCACTCAAAACTCACATTCTACACTAGATCTATCTCACACAAACTCACAACTCTCGAGTTCAAGAAATGATGTAAACAGTGCCACCAACACTCTTGATATCACTGAACTTCTGCATATTCTCTTACAATCTGTAATCTGTGTTCGATTTTTTATGCAGGCTTGTCCTTAAATAGATACCTGCAAGAGAAAAACTTCCTGCAAAGATTAAAGAAGAAACCACCATCCACTATATAAAAACTTCCCACAAGTTAGAAATAAAAAATTCTTAAGTATTTTTGTATCTTGTAAACAACATCATCTATTGAAGAGTTTTTGTTCTACAGTGAACATCGTACAAGTATTTTTTATACTTGTACAAAAAAATTAACTTCTTGTGTTCAATCATTTAATCTGTCTTTACTTCATATTTTGTGAAATTATGTTTTGTTTAAGTCTTTCGTTGTGTTTTCAAAAGTGCTGACAACACTTTCCACTGTACACTGTATTGTTTTTAGAATTGGACCCCTTCAATTCTTTCATATATTATTTCAATTTTTGTTCATGTATGAGTCTTCTAGTGTTTTTTTAGATTGTTTTCTGTGTTATTCTGTTGTTTGTTGGTTATTTCCACGTTATGTTTAATATTTCGATGCATAAGATCAAAAAATGAATTGTATTATTTCTATTCACGTGTTCTTTTTATATTGTGTTCAACGTGCCTTGTTTTGATATGTATTGTTTCTTCAATTTTGAGTAAAAGATTGACTATTTAAATATTTAATAGGGGCATAAATTATATTTCACTGAAATTTTATTGGTTGAAACATGTTTTAGACATGTTCGAAACATCGCGTCAAAAAATATGCAGAAAAATGCATAAGCATAAAAAGTCCAAGAAAAGAAAAGCTGGGAGCGTAAAAGTGTATATTGTCATAGAATGTAGGATAATTATATCCTTATCCTATTATATTATTAATTTGTTCGTTGATTATTGACTATAATTTACATAATAATTTTTGTGTCTTTTTGTTTTCATAATAAGTTCCCGAACCATCTAACGTAAGAAATTCTTGTGAGATTCACAAATCATAAAACATAACTAGATGTGACCCTCATGCAATGTCGGAGTTGTATATTTATGAGACCTCCATTTTATACTATGACACATGCATTTCCCTAATAGTTATATGAATTCTATATCCCTGCATTTTAATAATTTTAAAACAGCATCATACAATAGCCAATATGTAAGAAAACAATTTAATAATTTTTATCGATGAAGTCAAAAAAGAAAAAATATCATACTTCAATATAATAAAAAATATATTCAAGAATATGTATTTGTCTTCTTACTTAAATATATAATGATATGCATGAATATATATACTATATATAATATTGTGGAAATGGGTCAAATTGGCCATTTCCAACTGGAAAAGATTAAAAATAGCCAATTTTTTCAAACACATCTTTTTTAGCCATTTTGGGGTGTGAAATGACATCCATACTCTTTAAGCATATTACACTAGGTTTTATACCTCTCTTTCTCCTACCCCTCTTTCTCCTTTTCTCTTTTACTTTCACTTTCTCTCTTCAAATTTCAAAGACAAAATTTGACAGTGAATTTCCGGCAACCCATTTTCCCGATCGGAATCTCGAAATAATGTAAGCATTTTGTTCTCTATCTCATTCTTTATTCATTTCACTATCGTATTTAGTTTGAGGTTGGGTGTAGAATAGATCTGAAAACCATAGACATGAAAAAAAAAAATCAATTCGAAATAAGCTCGAACAACAGCCTGCACAGCTGACTCGAATCGAGTTAGCTGTGACTCGAATCGAGTTCACGTAACTCGACTCGCCCAGAATCTAACTCAATTCGAGTCAGTCAACACCGTAACTTCAATTCGAGTCACCGTGATCATTGTTCATGTTACGATTTGATAATTCTTTTTGTCTGTTTTTGTTGGTTTCAGATGGAGGATGATAAAGTTATAATTGTCCATAGTGGTTTTTGGGATGGTAGTTTCTATAGGAATGGTAAAGAAGTACTCGTTTTTACGTCGTTGTGGACAATATCATATAGTGGGTTTGTGGATATAGTTCATAACGTTGTAAATGGTGATCGACATTTGTGTGAATACAAATTACACTTTAATGCCAATCAAAGGTGGTTACGAGGTTAAGTCTTTGATTATGTGTGAACGGGATCTTCGACGAGTAACTGAGATTTTCAAAGATCCCCGAATATTTGTGACCTTGCAACCAAAAGATCATGGGATGGTGGGGACTTCGTACACCGGAAATGGCAATCCACATGGTTTTATGAACCTAATGGCTGCTCAATCGTATTCATATGGTATCGGCAGTCAATTTATGCCCTTAAATCCATATAATTCTCAGTACGACATGAATTATATACATGGTCCACCACAGTGTATGCTAACCTATATGCAACATGCTGCGCCTCAACCAACGTCTGTGCAACACGTAGTGCCCGATAATTGTCCAAGTAAATCTCCTATCTTGGAGCATCAAACGAGAATCAATAATAGTGATCATGTGGATGTTGATGATGATGATGATGATGATGATGATGATGGTGGTGGTGGTGGTGGTGGTGGATTTTAATGATGATTTTGGGCGGTATGATGATGTTGGGCGGTATGATGATTTCGGTGGTTATCAACATAACCAACAAGATGCACAATTTGTTCCTGATGACCGTAAAGGGAATGACGGTGACACATCCAATGAAGAAGATGACGATCCAGAGTACGACGTTGACAGTGACTAGTCCGTCGATTGATTTATGATCACTATGGATGGGAAAAAGATGACTATTTTGTTCCCGATGACCGTGAAGAGAATGATGTGAACAATGATATCATAGGAGACAATGACGAGCATGTTCTTCAGAATAGACGATTTCCAATCCATAAGGTACCTCATGTTGATGCCAACGAAGTAGATAATGAGAACGCTGATACGGAGCTCCCAATGGTTAGGTCTAAATATGCTTGGATGGCTCCTGGAACGTCTTATCAGTATCCCGACCCTGATTCCATTCCACAAGAACCACCTAATATTGAGCGTGGCTTATTCAAAGGTGCAGTGCTTGAAAGCAAGGAAGAAATGGTAACAAAGTTGGGCTTCTACCATCTGCACCACATGTAACTCGAATTCGAGTTACCTTTTTCTGTAACTCGAATTTTCGAGTTACCCATGTAACTCGAAAATCGCGTCCGTCTTCTTCTTCTTCTTCTTCCCCTCTCTCACACTTTCCGCCATTAACAACATATGAAGCTCACCAAAACCAAACCCACCATCTAAAACCTATAATTTCTACAATAAATCCTAACCTAAAACACTTATTGACAATTTAAAACAACAGAAATACATTAAATAGGAAATAGGGTTCGATTTAAAAACAAAAAAAAACTAGAATTTCTACCTGAGAACAACAAATTATTGACAATTTAAAACAAGGAAATAGGGTTCGATTTACATACCTGAGAAGAAGTCGAAGCACCCTCCATATCCTCGCTCGCTCGTCGTCGTCGCCATCTCTCCTTTCGCCGTCGCCGATTCGGTAGGGGGAGAATTTTGGAGATTTCGAGTGACAATTTTGGGGGAGCAGTGTTCGAGTTAGACAATAGTAGTATTTGGGAGAACTATTTAGGCTTAAACTACTAAAGGGCAATTATGTCTTTTTGCACCCCAAAATGACTAAAAAAGATGTGTTTGAAAAACATGGCTAAAAAAGATTTTCAATTGGCCAAAAAGGCAAAAAAAAACCCAATGTATAATATTTGTATATATATTTTGAGATATTTTTTCAATCAAAACAACTATTTTTAATTAAATTTAATATATCAACTTAAATACAATTCTATATAATTATGGATAAATGGGCTTAGCCCAAATTACAACTATACATATATCACAAATAGCCCAAATACATGAATATACAAATTGATGTCCAATAGCCCTAAATAGAGCTAACAACTTGGGCCCGGCTTGGCGTCAAATATGGAGGCTCGAAAAGGATCGGGCATAGCCCAGCCTAATGGCCTGATTGGCCCGACTGGCCCGAAGCAAAATACACTACACGAGCTAGGTTAGGCCATGAAAATATTGGCTCCACGGAATTTCAGCCCGGCCCGGCCTAAATGCCAGCTCTAGCCCCGAATGCATAATTATAAAGCTTATTACCAAGTAAATTTTTGAGTAAATATGTACTATATTTTTATATAGTATGTTTATTTTTTATTTTATTTATGCAATATGGGTGTTAAACTGAAGATCGTAAAAAAAATGATTAAATATTATATATTATACGTCTTAAAAACATATCAAAAACCAATATGTTGTTAAGTTTTTAAAAAGAAAAAAATATATAATAATTAATAAAATACACACGTAGATTTTGAAAACTAATTTTTATATAAATCTAGTTAAGGTACCTTAAAAGTTGACTACCAAAAACTATAATATATAACTACTTTTTATAGTATTGTGAAATGCATTTTCGTAATATTATACAGAGACCTTTCTTTTTATATAGATATAGATATTGAAATTATCGTATAATCTTTAATCATTGAATTGAAATCAACTTACTCATATTGTCCGTACGTAAGCATATATAAAATCAGACATAGTCGTGAAATATTATCTACTTACACGTAATTCTTTAAATTGATGGTGCGAATTAATCTTAGATCATAATATATATATATATATATATATATATGGTATTATCATATGAACATTCAGTACAATTTTTTTTTAAACGAAGTACATATTTATTTAAATGCCTAAATAGGTAGCAAGAAAGTTTCGAGATGCAGATAACTAAGATATATGTAGCATGCTTATAAATTAATTTGCTTCCTCTCAGCAGTCAGCAGTTAGGAGAAAAGAGAAATTTTAGAAACAAAAAGTTATTTTCTTTTTTTTTTTTAAAAAAAAAAAAACCACTAGGCACTTGGTAGGGGTGGCAAATCGTGTTTCCTGTCGTCGACACGATAACGACACGACACGACAAGGTCAAATACGAACACGGCACGGTAAGGTCCGTAAGGATCTGCTCCGACACGAACACGAACACGAAAATTTTCGAATCTACACGATACAACACAATTTGATACACTAAGTCAAAAATAAAAAGAAATTGATTTATACGTTAATACACAATAACACATTACACGATATGACACGATATTATACGACACTACACGATATAAACATACAAATATCAGGTTATCGTGTCACTAACATGTAAACGTGTAATTATCATGTCACTAACAAGTAAATGTGTCCTTATCGTGTTCTTATTGTGTCACTATTGTGCTCTCGTGTCCTTATCGTGTTTACACGAGCATAACACGCACACGGTACAAAATTTTCATACCCTATCATGTCGACACGATAAGACTAAATACTAACCCGTTATTTTCGTTTTATTTTCGTATTGTGATATCGTAACGTGTCCAGAATTGCCAATTTAGTTGGTATGTGTGTAGTGTTGATCTAATTTAGTTTTTAAGTAATAGGAGGGGGTGCAGTCACTTGTGCTCTTCAATATTTTGGTCGGCAGACCACACCATATGCCATTTATACTTGTAGGGAAGATTTCCTTTTGGACAGCTGTTAGTGAACTGTTCTTTTCTTTTTTTCCTTTTCTTTTTTTGTTTTCTTCTAAATTTTCTTTTTTTGTTTTCTTTTAAATTTCCCCCTCATTCTGATTTTCTTTCTTAAATATATTCAATCAAATTTTCTTTATTTTCTTGTTACTTTTTCATCTATTATTTTCCTTGGAGGGATGTGGGAAATAACCTTATATCATTTTATCTGATTATATGATTGCCGTAACATTTATCTGTCTCAAATGGCTATTTTGATAAATTAAGATAATCAATGATATGAATATATATATATATGTAAATTGTATATAATTAAATAGAATGCTCCAAAATAGGGGTAACACTTGGGTTAGACTGTCTGACGGGTCTTTTCTGTTAGACCGATCCAACTAGACCCGGATTTTTTTTTTTTTGTAATTTCATGCATTAGTGGTATTTTTGTAATAGTGGAAATGTGTTAAAATGACCGCTTCCATAATGAGAAAAAATAAAAAATAGTCATCTTTTGTAAACACGTGTTTTTGTAGCCATTTTTGTAATACCTGAGCCTCTCACTACTCACTAGGCCAATATAGTTCATGCATTATATGTTGTTTATTGTTGCTTACATGACATTGGTGTTTTCATCCATTTATATCATTTTATATGGCATGATAAACTTCAGCTTTCACATAGAACTGCGCGACCTCCTCCACGTAGGTTATTTGAAACTCCATTGTGAGAAAAGGTTTCAGCCCAGACTTCTCCACTTTCTC
Organism: Rehmannia glutinosa; assembly: GCA_016081115.2. Taxonomy (NCBI): domain Eukaryota; kingdom Viridiplantae; phylum Streptophyta; class Magnoliopsida; order Lamiales; family Orobanchaceae; genus Rehmannia; species Rehmannia glutinosa. Next base: position 34,892,836 of record CM071927.1, read on the forward strand.
GGTTATTTTCTTCACAAGGGTTTCGTCGAACCCCTGTTTGATCATTCCTTCAAAATCCACGGTAGAACCAGTGTGGATTTGTTTTCCCAACTTAACAAAATCGTAAGTAGATGCCATTTCTTGAAGATTTACCGAACGAAACTTTGAAAGTGTGCTTTTGAAAATCTGTAGGGTTTCGAGAGAAAAATTTCTTTCTTTGCTTTTGAGAGAGATGAACAGTTTGTGTAAAGTGAGAGAAAAACGGACGAAATGGTATATGTATGGGTTATGAAGGGACGTGCGGACGGTTTTTGAAATTTGATCAAATAGTTTATTCTAAATTATATGATGTAGTCTTCTTTATCAAGCCTATAAATAGGCATGTTCTTAGCATTCTGTAAAATCATCCCGAGAGGGATCGATCAGTAGAGGGCAATCCCCAAGAGGGATCAAGTGAGCATCACAGTGTAAAGCAATCTGTGAGCAATCACATGAAAAGAGTAAAACCGATAATTCCTTCAATTTATTTCTCAATGCCTCTCACATTTTCATACTTACACCCGTATACCCAACAGAGGTCGGCCAATATTATTGCTCACCGAGTTGCATGTTTTGCTTCTTCTTTTTCTTCCCCGTTTGCTTGGACGGAGGAATTTATTCCTTTTTGGATCAAAACATTTGTAATGTAACTTCTCTGATGGTAATATTACAAGTTGTTTTCCTCGAAAAAAAAATATACATATTATGTTAAAACATATATATATATATATATATATAGTTATACTTGTACCCCACTCTTACATATGTAATATATGAATATAATATGCATATTCCTATATGCATGCACATATTACGTGTGTGTATATATACATAGATTTACATACTATATGTTATTATATATATTGAATCTAATCTAGTTATTACTTATATATATGGGGTTTTGATATATTTACATTTAATTTCCTGGCATTGTTTCTAATTATAAAGTCATTTCAAATTAAATATTTTATACAACATCTTCTCGAACAATATTGCAATTATAATCACTCATATACCTATTGGTGACACCTTTCATTCCTAAATTTACCACGTGTAATCTTGTAACCTTTTGAATAGCTACCACGTGTAACTTAATAGCTAGCTTCTAGTAGTCCGACAACTAAATATCATATAAGGGTTCTACAATTCCTGACTGAGAACAGATTCACAAAAGGCAAAGTAGATAGAACACTCTTCAGAATTCAAGATGGGAAGAGTATACTGCTTGTTCAAATATATGTGGATGACATCATCTTTGGATCCACAAACAAAGAGCTATGTGATAAATTCTCAAATCTCATGCAAAGCAAATTTGAAATGAGCATGATGGGAGAGCTGACATTCTTCCTAGGACTCCAAGTAAAACAGTGAAGGATGGAACCTTTATAAGTCGGACAAAGTACACCAGAGAATTAATGAAGAAATTTGGTATGGAAGAGAAGTCTTACGTAAAAATACCAATGAATACATCGATCAAAATGGATATGGATGCATATGGCAAGCCTCGTGAATCAAACAAGATACTGAGCACTTATTGGATCACCGTTTCTATCTCACAAAGTAGGCGGACATCACCTTTGCGATGGGTGTATGTGCAAGATTTCAATCTGCTCCAAAAGAAAGCCATATGACTGCAAAACCAAGAGAATATTGAGATATTTAAAGGGAAGCCAAGAAGTTGGCTTATCGTATCCAAAGGAAGGTGGATTCAAGCTAATTGGTTATTGATTCGACTATCTTTGGATGTAGAGTTGACGGAAGAGTACTTCAGGTACATGTCAAATGGTTGGAAATAGGTTAACTTCCTGGTTTAGCAAAAGCAAAATTCAATTGCCACATCCACAATCAAGCGGAATACATAGTCATGCGGGCTTGTTGTGCCCAAGTCTTATGGATGAGACAAAGAATGAGAGACTATGAAGTTGAAGAAAAGGAAATTCCAATTATGTGTGATAACACAAGTGCAATTGCAATCACTCAGAATCCTGTGTTACACTCAAGAACAAAGCACATTGATGTCAGATACCATTTCATAAGAGACCATATTGAAAATAAGGACATCACCTTGGAATACATCTCAACTGATAAGCAGTTAGCTGATATATTCACAAAACCATTATGTGAATCAAGATTTGAAGAACTCAAGCATCATTTAGGGTTAATTGAGCTGAGTTGACACTCAGAAGACTCAAGGAAAAGAGATGGAACATGAAAAGATGGAAAAAGATCAGAGCTCTTGAAACAGCTAAGTGAATCAGCCGTATCGGAAAGTCAGCTGCAACGAGTTAGCTGACAGCTGAGTCACGAAGTGGATAGAGAGAAGAGGAGTTGAATCAGCTAAGAAGCAAGCTGAGTCATTTATGAGCAAAGTGACAAAAACGCAGTCGTTTCTACTAAGCGGGAATATTTTTAAGAATGACGTCAGCGTAATTATGACGTGTACAGTCAAAAGCTGCATACCAAGCTTATGATATAAATGTTGCCGCATTAAATGCGAGAAATTAAATGTAAATCGGCGTGCAAAATCTGAGCCGTTAAGGTTTGGTAAGATTCATTCATAACAACACACTTAGTGCATTGCTCCACCAATATCAAATGGGTTGTTGAAGTGGATTTGTAGAATGCCAAGTGTAATTGCAAATTATATTTTAACACCCCCTCTTAATTTGTAATTTGGACATTCTTTCGAAGTTGCTCCAACTTTGAATTGTTGAAAATATTCTTTTGCAACTAAGCTTGATTTGTGCTTGGAAGTTTTGGTTTCCGTCACGATATCATATTTTCGCACCTTGTTGTGAATCTCACCTTAAATGACGGTAACCCTTTTTTTTATCCCCTCTCCTTTTTTTTTTAAATCTTCAATGCATCTTTTGATATTTTTACACCCATAATTTGCGGAAGAATAGATCGAACTATCCCTTGGTGCATAAATGACAAAACTCTTGCATCTTTGGTCTTGTTCTCTTTATGCTATTTCTTAGCTGCTTTTGTTAGCGATTCTTCCTCCTTCGGAGTATATGTGTTATACTCTCTCTTCAACGATATCCCAAAGTTCATGGGACACGAACAACGTTCTCATTTGAGTAACATTCTTCAACAAAGATAGAAATACCTTGTTCGATAAATGTGAATGCAATTTCACTATTGTTGGCTGAAGCCATTTTTTTAGATTGGAGGAGTTATCAGGCCAAGGGATGGCTCTGATACCAAAATTGTTGGGTATACGGGTGTAAGTATGAAAATGTGAGAGACATTGAGAAATAAATTGAAGGAATTATCGGTTTTACTCTTTTCATGTGATTGCTTACAGATTGCTTTACACTGTGATGCTCATTTGATCCCTCTTGGGGATTGCCCTCTACTGATCGATCCTTCTCGGGATGATTTTACAGAATGCTAAGAACATGCCTATTTGTAGGCTTGATAAAGAAGACTACATCATATAATTTAGAATAAACTACTATGATAAGGTTTGGTAAGATTCATTCATAACCACACACTTAGTGCATTGCTCCACAAATATCAAATGGGTTGTTGAAGTGGATTTGTAGAATGCCAAGTGTAATTGCAAATTATATTTTAACAACCTCTTCATATGAAAAAACATTTCAACCCGGATACTGTCAAGCCGACTCTTGATATCATCCACCGTAGTGCCAATATACCCATGGTTCTCCAATGGCGACGTGACTGCTTGCACTGCCAATAAAGAATATGTTGCGACGATTACTCTCGTAAACTGTTTCTGTTGTAGAAATTGTAGCCCATAGTTAATCGCTAAAAGCTCACCTTCAAAAACTGAATTTGGCTTGCTTACTTGTCTGCCAAACACCCAAATCAACACCCCGTGAAACGATCCCCCAAATCATTGTAGCACATCCCGTTGAGGCGGACTACACCGGCCGGTGGTGGTAGCCATTTATCTTCCGATTGGTTGCTCTTTGAGGCCCACTAATATGCAAAATGTTTTTGCTCTCCGAATTTCGATATCCTCTACACGGTTCCACACCTCCATATCATGTATCACGCATTAAATAATTCCAAACTCAAGTCGATAACAATCTTCAAAATCTTAATTATATTTCTCAACCACCAAGCAAAATCAAATCTCCAAAAATTGTGTACGCAAATCCCAAAATTTAGAGTTTTTCCACAACAATTTAATTGCATTGCATAAGTAGAGGCTACCGATAGAATCCATACTAAAACCACATAATGTGCATTTCACTGGTGACACAAATTTGCCCTTGAATAATGTTGAAGTTCGCCACCAAAAATTCTTTGAGACAAACTCCACAAAAATTCCACCACCCCCATTCTCAATTAAATAAATAACCCCATCTCAAGTCGATAACCATCTCAAACTTAATATATTCCCTTCGGATCAAATCTCCAAAACCGTCTGTCACGATTATTGCTAGCACCGATAGGAAGCTGAAGGATTTTCACTTTGGAGTGTTCGAGACTCCTATTCCACTTTGCCCATTCTCAATTAATTCAGTTGTAGGTTCGAGGATTGTAGTATTTTTTTCCGTCATACTCGGTATCCACTTATCATTGAAAATAGAGATAGATCTCCCATTCTGCACCTTCCACACCAAACCTTTTGCCATAATCTCTTTACTCCAGTGAAGGGATCGCCAAATGTACGAGGGAGTTGAACCAATCGGTGCATCCATAATATCCATATGTTTAAAATATCTCGCTTTAAGTACTCGACTCAACAATAATTCCGGACATCTAATAATACGCCATATTTGTTTAGCCAATAGAGCCTTGTTGAAAGATTCGAGCTTGCGAAAACCCATTCCCCCAAGGCACTTCGGCTTACAAAGCTCCTCCCACCGTGTCCAATGCATCAACTTTTTACCATTGTTCATTCCCCACCAAAAATTAGCGAGTTCTGCCTCAATTTCTGAACATAGTCCACTTGGCAGTCGGAAACATGACATAGCAAAGGTCGGTATGGATTGTAACACCGACTTAATGAGAATCTCTTTACCCCCGACTGAGAAAAAATTATTTCTCCACCCCTGTATCCAACGCAACACCCTGTCTTTCAAGTAGTTAAATTGAACCCGTTTGCTACGTCGGGAGACCCAAATACAATTGATGTCCTCCTACAACCAGAATGGTAAGCAAATTTTTGATCTGATTACTATAATGTCATCTTCTGTATTTGGGCTAAATGACAAGGCAGACTTCTCAAAATTAATTAACTGGCCTGATGCTTTACCATACTCCGTAAGGCATTTTCGGATTTGTGCACATTCTTCATTATAAGCTCGAAAAAACAACAAACTATCATCAGCGAAAAAGAGATGCGAAATAGATGGTGTCGAATTCGCAATTTTAATACCATGTATAAGTCGTTGTTGTTCCAAATTCGTGAGCATAGCCAATAATCCTTGTGCACAAATGGCAAACAAATACGGCGAGAGCGGATTACCTTGCCGGAGTCCTCGATGTGGGACTAAACTGGGAGTCAACTTATTATTTATAGAGAAATTGTAGCTGACCGAGTTAATGCATCTCATTATTTTTGAAACCCACTCTTCTGCAAAACCCATACGTGACATTTAGCCTCCAAGAAACGCCATTCCACCCGGTCATACGCTTTGCTCATGTCTAATTTTAGTGCAGCATAACCCCTATTGCTCGCTCGATGTTTTCTAAGCCAGTGTATGCATTCAAACCCCAGTATTATATTATCAGTAATCATCCACCCCGGTACAAAGGCACTTTCAGGATCATCAATAATATGTTGGAGTGCCGAGTGAAGTCTGTTCGTTAAGGCCCGTGCTACTATTTTATATCATACATTGAAAAGAATAATGGGTCGGAATTCCTTGACCAACATAGGATTCGCCACCTTCGGGACCAGCGTGATAATCGTTTTATTCCAATTCGCCAGTAAGGCCCCATTATTGAGAACATCCGAATCGCCCGTCACACATCGGGTCCCACTATATGCCAGTATTTTTGGAAAAAAAGGGCAGGCATGCCGTCCGGCCCCGGAGCTTTATCGGGATGCATATCAAATAGAGCCCTTTTCACCTCATCATCTCCAAACTGGTTGCATTGTACACTATTGATATGGTCCGTGATTTTGGGCGTGATACATCCTAAGACACGTTCAATATCATCGTCCGATGGTGTCTCTGTTGCAAAGATATCGTTGAAGTAATCCATCACAATGTCGGACATCACTGAAAATTCCGTACAAAAATCCCCGTGCTTAGATACCAAACCTTTGATATGATTTTTAGCTCTCCGTTGCGATGCATAAGAGTGAAAAAATTTCGTGTTGCTATCCCCCCACGAAAGCCAGTTGGCCCGACTCCTTTGTTTCCAGTACACCTCTTCTTTCAAGATGAGGCGTTCAACAATTTTTTTCTGATTCAGCAATATGTTCATGAGAACTTCCCCATTTTGCCGCAGTTTTCATATTATCGAGTTTAACCTGCTCTTCTTTAATTTTTCTTGGCAGGTTATGGAAACGAGCAGCTGCCCATCGGCTAAGGGCACTACTTACTGCTTCAATTTTGGAGTGTAGTCTGCCAAGTGTTTCGTCTGATTTCCAGCTAGACTCGATAACCTCTTCGCACTCATCTTCCAACGCCTAATGAGCTTCAAAGAAAAAATGACGTGCATCTTTTTGTGGCCTTGTCATATGTATATTATCACTGCCCTGCAAGTGCAGATGGATTGGTCTATGATCCGAGTGATAGAAATCCAGATAGTTTATATATGCGTTAGGATAGGCAAGCCTCCACTCAATGTTTCCCACAAAACGATCCAGCCTTGCCATAACAAGTTCTTCTCCCTTCCTTCTGTTGGCCCAAGTAAAGAATTCACCATTGCAATGTAAGTCTTGTAGTTCACATTCTTCTAAAATTTCCCAAAAGTCGAGCATGCCCTTCGAATTCCGTGGCGGTCCCCCTCCCTTTTCCACACCATAACATAATCCTTTAAAATCGCCTCCAACCATCCATGGCAGCCTACGGAGTTGAGGGATAGAATTCAGTCGTCGTAGTAATTGCCACGAGGCACTTCTGAGCTTGGCGTCTGGATTGCCATAAAAACCTGTGAACCTCCATTCCTTTTCCAAATGCTGGATAATGCAATCAATGTGCCCTTTTGAATAAGATTGGATATGGACATCCAAAGGTTCCTTCCATAATAACGCAAGACCACCGCTTTTGCCGACACTGTCCACAACGAACAATCCATCAAATTGTAAAAGGTCCTTCCATCTTCTCGTTTGGGTCTCTCTCATTCTAGTTTCACTTAGAAATAAGAGAGATGGGCTCTTTTCGGCGATGAGACGCCGTAGTTCTCGGAATGCTCTAGGGTTCCCAAGCCCTCGAGCATTCCAAACGATGCAACTGCAACCACCGCCGCTAAAATATCATCTGTCACCATGGTATCATAGATATGGGCTTTTTTCCTTAACGGGCTCTGAACTTCATCATCTTGAGTTTATTCTTGTGCATCTAAAATTCTCTTAGTACCTTTTTTAATCGTGCTTGCTTCTTTATCCACCATTTTACCTCCTGCATTACGAGCCCGTTTCTTCCATTTGTTAGGGTTGTGGGCGTGAATTTTTGCATTTCTGGCCTGATTTCTAGGAGTCGAATATAAGGCGTCGTCCAGTGTATCGTCCTCCTCTAGCCCCAGTATATCCTTCCCCTTTGAGGAACTATCTGCAACCATAAGTGTGTTTGTGATTTGTCCTTCACTCTATGTTATTGCTAGTATTGCCCTTTTTAAAGTTCCTTAATCATTGGCTTGGTCTGTTACATCATCTTGTATTTCCACAACTTTCGCCAAATGATCTGAATTATTTTGTTTTTCCGACGATGAATTCCCATCTCCTTTAGCCGGTGAGCTTTGTTTATGTGGTGAATAGGGTTTTCGCTTCGTACTGCTCACATGCGTTGAGGCTCTAAGCCAAGCTCCGAATTGAAGTTTTCTCTTATCCGTCGTATCATCTTCACAGTCCCTATGGTTGTGGCTGATGCGGCCACACGCGTAGCAAAAATCCGGCAATTTTTCATATGTAAGTAGGATAAGAACATCATCCTTATTTTGTCCAACCTCAACCCTCACAAACCGCTTCAACGGCTCTGATAGCTTAATCTGCACTGCCGAATGAACTTTCCCAGTATTCCACCTCCTTCACCTTCATCAATCTCCATCAGTTCACCAATTTGCCAACCAACTTTCTCCATAATCAGCTTATGCATGAAGGCAATTGGCACATTACGGCACTGTACCCAGATTGCAACTGAGTCAAATTCCATTGTGTTGGGGGTTTGGAAACCTTCTAGCTCCTTGAAAATTACCAAATTATTGAATAGATTCCATGGTCCCTCTTCAAGCGCTCTTCTTTGATCGACCATGGAGGTGAATTCACAAATGAAAAAATTATCTCCCGCGGATTCAATTTCAATATTTTTGTAGCCTGTACAATTCTTGGCATCTGTTGCCGAAAGACATTGCGAACCACTGATTTGGATGAGAACACCTTTGCTATCAAACACCTTCTTTGTTTTTCTTCTCCAATCTTTAAGGTTTCTGCATTGAGAATAACTTTTCATGTTTCATTGTTTTGCGATATTTTTATTTCTTCTAAAAGCCTTGAGATTTCAGTTGGATCCATAGCCACCAAACACGTAAAGCCTGCACTCAGATTCTGGACAACAGATCGAGTGAAAAACTCGCACCCTAGCAAGAAGCCTACCCACACTCAGAGAAACCCTATGGAAACCCTAGGAGGGATTTTGATTGCAATTCATATATGTATATTTATGTTTACTTAATTAGTTGGGCACCGCCTTAACCATGATATCAGATAAACATATAAACTCCACTCTCTTTCATTAAATTAACACAACACACATGCTAATAGAAATTCAAAAGAACAAAGAAATAACGAAACTCGGCGACGAAATCGGAAGCTCGAAGGGATTAAAGAAACAATCTCGGTAAAGTTTTTAATTTATTATTTAATTTTAGCCCATTTCTTAGTAGTTGCCGATTAGGAATATGATTCTTAAATTTCTGTTTTAGTTCTTTTGATTAAGAAAAATAGGAACTAAACCATATAAATCAAATAAAATGAAAGATTAAGCTTGCTATATTCTGAAATATATTTTGATGGGAGATATGCTTTTAATTATTTTTTAAAAAAAAAAAAAAAAAAAAAACAATACGAGTTTAATTACAACAAATATAAATGATGTTTAACATAGGATAGTTACATACAGATAGTTATATTTTTACTACTCTAATTTTTGAATGATATAGATTATATGAAAAGAGGGATGTGTTTAAAAGTTTTAATTAAGTGTAACACCTATATATATCTTAAAGCTTAATTATTACTTAATTAATTATAAGATTTGGAGTCTTTTAACATGATTCATATCCTATGTGTTTACAGGTCTTATATCCTTTAAGAGGATTCATATCCTATAAGATCGAAGGTCCTTTAAGAAATACAATTTATCTAATTTTCAATAGATTATCCAAGGTTGGGGAAAAAGGTAAGTAAAAATCCATCTGCAACTGTAATGCATGAATATAGTATTGTGTGAATTGATTGTATTATATGTGATTGTGGTATCTTGTTGAATATACGCGGATATTATATGTTTCATAATTGGCTTGTATGATGTTGCAATATAGTGCTTGGTGAGCCATTGAACATGTCATTCACAACATTTGTACGTGCATGCATATTACAAGAGGATGTTCGTATGCACGAAAATATTTTCTGGAAGAAAATGGTTATTTGTTGACCACTGCTAGTGCACCGAGGTACTCTGGGCGTGCTTATGATATATGTTTAGGTATAGCAGGTGGGATACTTCCTGGTGAACACAGAGCTAGATAGGAGATGGGCTCTTGGTGGGTCACAGGAGGATCGTCCATTTGTGAGTACCTATATGTGGCCCTGCGGGGTGGGATACTTCTTGGCGGACATTAGGAACGCAAGTAGGGGACCATTGGTTGGGCCGCGGGAGGATGGTCCACACGTAAATCCATACTGATATTATTGGCCATTTGATTATTGTTGTGTGCAGAGCTCTTTTCCGGTGCATAGTAGTTGGGCCAGGGGCCCAAATGAAAGATAATAATTTTGAATAAAGTATTTTGCTTCATGGATTTTACATGTTAGCATTACATGTTGGAAAAGCATCATTATTCTTTGGACATGCATGATTTTTACTTGCTGAACTTTAGCTCATGTAGTTCATGCATTGCAGGTGAGCATAGGAATGCATGAGCTTTTAGCTTACTGTGCAGTGCTGGAGTTCCTTCAGGTTTTGCGGATCATGGATATGGATGACGACCTGTTGGGCTATGTTGATGGGTCACTTTCTCTTTTTGGTCCTGTATTATATTTTGGTTTAGGGTTGTACTCTCTTTTGGAAACTCTTATGTAAATATGTACATGTAAATAGCTGGGTGATGTGGATTATGTGTTTGGTCAGATGGATGTTTGTTGTGTTTAATAACAGGGTTTGTTACCTCTTTGCTTGTGGATATGGGTCGTCATTTTCTTACAAGTAAAGTGATCTTGCTTGTTCGTTATTAAAATGTCACAGGAGAAAAAAAAATGTACAGGTATATAGGGTTACATTGTCAAATTTCACTTTTTATATTGCTTAGTAATGTAGCAATAGGGGTGGGCGTCACAATTTTGGCCAAGCAAATGATATTAATACCCTTTAAGCATATTACATCAGGTCATCTTCCTCTCTTTCTCATTTTCACTTTCTCTCTCTGACTTTCGGTTCTAGCACTAAATTTTCCGGCGGATATGTTTTTCGACAGAATCTCGAAACAATGTTAGCATTTTTTTTATCTAGCTCATCCTTTTATTCATTTCAGTATCGTAGTTATTTGGGGTTGGGTATATACTATATTTGAAAACCGTAGACTTGAAAAACCAGATCGAAATAAGCTCAAACACCAGTCTGCAGTGTAACTCGACATCTAACTCGATGTCGAGTCAGATGCTTTTCGAGTTACTTGTAACTCGATGTCGAGTTACATGTCAGCCTTTATATATATATATATTCAGTTCTTTTATTTGATAATATGTTGGTGTTGGTTTCAGATGGATGATGATAAAGTCATAATTGTCTATAGTAGTTTTTGGGATGGTAGTTTCTATAGAAATAGTTAAGAAGTACTCGTTTTTTACATCATTGTGGACAATATCATATAATGAGTTTTTGGATATTATTCATAACGTTGTGAATGGTGACCGACAATTGTGTGGATACAAATTACATTGTTTAATGCCAACTAGGAGTGGTTCTGAGGTTAAATCTTTAATTATGTGTGAACGAGATCTTCGAGTAGCTAAAATTTTCAAAGATCCTCGAATATTTATAACCTTGCAACCAAATGATTATGGGATGGTGGGGACCTCGTACACCGGAAATCACAATCCAAATGATTTTATGAACCTCATGGCTGCTCAATCTTATTTTTATGGTATCGACACTCAATTCATGCCCGTAAATCCATATAATTCTCACTACGGCACAAATTATATACATGGTCCACCACAGTATATGCCAACCTATATGCAACATGATGTGCCCGATAATTGTCCAAGTAAATCTCGGACCTTGGAGCCTCAACCAACGTTTATGCAACATGCAGTGCCCGATAATTGTCCAAGTAAATCTCCTGACTCCTATCTTGGAGCATCAACCGAGAATCAATAGCAGTGGTCATGTGGATGGTGATAATGATGATGATGGTGGTGGTAGTGGATTTAATTATAATTTTAGGCAGTATAATGATTTCGGGGGTCGTGGCCATTATAATGACCAAGATGACCAGGATGTTGTTGGTGATGAACATAAACAACAAGATAAATAATTTGTTCCATCGGGGGACAATGATGGTGACACATCCATGGAAGAAGATGACAATCCAGAGTACGACAAACGCATTAGATATTTACATAAACCAGTAGGTCCTTGAGCGGATCCTACATTAGCCCCAAGACATTGGTCTCGAACTAGAAAAGTAAATGCTTGAGCCTGAGAAGCTTCTGGTGACGATAAACTTGTCCGTCGATTGATTTTTGATCACTTTGGATGGGAAAAAGATGACTATTTGTTTTGGATGACTGTGAAGGGAATAATGCGAACAATGAAATCATAATAGGAGACAATGACGAACATATTCTTCGGAATAGATGAATTCTAATCCATAAAGTATCTTCTGTTGATGCCAATGAAGTAGATAATGAGAACGCTAAACATATGGAGCTCCCAATGGTTAGGTCACAATATGCTTGGATGGTTCCTGGAACGTCATATCAGTATCCCGACCCTATTTCAATTCCACAAGAACCACTTAACATCGAGCGTGACTTATTTAAAGATGTAGTGCTTGAAAGCAAGGAAGAGTTGGTAACAAAGTTGGGCTTATACCATCTACACCATCGTGTGGAGTATAGAACAACACGGTCTTTGACTTAACATTATGAGGCAGTTTGCATACATAAAGGATGCAATTTCTTACTTCGTGCAAATGCTATCCAAGGAGGAAGCTGGAAGGTGACTAAATTTGAACAACCTCATACATGTGAAGCAAACCTAAGTAGACATGCTCCTCGACAATTGCCTTTGAAGATTATTGGAGTCCTGTTTGTGCCAAGACTACTAAAGGAGGAATGATCCCTTAAGCCTAGGGATATTATTGATGAATTGTCTGATGAACATGCGATATATATTTTGTATGACAAAGCACTAAAATCACAACATCGTGCTTACAGCTACATACATGGTGACCACTTACAGTCTTGGAGGATGTTACATGCATTCTTGTACATGTTGAAAAAAGAGAACCCTAGTACAATTGCACTACACAAGACTGATGATGATGATAGATTCAAGTATGTTTATATTGCCTTACATACGTCAATTAAAGGATTTAGTGTGTGTTGTAGACCTGTAATTGTTGTTGATGGCACACACACCTAAAGTACAAGTTTAAAGGTGTGTTGTTTGTTGCGGTTATGAAAGACGGCATTGAATAAGTGTTTTCATTAGCATTTGGTGTGGCTGATAAGGAGTGGGCGGATCATGAGAATAGTTTATGAAGCAATTACGCAACATGTACCGATGTCCTGAAAATATGCTCAATGTATTCGATCGTCACATAAATATTAAGAATACAGTTGGCAGTGTATATCCTGACGCTGCGCATGGTATATGCACATATCACTTGATTCAAAAAAAAATTAGAAATTATCGATGTCAAGTGGTGAGCTTATACCAAAAGGTTGCGTACACTTATTCCCCTGGAAGATTCAAGAAGATTATAGACCTGATTCAAAATGCAAACAAAAATGGCCTACGAGGAGTTGGTTAGGGTTGGAACAAAAAGGTGGGCACGTGCACGTTGTCCAGTTAGACATTATGGGTTCATGACATCGAATGCAGAGAGGGTTCTTAATGCTAGACTTGTCTGGTCAAGGAAATTGCCAATTTATTTGTTGTTCGATTCTATTTAAAACCTCATTTAGGAGTGGTTCCACGAGCGATAAATTGCAGCACAAAATATGAATAATGAAGTCAACACAAATATAGTCAAGAGATTGATGGAAGCAAGTGCACTAGCTGAGAAGTTGCATGTGTCACCTGTTAGTAGCCTAATTTAATCTGTGAAGGATGGGGTGCGTTCTTTTGTTGTTAATTTGGCCAAAAGAACGTGTACTTGTCGAGCATTTTAGCTTGACCTATTTTCGTGTCCACATGCGATTAAGGCAATTAAGTATATTTACTTTTTTAAATTAAGAATTATTTTACGTCTACGATATCCTTATATAAATTTTTTGCTATTTATGTAAGTGAGGCAAATCAATCGGTCTATAGTTACTTGCACGACTACTATAAAATAGATACATTGTGCAAACTTTACGCTCCAATCGTCATGCCCTTTGCACATCATAAAGACTGGAATGCGCCATAAATGATACGACTTTTGGTTGTCAAGGCACCTCTAAATCCTCGACAAGTTGGCCGACTGAAGACTCGACGATTCCGTCTAGTGGTCCATATAGTAGCTCACGGTCAATATTATGCTCTAGATGTCGTCAAGAGGGTCACAATCTTTCTACATGTAATATGGTGCTCCCCATATACCATGATGCAACAAGTGCGAGTGGAAGCAACACTAAATCTAGTGGTCATACATAAATACTAAAACAAGATACAAACTATCTCGAACAACAAATATATACAACTGAATCTAGTGGTCAATATATACAGTCGATCATAAATATGCAGTCATACATCGGTATTCAAAATAAAATACAAACTAACTATGAAGGTAATATCTCTCTATTGTGAGCAAAAACCACCAAGGCCATCTTCCATCGATACTCGCAGGCTGTATCTATAGTCTACTCAGTTGGGATAGACTCACCCAACAAATGCTCAACATACATGCAGGAGAACGTGTCACAACTATGGTGGCTATCCATCTGTATGAATTGCTGGTCAGCTAACATCATCGTAATGGGCAGCATATCGCATCTAGGCGGAATCCCGCGTCTCTCAAAATAACCACCGGCAGTGACCAACCAGGGAAGAAGGCGTCGAAGCAGGAGCAACTGGTGGTGATGGTGATAAAACATGTCCGGGTCAGAAGGATCTTCCATATGATCTGACAATGGGTCGTCTGAATATCCTACTCGATCAGCTAAACTCGACATACGACCCAATGTGATATGTATATTATAGGTCCCAAGGGTGTTTGTGTTAAGTCTAGAAGAGGGGGTTGAATAAACTTAACCAATTTTTGATTTTTAATCTGAAATCATAGTTTTACACAAGTAGCAGCTTAGTCTTTGAGAGACAGCTTAGTTCAACCTCAACAGAAGAGTTAACCACTCAATAGACTCGACTGAGTTGTTGATAGAGTAACTCAGCTGAGTTAAGTGAGCTCTTTAAAAATTTAACTAACTTGGTTTTAACAGCGAAAGTCTTACACCCTTTAGTTAAAATATGTTTTACAACTTTTGTTTTAGTTAAGTTATTATCAGTTGAATTTGGCAAATATATCAATCAGCAAAATTAAAATATGCAAGAAATAAATGCTGAAAGTAAATAGACACAGAGCAATTTTATAGTGGTTCGAGGATGGGGTAATTCCTCTACTCCACTCTTCTCGAACTCCTGGGGGTAATCCACTAATGCAACAGTCGTGTTACAAAAAGGATAAACAGTCCGAGCAAGCATTGATCACATAGTTGGCTTCATTCTTGGGACTTAGTTCTTCACAAGACAGTTGTCTCGCTACTTCAGCTCATTCGATTTCTTGGATATGATCATGAAGCCCTCCAATGAATCCAAAGCTGGTTCTAACTTGAACCTTACTGCACTTCCTTCAATCCTTGAATGTGCAGACCCCTTTGTCTTTAAAACAAATTTCCTCTTCAATAGGTTGAAGCTTTTCTTTCCATCACTAAAAGTGTTGGTTAGATAGACTTCAAATGTAGGCTTGAGGATTATAGTGTATTGCTTGAGAGAATTTTGCTTGCTTGCTTTATTTGCTCAGATTTCACTTGTGTCTCTTGTATCTAAAATACTCTCTCACATAAGCTCCCTAGACTTTTATAGTAGCAGTTCAAAAATATATATGTTGAAGTGATAGACATACTTTCAAACTCCACTTCATGGTCGTTGGCTTGTCTTGTTATGCAGCAATTGATGTTGACTCAACATTGGTCTAATGCTATGCAGGTTTGCCTAAAACACAGCAGGTGTTATGCGAACATCTCATTGGTTCCCAGACTTTTGTTACTCTTTCAGCTAACAACTTTATGGTTGCAGTCTATCTTCTTTCTTCTTTGAGTAATTCTTTAACTTTGCATTCCAATGGACTTCTTCAGCTTTCTTTGAGTTCTTTTTCTATTGAACCCATTTAGTCTTCTCCAAATATCTGGGAGTGACTCAGTTGTCAGTCTGCTGACAAAGACATCTTTTTGGTACTTGACTGAATCTTCTTCTTTGACACTCAACTGCAACTCAGCTGATTTTTCACTTTGTCCTTCAGCCAACTTTTGCGATCTTCAACTTGGATGCTTTGACTCAGCCTATAGATCTTATCTACTATATAATTGAATTTACAATAGAAAATGGGTGCCAACTTTCTAATCTAAGTTTTACATAACATCATCTTGGTTCCCAGACCTAAAGATGTTAATGTGATTGGCACAAAATGGATTTTTAAGAATAAAACTGATGAGTCAGGCAAAATTGTGCGTAATAAGGCACGACTAGTTGCTCAAGGGTATACACAGGTTGAAGGGGTGGACTTCGATGAAACCTTTTCCCAATAATTTCTCCCTTTCTGATGATGCCAAAACTTAAAAAATCATAATGTAAAAGGTGCTAATAACAGAATGAGTGTAAGAATGTGCTATTGTATTGAACATCATTTAGCACTTTACAAGTATGTAATTATAGAGTATTTGTGTATTTATAGAAGTGTGAAAATACAACAAAATTTCTTCGTAGTTGTTTCAACGTCTCTACTGCATTCTCTTCCTTTCTTTTTATTCATCCTTCTTTATTCTCCTATCTTCAGCCTCCTTTCTCGTCTTCCTCTCATAGTTCCTCTTCTTCCTTTCATCTCTCTCTCCTTCTCTCTTCATATTCTCTCATATTTCTTATGTTATCTTCCTCATATTTCTTTGCAAGCTCATCTGTTCTCCTGGCAACCTCTTTATTTGCAAGTTCTCTGTAGCTGTAGGTCCCAAGGGGTGTAAAGTAAGGTTTAGAATGGGAGGGTTGAATATGTAAGTCCAAGTGGCTATGATAATCTAGAGGAGGGGTGAATAGATTATGCCTATTTTTGCGATTATGCCTTCTTTTTCGAATGTAATAAGCCAAGACAAGAATAGAAGTGTGGGAAGTAAACAACACACGTCGATTTATAGATCTTCACCCCATATAGGGACTATGTGCTCTACCACCCCAGTATATCCGGGATGGGTTTCGAAAAAAAAAGAATTTTATTAATTACCACAATTAATACAACATCACCTTACAACACCTCTTTGGAGATTACCACAATCTCCCTTGAAGATTATCACAATCTTCAACGGCACCTTGTGAAGATTTCCACAATCTTCAACCTTGAAAAACACCAAATTCTTCAACACCTCAAAGAGCACCAAACTCTTCAATAAGAAGATTACCACAATCTTCTTGCACCTAACACCTAGATCATCCAAGTGTGTTCTTACCACAAGAACACTCACAAGGATATCTTGTGTTGAATGATGAACCCTAAAATTCAAGATTACAACTCGATAATGAATAATACAATTTTGAGTGCAAGTGTAATCAAGAATAAAGTCTAGACCTCAAGATGTGAAAGTGTAAGATCTTAGGCTATTACAACATGAATATTGAAAATGAAAGAACAAGTATTTGCTTGAGTGTACCTTGTTGTGTTGTATATCAATTGGTTGTCTTGTTGCTCCAAAACTTCCTCTATTTATAGGGGATGATTGATCATGGATAGACTCCTCTTAGGGATTGAAAATCCACAGAAAAATACAATTAAATTCAAGAATATAGCTGTTAGAAATCAATCCCACAATTTAAGGAAAAGTTGTTTGTTGCACAACGGTTAGAATTTGTTGATAAACATATAGGGCCCGGTCGAATAGAAACAAGGGTTTGAAAGTCTACTCGCAAAATTACACAGGGGGACCGGTCACCATGGGGTTGGACCGGTCGACACCCCTGTGGACCGGTTGCCCTCTTCAAAAATGCAATACAGAGAAGTTTGCAAATTCAACCCAACTCAGACACCGGTCGCCCTATATAGCAACCGGTCGACACCACCGGTCGCCCTATAGGGGACCGGTCTACCTCTTTTTTTTCAGCAAATAGGTTGTTCTCTGTTCTGCACAACTTTCAGGTATGGGTTGCCCTATAGGGTGACCGGTTGACCTCAAAATAAAGGAGTTGTCCAATTTTTGTCGAAAATGAACTTCAAGAAATACTCCAAAAAAATAGTAAAAATATTTTAGACCAATCGGGAGTATTTGGACAACATTTAGAAGCATTGTTTTGGTGTAAAAACACATTTAAACAAAATCATCAAAATCATGACAAAAACATTTTATCTAACAGAATAAACCTTACCAAATTTTCGAATTTAGTCTTTTTAAAATTATTCAACAGAGTTGACTCAAACAGTTGTGTCCTTGATGGACAGCTAAGTTGGCTTTTCAGCTAAATTACCCACTCAACAGACTCGATAGAGCTGTTTATAGTATAACTCGACTGCTCAAGCCAAATTCTTAACTTGGCTGATTGGTTTTTAACAGCGGAAGACTTAATACCTTTTATTAGATTTTAGCTTGTTATAAAATACTTGATTTTTAGCACTTAGTTATTTATCAGTTGGATAACAAATATAATACTTAATAGCAGATATAAAGTAAATGTGCAGGAAAGTACGTTTGCTGAAAGTAAATGACACAAATATTTATATAGAGGTTCGAAGATGGGGTAATTCTTCTAATCCTCTCTTCTCCAACTCCTCGAGGTATCCACTATGTAATAGATCGGTTTACAAAGCGGTGAACAGTCTGGAGACAGCCTTGATCACACAGTTGGCTTCTCTTGCGACTCAGCTTCTTCATAGAGCAGCTGCCTTGCTACTTCAGCTCACTTCTATAGTTCTTGGATTTGATCACGAAGCCCTCCAACAAACTTAATAATGGTTCGACCTGTAACCTTTCTACAATCCTAGCTTGGAAAGTAGACCCCTTTGGGTTCTTCAAAAGTTTCCTCTTTAACAGATTTGAAGTTGTCTTTCCTTCACTACTTGTGTTGGATCGATTTTCTTCAAGTTTCAGGCTTGAGGAATTGCTTGAATGTCTATGAGACTATTGCAGGTTAAATCCTTGAATATTGCTTGTTTGTTTGTGGTTCAAGTAACCTCTTCTCAATAATTTCCTCAGCCTTTTATAATGCACATTTGAATTTTTTGTCCGTTGAAGAGATAGGCTAATTTCAAATGTCACTTTGTGTTCGTTGGCTTGTCTTGTCTTGGTTTGAATTCCTTGATGTTGACCTTTTCTCGTATTAAATGTCTTCGCAGCATTGCAGGTGCCTGACACAAGGTGCAGTGTTTCCCATTGGTTTATTCCTTTTGCACAATTCTTGGACTAACACTTTATACCTGACAGCTTTGACATATTACTATATTGAGTAATATTCTTAACTTTAATCAACGCATCTAAGTCAGTTGTCTTGACTAGACTGCTTCTTTTACCCTAGGTGACTTGAGTCAGCTCCAGACATTAGATAACTCAAGTGTCACTTCAACTTGAGACTTGGCATCTTGGGTTGAATTGACTGACACTTCTTACAGTTGTTCCCCAGTTGACTCTTCTTCAGTCGAGTCCTTGACTTCCTTCATGGCATTACTCAGCTGACACACAACAGAGTCTTCACATAGTCCGCAGTTGACTTTGTAACGACCTGGATTTTTATGCCTTAATAAGAACGTTATTAATTATGTTATTAGTTTATTTCATGGAATAATAATGGAGAATTGGAAATGTATTAAGGATTTTACTACATAGTTAATTTGTTAAATTACGGATAATAAAAGAGTCTCTTTAATTGGATTGGTTAATTATTTAACTTGGAGCTTATAATGATTAATTGGACTTTTAATTAGTTTAAAGTATTAAGTCAGGCCCATAAGCCCTTTTTGTTATTAATGGGTTAATAAATAAGCTCATGTACCCAAAGCCCAGTCTAATTGGGAGTAGGTTAAAACAAATATATAAGACACACAGAACACATATGATACACGATCAAATAGAAACGAAAGAGAGAACACAGAGAGAGAGTCGGCCAAAAGAAAAAGAAAAGAGGAAAAGAGAAGAAAGAAAAGTGATTTCTCCAACATGGTTGATTTGATAGAGGTCTGAGAAGAGTTTTGTTATCCATAAGTTGAACAGGCAAGTAATCTCTCTAGTCTCCACGTAGAATTATTAAGGTTACCTGAATTGACATTGCCGGGATAGTATTATATGGATTCGTGTGATTGATGCGATAATTGGAATTGCCGCCCAAATTATGATTATTATTCCACTGGGAGTTATTATTTGTACTTGAAGACGGACAATGTATGTATGTGCAGATGAACAAATTATTTTGGAAGCCATCCCACCACTAATTTGAGTCGTTAAACTTTGTTTCTAAAACCTATACATACACCTTAGATATGTATTCCTAATTATGTCTTGATTCTTGAATAACCAAAACCCCTTCGATCTACTTTTGGTGTTTTTCCCTAAGTACAATTATTAATGTTGTTGAATTCATATATATGTGTCAATTTACACTTCATAAATCAATCATGTATTAACAATCATGTCTATTTTCTTCACAGAGTAATAAGTTGATTTGTTAATTTAATCTCATTACATGTCTAGCATATATATATAAGATGGAATGGTAGTTGTTTGCTGTAATCTCTCACATCAGTGCATTGAATCTTAATTACAAGACTAATTTAAATTTTGTGATCATTATATACATAGTTGCGTGATTTATACTCTTAACTTGTTGATTTTGGGAATTGAGAAAATAAGCATTTAACTTCTTTTAATAGTCGCTGAATGGTAGGAAATTCCTTAATTGATTGAATATAGGATTTTCCCTAACTAATTGGATATAGAGTTTTCCATTGATTAATTGAATGTAGGGTTTTCCCTTAATTAAATGAATATAGGGTTTTCGCTTGATTAATTGAATATAGGGTTTCCTCTAACTAATTGAATGTAGGGCTTTCCCTTAACTAGTTGAAAGTAGGGTTTTTCCCTAACTAGCTGAATGTATGGTTTTTCCTAATTAATGTTGAGTATGTGAATGTATGTTTATCCTCATTTACATGTTTGATGTCATATTTACTTTTAATATGTTTGCTAATCAATGTGATTTAATTATTATGATATGTGCTTACGTTTATTCTCGTTTTTAATGAAAAGTTGCATCATTTAGGTGCATGAATCATGTTATTGTATGTTCATATCATTTCACGAGCATGATAAGATTAAGTCAAGTCAAGTTCTAAGGTTTATATTAATAATATTTTTCAAAAAGAAATGGGTGCACATTGTTCTATGATGCTGGAGTGAGTGGGAAATGGGCGCGGGGGATCGGTGTTCCGACAATGTGCCATTTGCGGCTAATGTTAATGTTCAAGGAAAAGGGCCTTCGGGCAAAACGAATGGAAATGGGCCTTTGGGCAAAATATTCACGGGTTCCAAATAACAAAGCTCACTGCGACCCTGATTAGAACAATGTGTTACCAAGTGAGCTCGCGTCCTAAGAATGTTTCATACAACGAAAGGCAAAGTTTTATGTGAAAGAAAGTTTTAAGCAATGAAAGGAAAGTTTTAAGCAAGAAAAATGTAAAGTCTTTCAAGTTAAATGTAAGATAATATGCATTAGGCATGCATTCATGCATGAGGTTACTTGTTGAACTTCTTTAAGCTCATTCCACGAATGTTGAATATTTTTCAGATACGAATGCAGAAGAGGAAGGAGATGGTTGGGCGCAGTGACTCGGGAAACCCATGTCAATGGAATTCTTTTATTTTTAAAGTTTGACTTTTTAGTTCATTAAACGTTGAAGTCATTGTGTTTTCAGTACGAATGTTTTTTACTAGTAATTATTTCAGTTATTAGCATTTAATTCCGCTGCAAAGTTTTCAAACGAAGTAAGATATTTATTCTTCCGTATTTTTAAGCCTTCTTTAGAGTATTTCTATTTTAATATCTTATTTTTGCATTAATATTCAAGCAAGCTAGAAAGGGCGCTACATTTAGTGGTATCAGAGCCCATGATTTTTCAAATCGAATCTGCAGACTTTAAAACAATTTAATTTACGACAAGTTTAAAGTCAACAAGTAATGGGTTCTTAGTCGCGCTTCGAGCATCTCCCTCTGCAACTCGGTAAGCTTTACATTTATTGTCCTTACGAATTTATATGTTTATGTCTCTATGAAATGTACGCTTATATGAATGTGTTGAGATAGTATACCCATAATATGTTTCGTCCTTTGTTATTGATTTAATTGTGTATTTAATTGTGCCTTTAATGCTTATACTCCATTGAATATGAGAGTCATTTTCACACTTTAACATATTATGTTTCTTATATTAGACAAGTTTCGAGGACGGAACATTTATAAGGTGGGGAGAATGTAACGACCCAGATTTTTATGTCTTACTAAGAATGTTATTAATTATGTTATTAGTTTATTTCACGGAATAATAATGGAGAATTGGAAATGTATTAAGGATTTTACAACATAATTAATTTGTTAAATTACGAATAATAAGAGAGTCTCTTTAATTTGATTGGTTAATTATTTAACTTGGGGCTTATAATGAATAATTGGACTTTAAATTAGTTTAGAGTATTAAGTCAGGCTCATAAGCCCTTTTTGTTATTAATGGATTAATAAATAAGCTCATGTATCCAAAGCCCAGTCTAATTGGGAGTAGGTTGAAACACAAATATAAGACACACAGAACACACATGACACTCGATCAAATAGAAATGAAAGAGAGAATGTAGAGAGAGAGAGAGAGAGAGTCGGCCAAAAGAAAAAAAATAGAGAAAAAGAGAAGAAAGAAAAGTGATTTCCCAAACGTGGTTGATTTGATAGAGGTTTGAAAAGAGTTTTGTTATGCATAAGTTGAACAGGCAAGTAATCTCTCTAGTCTCCACGTAGAATTATTAAGGTTACCTGAATTGAGATTGTCGGGATAGTATTATATGGATTCGTGTGATTGATGTGATAATTGGAATTGCCGCCCAAATTATAATTATTATTCCGCTGAGAGTTATTATTTGTACTTGAAGACGGACAATGTATGTATGTGCAAATGAACAAATCATTTTGGAAGCCATCCCACTACTAATCTGAGTCGTTAAACTTTGTTTCTAATACCTATACATACACCTTAGATATGTAGTCCTAATTCTATCTTGATTCTTCAATAGCCAAAACCCCTTCAGTCTGCTTTTGGTGTTTTTCTCTAAGTACAATTATTAATGTTATTGAATTCATATATATGTGTCAATTTACACTTCATAAATCAAGCATGTATTAACAATCATGTCTATTATCTTCACAGATTAATAAGTTGATGAGTTAATTTAATCTCATTACATGTCTAGCATATATATATATATATATATATAATAAGATGGAGTGGTAGTTGTTTGTTGTAATCTCTCACATCAGTGCATTGAATCATAATTACAAGACTAATTTAAATTTCGTGATCATTATATACATAGTTGATTTTGGGAATTGAGAAAATAAGCATTTAACTTCTTTTAATAGTCTATGAATGGTAGGAAATTCCTTAATTAATTGAATAGGGTTTTTCCCTAGCTAATTGGATATAGAGTTTTTCATTGATTAATTGAATGTAGGGTTTTCCCTTAATTAAATGAATATAGGGTATTCGCTTGACTAATTGAATATAGGGTTTCCTCTGACTAGTTGAATGTAGGACTTTCCCTTAACTAATTGAATATAGGGTTTCCTCTAATTAATTGAATGTAGGGTTTTCCCTTAACTAGTTGAAAGTAGGGTTTTTCCCTAACTAGCTGAATGTATGGTTTTTCCTAATTAATGTTGAGTATGTGAATGTATGTTTATCCTCATTTACATGTTTGATGTCACATTTACTTTTAATATGTTTGCTAATCAATGTGATTTAATTATTATGATATGTGCTTACGTTTATTCTCGTGTTTAATGAAAAGTTGCATCACTTAGGTCCATGCATCATGTTAATGTATGTTCATATCATTTCACGAGCATGATAAGATTAACTCAAGTCAAGTTCTAAGGTTTATATTAATAATATTTTTCAAAAGAAATGGGTGCACATTGTTCTATGATACTAGAGTGAGTGGGAAATGGGCGCGGGAGACCGGCGTTCCGACAATGTGCCGCTTGCGGCTAATGTTAATGTTCAAGGAAAAGAGCCTTCAGGCAAAACGAATGCAAATGGGCCTTTGGGCAAAATATTCACGGGTTCCAAATAACAAGGCCCACTGCGACCCTGATTAGAACAATGTGTTACCAAGTGAGCTCGCGTCCTAAGAATGTTTCATGCAACGAAAGGCAAAGTTTTATGCGAAAGAAAGTTTTAAGTAATGAAAGGAAAGTTTTAAGCAAGAAAAATGTGAAGTCTTTCATGTTAAATGTAAGATAATATGCATTAGGCATGCATTCATGCATGAGGTTACTTGTTGAGCTTCTTTAAGCTCATTCCACGAATGTTGAATATTTTTCAAATAAGAATGCAGGAGAGGAAGGAGATGGCTGGCGCAGTAACTCGGGAAACCCATTTCAATGGAATTCTTTTATTTTTAAAGTTTGAATTTTTAGTTCATTAAACGTTGAAGTCATTGTGTTTTAAGTACGAATATTTTGGACTAGTAATTATTTCAGTTATTAGCATTTAATTCTGCTGCAAAGTTTTCAAACGAAGTAAGATTTTTATTCTTCCGTATTTTTAAGCCTTCTTCAGAGTATTTCTATTTTAATATCTTATTTTCGTATTAATATTCAAGCAAGCTAGAAAGGGCGCTACAAACTTCTTGTAATTCTTGGCATAGCTGACTTGACTCAGCTTTTCCAGCCCTATCTATTACAATACAAATTACAAGGAAAATAGGGTGCCAACTTCCTAGTTTAAGTTTTACATGGTATCATCAAAATCTACTCAATAAATTTCCTAATAGTAGCCCATCTAGTGTAGATGATCCTTTTCGATGGGATCAACATACATTATATCTTTAGGTCTTCTAGGTGGAGAACCTCTGCCTCTTCCACCAGACCTTCCATCAAGTCCTCTACCTCTACCTGAGTCAGCTCCCCTGGGAATTTGTTGACTGGGCTGAGCCCTTGGAGTCAGCTGACTACTTGACTGAGTCTACTGCTTCTTGGCCATTTGTACAACTTCTAAACCCTTCTCCTACTACAAATCCCATGCATCTTGAATATTTATCCCCTTAAAATATCCTTCTGACTTGAGAGTTTCATACTCCTCAAGTGGCCTTGCTACTAAGTCAGCTGGGGGATCGAATCCTTCAGTTGAGTCCTGGAGCTTTCCTGCTAGCGGACCTTGGAACTGGGCTTCAGATCTTTTATTTTGCCATGCCTTTTGTCAACCTCTTCCATTTCGGCTCGAGATTTCTGGAGTGTCTCTGCTATTTCAGCACGAGATCTTTGAAGTGCTAACTCAACTTTTTTTTCAGCTGACAACTCATGCGACAGCTGAGAGTGGAGAGAGAAGGTACATGAGCCAATTTGAGATTTCAAAATAATTTTCATGGGGTGGGGGCCTTCTTTGATGATTCTTCTCCCTTACTACCACTTTCCCCCTTGCTTCTTTCCCCATTTTTGGTATCATCACCACGGAGAGAGAGAGAGAGAGAGAGAGAGAGAGAGAGATTTGGAGTATGCTGAAGAAGAGAGTCAAGTTTGTCATGAGTGATGGAGTGTGCTGTCATTTGCTCGGATATTAGAATCTTCACTTATGCCTTCATTGAAAGTATTTCAGCATGCAGAGTGATCTCCATGTGCTGCAGATCCTGTTTGAATTGAAGTCTGAGCAACTCCATGTCAGTCAAGTGACTCTTCACCATCCTGTTGATGTTGTCTCTTTGCCTCTGCTGAAACTGAGCTTGTTCACTACACCATACCACAAGCTTTGAGAAAATTGTTCTGAAGTAGCGAACTTGCTCCCTGCGAAGTGCCTTCGTTTGTGTAGTCCATTCACGAATCCGTAAGACATCTCTCGAATGTCTCTTGATATCATCGCATTGTGGTTGTCAATCTTTTGGTTGAGTGCAGCAAAACTATATTCCATAGCCTCTATTTCAGCGCACATGGCTCTAAAGGCTTTTCTAAAATCAGCTGCCTCAAGTGACTGATCCTCCGGAAGAATAGAATCAGAGTCAAAACCAAGGGAACAACCCTTAAATCGTCTGGAGCTTTGAAATCTTCTAGACTTATATCAACTTTGTATCGAGCAACTTCTTCAGCAATGTCAGTCTCTATTGGGACTTCATCAATTAATGTATGGGAAATCCATCTCATATAGTCCAATAGGCAATGAGGAAGGTCCCACTTCTCTGTCGGGAGCACTTCCCTCAGTTCCCTGGCGAGCAACTCTTTGTGTCTCGACTATTGAAGCTTCATCGGCAGTCGCAGCTATGGAAGCCTGCTGAGCTGACTGGGCCTCAGCTATGTTAACAACTTCGTTGGCTCTAGTAGAGTCATTCTTTTGAATCATCTGAGCCTCAGTTTCTTGAGCAACATCACGGCCAAGTGATGGCACCATATGGGGTGGACCATCAACCAATATGAATTTTGAAGAGGCAACCTTGGCACGAGCCTCCTTCATTATTGCCTCTAATTCTCTTCCCTCTGGATCGATTGGAGTTGACTCATATTTGTTCTCAAAGTCAACAAAATCCAAGGCCATGTCATCGTCAGAGTCATGCAAAGCTTCGATCTCTTCAAGGTCAGTAGACTCAGATGGTGACATTGTGGGAATGGTTTCAAGCATTTTCCCCTTTTCTTGTACTACTCTCTTGGAAGTCTCAACCTCCTGGGAGTCTTCAGATACCTTGGCAGCAGTCTCAACCGCGGCAAGGCCTTCTATGTTCCATTCTACAGACTTAGCTGCATTAGGGTTTTCTACAGTGTTATCATTCGAGGTCTCAACCTCTAGAATTACACTTTCAAAACCAGCAGTCTCAACTGCCATGGTCCTCCTCGTTCCATCTTGTGCCTTGGAAGCTTCATTGTCATGCAGTGCAGTTGGTTCCTAAGCTGAGATAGTCTCAACCATCAAAGCTTTGTTGGTCCCAATCTGCTGTTCTTGTTGAGTCTCACCATCGCCTCCTACTTCAAGATTTCTTGGTATCCTACAGCCTCCTCCGACCTATTTGTATTGTGTTCAGCTTCCTCCTCAGCTGGCTCACCAGCTGAATCACGAGCATTAGGGTCAGTAGGGTTGCCCTCTTCATCCTTTCCCATCTTCATTGCCAGTCTCCCTGGTTGGTTCCTCCGAGTGAGCTGGTGTGGTTGTTGCATCGATGGTCCACACCATATCAAGAATAGCTGGGGTTGGAGAAATAGGAGTGGGTGATTCTCTAACACCCTTAGAGGTAATTTTATAGTGGTTCGAGGATGGGGTAATTCATCTACTATACTCTTCTCCAACTCCTGGAGGTAATCCACTAATGCAACAGTCGTGTTACAAATAGAATAAATAGTCCGAGCAAGCCTTGATCACACAGCTAGCTTCACTCCTAGAACTCAGCTCTTCACAAGACAACTGTCTCGCTACTTCATCTCCTTCGAATTATTGGATTTGATCACAAATCCCTCCAACCAATCCAAAGCTAGTTCTAACTTGAGTCTTACTGCACTTTCTTCAACCCTGGATGTGCAAACCCCTTTGTCTTTAAAACAAATTTTATCTTTAACAGGTTGAAGCAGGTTGACACTTTTCTTTCCTTCACTGAAAGTGTTGGTTAGATAGAGTTTGAATATTGGTTGAGGATTAGAGTGTATTGCTTGAGAGTATTTTGCTTGCTTGCTTGCTTTCTTTGCTCAAATTTCACTTGTGTCTCTTGTATCTCAGGTAGTCTCTCACATAAGCTCCTCAACCTTTCATAGTAGTAGTTCAAAAATATGTCCGCTGAAAAGATAGACATACTTTCAAACTCCACTTCATGGTCATTGGCTTGTCTTGTTGTACAACAAGTTATGTTGACTCAACTTTGGTTTATTGCTCTACAGGTTTGCCTGAAACACAGCAGGTGTATAGCGAATATCTCATTGGTTCCCACCCTTTTGCAGTCTTTCAGCAAAAGAACTTTAAGGTTGCAGTCTGTCTTCTTTCTACTTTGAGTAATTCTTTGACTTTGAATTCCAACGAACTTCTTCAGTGTGAGTCATTTTGCTGTTGAACCCCTTTATAAGTCTTCTCCAAATATCTGGGAGTGACTCAGTTTTCAGTCTGCTGACAAAGACAGCTTTTTGGTACTTGACTAAATCTTCTTCTTCGACACTCAGCTGCAACTTAGCTGATTTTTCACTTTGTCCTTTAGTCAACTTCTGCGGTCTTCAACTTGGCTGCTTTGACAAAGATTATAGATCATATCTATTACATAGCTGAATTTACAACAGAAAATGGGGTGCCAACTTTTTAATCTAAGTTTTACAGAGTATCATCAAAATATATACAATAAATTTTCCCAACACATAAACATACGAAGACGATCTAAAAGTAATAAACATGAAATATTATTAAGTGGATAATATGACTAATATGATCTATAATTACAATAAAGCTATAATATAACTAATACGTACATCCGGGACCTCGTACCAAGGCTGTCCCCATTCTGGACTAGTACCATGCACATACTTTAGCAGCTGCCTCAGCGGTGGCCACTGTAGGTACGGGCAGCTATCCCCGTAGGCACCTAGACACTCTATGTCATCAAGATAATGGTTATCCCATGCCTTCTTCAGGTACGTCTGTGGATAATTTTCATTTTAAATCATTAGTATCAATACAAGAAAGTATGTTTATCGAACGTCAACTAAAATTATAAACTTACAAAAAATGAACAATCCTGAATGTTTAGAGTGTCTGCTCTGACTAGGGATGGCAATGGGGCGGGTCAAAACTCTACCTCGCATTAAATTCGCCCCATTCGGGATGGGTTCAAACTCGGTCAAATGGGTCCCGGGGCGGGTTGTGGAACCATTTTGAAAAAACCCATCGGGTCCGGGGCAGGTAATGGGTCCTTACGAACCCGCCCCGGACCCGCCCCTTATATAATTAACTTAGTAAAATTTATTTAATTTTTAAGTCAAGCTCTTAGGACAACTGTAAAACTCACTACGGATTTCTGTTCAATTCTTCTCAGCAATAATTAATTCCGTCTATGAAAATTTAATATTGACTCTAGGGTTTGGGCATTCAAAAACTCCCGCCCTCAAAGTTTTGTACGTAAGACTACTTCTATATATTAACCTTAACTTAAAAACATTGGGTGGATTTTTTATATTATGAAATCTGAAGCACTTGAGTGCTTTTTTTTTAGTCAGAATATGTTTGCAAATTCAGAAATAAATATAATTGAAAAAAAATTCGTGAGCCACCTTTACACAACTTGAAATTCTTGATGAATTTGTCTAGATTTAGAACAAGAGTAACATTTAATCATAGAATTTTCTGAATTCAGTTTTGACAGACAGAGGGGCGAATATATTGAGTACGTGCAGTAGAGTCTTTTCACTGTATCGGGTCCGGTGGGTTGAACCAGTCGGGTCGCGGGTCCAATGCAGGGCGGGACGGGTCCCAATGCGGGGCGGGTCCCAGGTCCATAATTTTCTTCGTGGGACGAGTCCCAGCTTTTGGGCAAACCCGTCCTAGACCCGCACCATTGCCATCCCTAGCTCCGACACCAGGATGCAGGCGAACCCTGACGTGCAACCTCCGAACCAGGACCTCGAGATAAGGCTCCATATGATGCACCAATTTAAACAATATAAGATTAAAACAACATTAACAATTGTTGAAATGAAACAAATACTTAAAAAAATAATTACTTATACTTACATTATTGGTTAGATCCTTATCTATGTCTTGAATCTCGCAAAAGTAGTTGGGGCCCTGATACCAAGTTGGTACTAGCCCTACATCTCGGCTGACTGACATAACAGAGCAGTTAATTATCTATAATTATCTATCAATTTAACGAGTAATGAAATAAAATATTATTAATGACACAAAGAAAATGTGAATCATACAGCGGGGGTCAGGGATCTACAAAAATAGAGCATTCGATGTCGGTATGCATCGTTGTATCCTCTCTACTCGTCTGGAGAGTGTAGGTACTATAAATGGAGAGTGGGGCATCAGAGTAATGTCTCCTCTGATGGTAGACCCCCGTGAAATCACTGCGGGGAGAGGTCTTTCCGTATGGGGATGGAAGTTGTGGGGGTGGGGGTGGGGGTGTTCCACGTGGAGCACCATCAGGCACTGCCTACAACTCCCCTCCCCCCGCGGTGGGTAGCCTAATGTCCTGACAAATTAAATTAAAATATACTATTAACATCATATTCATACAAAGTACTAATTCCATAGAAAATTGAACGCATAACGTATGCATTCCTCGTGCACAAAGTTTGATGTATGTACAATATATGTCTTCTCTTGTGCTCGACCAGTCTCGTACTAAAGCTGACCCCATTCTGGACTGGTACCATGTACATACTAAAGCAGCTGCCTCGACAGTGGCCACTGTAGGTATGGATAGTTGCCCTTGTAGGCACCCAGACACCCCGTGTCATCAGGATGATGGTCATCCAATGCCTTCTTCAAGTACATCTATGGATAATTTTCATTTTAAATCATTAGCATCAACAAAAGAAAGTATGTTTATCGAACATCAATTGAAATTACAAACTTACAAAAAAATGAACAATCCTGGATGTTCGTAGTGTCTACTCAGACACTAGGATGCAGACGAACCCCAGTGTGCAACCTCTGTACTAGGACCTCGAGATAAGGCTCCATATGATGCACCAATTTAAACATCGTGGGATTAAAAAAATAGTCGGTACTAGCCCTACATCTTGACTGACAGACATAAAAGTGCAGTTACTTATCTATATTTATCTATAAGTTTAACGAGTAATAAAATGAAATATCATTAATGACACAAAGAAAATGTGAATCATATAGCGGGGGTCAGAGATCTCCAAAAATAGAGCATACTGATGTTGTGTCTGTCATTGTCTCCTCTGCTCATCTAAGTCTATAAATGGATACTATAGGTACCTAGACAATAGATGGATGCGACGGGCATGACCTAACAGGGCATCGGGAGTAATGTCCCCCGTTACGGCCCCCGCAGCCCCCCCGCAGAATCACATGCGGCAGAGGTCTCTCCGCAGTGCTCAATGACTACGGCGGGTGGAAGCTGTAGGGATGGGGGTGTGCCACGTGGAGCACCATCACGCACTACCTGCGAAAAACCCTCCCCCTCGTGGTGGGTAGCCTAATGTCTTGACAAATTAAATTAAAATATACTATTAACATCTCATTCATACAGAGTACTAATTCAATAGAAAATTGAATGCATAATGTATACATACCCCGTATACAAAGTCTGATATCTGTACATTATCTGTCTTCTCCTAGGCTCGACCAGTCCCTTACCAAGGTTACCCCTATTCTGGACTGGTACCATGTACATACTTCATCAGCTGCCTTGGCGGTGGCCATTGTAGGTATGGGCAGCTATCCCCGTACGCACCCAGACACTCTGTGTCATCAGATGATGGTCATCCCATGCATTCTTCAGGTACGTCTGTGGATAATTTTTATTTTAAATCATTAGTATCAACAAAAGAAAGTATGTTTATCGAACATCAACTGAAATTATAAACTTACAACAATCCTGGATGTTCAGAGTGTCTGTCTTGACACCAGGATGCAGGCGAATCTCGACTTGCAACCTTCGAACCAGGACCTCGAGATAAGGCTCCATATGATGTACCAATTTAAACAACATGGGATTAACAACAATAACAATCATTGAAATGAAATAAATACTTAAAATAACTAATTACTTATACTTACATTATTGGCTAGATCCTCCTCTGTCCTCAATCTCGCGAAAGTAGCTGGGGCCCTGATACCAAGTCGGTACTAGCCCTACATCTCGGCCGACCGAAAATAAAAGAGCAGTTAATTATCTATAATTATCTATCAGTTTAACGAGTAATGAAATGAAATACCATTAATTACACAAAGAAAATGTGAATCATACAGTGGGGGATCAGGGATCTCTAAAAAATCGAGCATACTGATGTCGTGTATGTCGATGTCTCCTCTGCTTGTCTACGTCTATAAATGGAGACTATAGGTATCTCGATGGTAGATGGATGCGACGGGCAGTATGCAATGGGGCATCGGGAGTAATGTCCCCCGTCTCGGCCCCCATAGCCTCCCGTAGTCTGACCCCCGTAGAATCACATGCGGGAGTGGTCTCTCCGCAATGCTCAACGACTACGAAGGGTGAAGGCTGTGGGGATGGGGGTGTGCCACGTGGAGCACCATTAGGCAGTGTCTGCCGAAAACGTTCCCCCCTGCGGTGGGTAGCCTAATGTCCAGACAAATTAAATTCAAATATACTATTAACATCTTATTCATACAAAGTACTAAGTCAATAGAAAATTGAATGCATAACTTATACATACCGCGTATGTGAAGTCTGATGTCTATACAATACTGTCTTTTCATGGGCTCGACCAGTCCCATGGCTGGTGGTAAAGATGGATCATCCATCATCGGCTCTAAATTGTCATGGCGGTGACTCAGCTCTGCAACCTGCTCACGCAGTATCTGACAAAGCAAATCAGGCACTCGGGTATCTAAATATGAGTGAATCTCTTCTCGTACCGAGACCATCATGATCTGTCTCTGATGCTCTAGTGCACGATCAACCATCCTACCTCCGACTGTCTCCACCAACTGGAGGAAAACTCGAACAGAATGGCTCGTCAAGGAGTCAGCTAGAAAAGCCGGTAGCGACAGAGGCGGTGCACGGGTCTGTGCAGAGGAACGAGGAGCCCCTGCTATAGATTTGGAAGGAGGGGACACGCGTGGAGGAGGAGGTGGAGGTGGAGGTGGAGGCAGAGGTGGAGGGACACGCGTCGAGGTGAAGGTGGAGGACGAGTCGAAGCAGAGCCTGTCTGAGAAGGACGACTCGAACTCACAATATCTGCTCGATCATACTTAGCTTTAATATCATCGGCATTAAGGTGTGTAGGCTGGGTATGGGGTCCTACGCCTCTTCGGACGCCGAAACATATGTAGTCCGATTTGGCAGGATGTCCTGGCTCCAAAACAAGCCTCCTACCAACATCAGCAGGGTCAAGTGGAGTAGCCCGATTTAGGAACGAATCCATATGGACATACCGTAATCTGTGCGATATGTCCATATCAATGCCTGCATATAGGGGAGTCGTAACTCGTCCTCAGTAGGCTGAATAGGTGTGCATGTCGTTTGTCAAAAAATAAGATAATTTTACTTAATTACGAACAAAATGGAATAAATACCACAATTACACATGATTATTTAAAAAAATGAAATTTATTGCCACCGCAGGGAAGCCCCTCTTGGGGCATCTAAATCGTCTGCCCCTGGGATAGCCCTTCAACCCAGATGTCAGGGCAAGGCCCTGACCGAATGCAGGAATAATCTCCTATGCCCATAACTATATTGAATAAAAAACAAATAAGTAATCAACTCAATTACAATATGAAATGCTCGTGTTAAAAGTGATACGTGTTTAATATAATATATATACATGTAGAGGGTACAAGTAAGCATAGATGTGGAACTGGACGGCTCTATTAGGATCATCAGGGGCTCAGACTTCAGTGTCAATGTAATGAAGGAGACGGACATACACGTAGGAGTCCCATGGGAATGCCCTAAACCCTAGGACATCCTCAACTAAGGTCCATAGCCATAATGGGATAGGGGTCCGTGGATCAAATCTCAATAAGTATATCGTGACAAACCGCACATACACGATCTTCAGATCATCATTTGGTCGCGCTCTAAAATGGCCCTCAATTAAAATCGGCAATAATGACCGCTATCACGGACTCCCCATTGGAATACCGATGGTAAACTCCGTCTGCCGGTGGGAGATGTTGAGAGGAACATGGGTCAAGTGCCGATGGGCCAAAGCGCAGCCCCATCATCATACAGAACTCCCGTCAGCCAAATCTGAGGTTCTGCCCACCAACGCGGAACCAAAAATTGCCCCCTCTGATCCATCAACTATGATCTCTCTACCCAATAATCGCAATATCCCTTTGCTCGTGTAATATGCATCCGGGTCAAAGTTCATAAATGTGCCAAATGGACCATTAACAAAGTTCAAGCTTTTCAATTCCATACCTAATTTGTCTAAAACCTAGAATTTCTACAAAATCTACAATAAATCCTAACCTAAAACAACTATAGACTAACTAAATCAACAAAAAAACATGAAATTAAGGAAATAGTGTTCGAAATACATACCTGATTAGAAGTCGAAACACTCTCCATTGTCTTCGTATGGTTGCTCGTAGCCAGATTTCAACTAAGGAAGGTGAGCACTGTTTGTTTTCGAGTTATGAAATTGGCCTTGACTCAAAATAGCTTGTAAGTAACAAAAGGGCAATTTTGGAGTTTCATACTTAAAAATGGCTAAAAAACATGTGTTTGAAAAATATAGCTACAAATTATTTTTGTTTGTTCAAAAAGGCTAAAAAATCGGCCCACTGTTTGTAATATTCTGGGTGCATAGAATCTCCGGACCGGTAATATTTTTGTAATATTTGGGGTCGTTAAAATTATTAGTTTTTTCTCTGAAAAGTATTAGTAATCCATTCGAATAATATTTTTAGTTGGCCTCATGAAAAATATTGATTTTGTCTCTCAAAAGTATTAGTAATCTACATAAAATATATTAATCGTCCGCTTGAAAAGTATTAGGCAGTGAGTAATATTAGGCAGCCCTCAAAAGTTTTCATTTTTCCCGTAAAAAGTATTAGCAATCCATAAAAAAAGTATTAGTAATTCTCTTGAACAGTTTTTTTAGTAATCCTCATGAAAAGTATTGGTTTTTTCCCGCAAAAGTATTAGTTTTTCCCCTAAAATATATTAATAATCTTATTGAAAAGTATTAGGTTTTTCAATTAAAGATTATTTTAGTATTTCTCCTTAAAAGTATTAGCAATCATCCCAAAAAGTATTAGTAGTCCTCCTAAAAAGTATTAGCGGTGATGTTGTTGTTGCAGTGTTAGTTGTTGTTCGGGTCAATGGGCAGATTGACAATAGGTCGGGTATTTAGATCTGTTAGAAAATCTAGCATGATACTTACCCACCCCGAAATAGGGGTGATGCGAAACTCCAATTTGTGCGAAAATATATTTATTTTCCAGAGAGAACTCTAAAGTTTATAAAGTTTAATATCAATTAGAATGTGCTAGGCAAAAATCCAAATTCAATGTATGCTTAAAAGAATAAAATAAATGCGTAGGACTCAAGTACAGCTCGAATATTCTCAACGTCATCGCGCGAAGCTTTACTAAAAATAATTGAGTCATCGGCAAAAAATAAATGACTTATTTTAGGGGCACCACGAACAACCGAAATTCCATGAATAAGACATGCACGTTCATATTGTCGAATTAATGAGGATAATCCTTCGACACAAATCAAGAAAAGATACGGCAAAAGAGGACATCCCTGCCTTAACCCCCTTTGAGAGACAATGTTTCCGGTGATCCCACCATTGAATCGGAACGAAAACCGCATAGAAGAAATGCAATCATGAACTAAATCCACCCATTTCCGGCTAAATCCCATTTTCTGCATCATAGCTGTAAGAAAGCGCCACTCCACTCTATCATAAGCTTTACTCAAGTCAAGTTTCATACCCATGAGCCCCTCTCGACCATTTGCTTTGCAACGTATCGTGTGAATTGTTTCAAAAGCAACTAAGATATTATCAGAGATGAGTCTTCCGGGAAGAAATGCACTTTGCTCTTCAGAAATAATAAGAGGCAAAAAACGTTTTAGTCTATTTGCTAATACCTTGGTTGCCACCTTGTATGTAACGTTACACAGACTGATGGGTCTATATTCCGAGACCCGTTTTGGCTTGGCAACTTTTGGTATTAATACGATGTGAGTATGATTAAACTCGCGGACAGAATCACCATTATTGAGAATGCCAAGAACAACATTAACAAAATCCATTCCAACAATATCCCAATTTTTTTGAAAAAATATTGGATGAAATCCGTCTGGGCCCGGTGCTTTGAAAGGACCCAAACTGAAGAGAGCCGTTTTAACCTCATCCTCTGAAAATGGTAACTCAAGTTCCTCCAATGCCTCTAGTGGAAGAAAATTATCCACAGCTTGTAAAATGGCTTCTATATGCTGATGAGAAGGATTCGAACTAGTAAAGATATCATGGAAGTAATTTTCAATCTCTTTTGAAATAAGTGCTTCATCTGTTACCCAAGAATCATTTCCACAAAAAAGACCCGAAATCCAATTTTTCCGTCTTCTAGCAGAGGCTTTCTGGTGGAAAAATTTTGTGTTTTTATCGCCCGCCCGGCCAGTCAACTCGAGCTCTTTGTTTCCAGTAATACTCTTCGTAAATAATAGCCCGTTCGTTGACTTTCCAAATTTGTAATACGCTGAGAATCCAGTGATGACGGGGGGACATTGTTCAGTTTAGCAATGGCAGTTTGAAGTTCAACAACTCGCCGGCCGATATGACCAAATTGAAATGACTCCACACACTTCAATGCCTCACCATAATATTTAAGTCTATTGTGGAACGATCTATCCCTTAGATAATTAGAATCATCCCATTTGTCTTTGAGCACTTGCGAAAATGATTCCGCTAAGATCCATGTCGGTTCAAAGATAAACTTTATTCGCCGCTTTTTCCCATTAGTCGGATAAGACGATGTCTCAGTATGAAGAATAATTGCTCGATGGTCTGATCCATAAAAATCCGCATGGATAACCGTAGCTTCGATGAATTTATCCCTCCAATCTTGGGTACAAAGGAATCTATCCTAACGCTCATGCACATTATTTATGAGAGATTTATTTTTCCTCCAAGTAAAGGATGGGCCCTGATATCCCAAATCTTGTAACCCGCAATCCTCTAATGCTTCACGAAACAAGGAAGAGTTCGCAAAACTAACCTCAGTACCACCGGCCTTCTCGAAAGAAAAGATAATCTCATTGAAATCACCGCCTACGAGCCAATGTAAGTTGAACTGAGCTTGAAGACGTCACAGAAGAGTCCAAGATGTAGCTCGAAGTACTCGGTTCGGATTACCATAAAAGCCTGTGAAGCGCCATGAATATCCATCCATAGAAACAAAACAATCAATAAAATAGCGTCCCATAAATTTTATAGAAACATCAATGTCCTCTTTCCATAAGAGTGCTAATCCACCGCTACGCCCAACACTATCAACAACTACACCATTATGATAACCAATCTTATCTTTTAAACACCTAGCTTTAACACCAAAAAGTTTCGTCTCCGAAAGGAAAACAATGTCTGGGGATTCATTACGAATAAGCATTCGTAGCTTACTTATCGCTCGAGAACTCCCCAATCCCCGGGCGTTCCAGCATATTATTTTCATTGTGCCCGGCAGGGCTGAGACACAGCCTCCACCGATAATGCAGTAGACTCATTTTGAGTTGAGAGAAATCTTCTTTTGGGAGAACCTGCCATAACCTCTTCAGCGTTATATGGTTTCCTTTTTATGGGGGTCAAAGACTCATCACCAAAATCTACATTATTGCTGGATTTTTTACTTCTGGCCCTTGTCTTCCAATTTTGAGAAGATGCGAGGCACCCGGGGGGAACTAGTACCAGCCTGGAATAAAATTTTTGAGGGGCTCATATTGGGTGTACGCGGAAATCCACCAGTTGTTGTCATCTTCATCTTCCCTGGACTAGAGACTGGCAAGATGCGGGAAAAATCACGACCATCTTCTACTGGTGCGGAATCATTATTTTTAGTTTCGGAGTCAGAACTTTGCTGTTGGGCAGGCACAACCTGCAAAGTATGGCCAATCTCTCCATCTCCTGCCCGAGCAAGCTTGTCCCAATAATTATGGTATGCCTTAGGCGGAGACTGATTCGAAGGGGTTCTATCAGCTATTAATTCGCGTCGTCGTCCTGGAAGTTCCCCTCTCAACCAACGGCCATACGGGAGTTTTTCGGGATCTAACACCCTATCTGTACCTCTTTGTTTGCATTCTAGAAAACCATGACCGCCAATGCTGCAAACATAACAAAAATCAGGTATCCGCTCATATTTGAAATCTATCCAGATCCTATCACCACCAGAGCCCAACCTGATGGGGGCCCCCACGCAGGGGCTTGGTAACATCAATTAAAACTCGGACGCAAAGGAAAGAACCGAGGCAACGACCATCTGCATCAGTGTCAACTTCCATCGCAATCCCGAGTTCATCACCAATGATGTGCCCAATTTTATCTGTCATTGCAAAATCCGGTAAATTAAAAACTTGGACCCATAGTTTAGTATAACACAATTCACCGACATCTCGAACATTGAGACCTTCAAACTCCTTCAGGATAATTAGAGATCTATTAAAAATCCATGGCTCGAACGCAAGAATTCTATAAATCTCACTAGGGTCCTCGAAAACAAAAAAATAAACGTCTTGAGCAATATCGATGATCTCAAACCCTCCCTCCACCTTCCATAATCGAGTTATGGCGGATTTAAATAGTTTTTTATTGTAAGGTCGCCGTGTCAGAAGCTTACCAACAAGGCCTTTACGAATCAACGATTTACCCTCATCAACGAGAGTATCTCCAATACAAATTTCCACTTCCTCATCCGCCGTAATCGAGAGCTTACGCCACTTCCCAAGAACACCTTCCATGGTAGACGAGGAGAACACTGAAGAAAAAACCAGGAAATGCCACACGCAAAGTGGGATAAAAGACGGCCACGCACAGAGCGGGAGCTAGCTTTTAAAATATATTAATTGTCCTCTTGAAGAGTATTAGGCAGTGAGTAATATTAGGCAGCCCTCAAAAGTTTTTATTTTTCCCGTAAAAAGTATTAGCAATCCATAAAAAAAGTATTAGTAATTCTCTTGGAACAGTTTTTTTAGTAATCCTCATGAAAAGTATTGGTTTTTCCCCTTAAAAGTATTAGTTTTTCCCCTAAAATATATTAATAATCTTATTGAAAAGTATTAGGTTTTTTAATTAAAGATTATTTTAGTATTTCTCCTTAAAAGTATTAGCAATCATCCCAAAAAGTATTAGTAGTCCTCCTAAAAAGTATTAGCGGTGATGTTGTTGTTGCAGTGTTAGTTGTTGTTCGGGTCAATGGGCAAGATTGACAGCAGGTCGGGTATTTAGATCCGTTAGACAATCTAGCATGATACTTACCCACCCCGAAATAGGGCTCATGCGAAACTCCAATTTGTGCGAAAATATATTTATTTTTGTTAGGATTTCGTCCAGCATCCTGCCTGTAATGGGCTTTAAAAGAGGCGCAAGGCACGGCCCGCGATTCGAACTCGTGAGCGCTGGATTGCATAGTTAAAGGATAGCTTAAAGGATATGATTTGGACTACCTATACCAACAGATGCATCTTCTTTTCTGGTGCTCATTACATGTAGAAACTCTAAGGTTAAGCGTGTTTGGCCTAGTAGACATGGGATGGGTGACCCCCTGGGAAGTTTCCAGGGTGCGCGTGAGTGAGGACAAAGCGCGCTAGAAAAGACTCGTGTTGGTTTGTGGGGATAGTCATCAATCCGAGTAGCGCTAGAGGTCCAACAACCTGTATCGAGCAGCGGTCACGAGTTTGAATTCCCTTGGAAGACGCTGATGAGAGGTTGCCAGGAGCGGTGGAACGAGATCTTTGGCGCAAGCGGAGGTAAACGGACCCAATCGAATGGTAGGTTGCCGTGGCGGAACTCGGGTAAAAGAGACTGAATCGAAGGTGTAGGTTCTTTGGGTGGACCAGAATCGAATGGTAGGTTGTCGTGGCGGAACTCATGTAAAATATAGACGAATCAAAGGTGTAGGTTGTTGGGTGGACCATAATCGCGAATGGTAGGTTGCCAGTGGCCGAAATCGGGTAAAATAGATCGAATCAAAGGTGTAGGTTCTTTGGGTGGCCGAATCGAGAGGTCGGCGTGACGCGACGCTGAATCTGCCCGAAGAAGTTGGCGTTAGAACCGGGAAGTTTAGCGGACAATGAGGTTGCCAAGCAATCGAGCCGAAAGATGGTAGGTCTTTGGGAGGGGATTGTTGGGATTTGGTCCAAAGATCCCGCCCGCAACGGGCTTTAAAAAGAGGCGCGACCCGCGATTCGAACTCG
This sequence comes from Rehmannia glutinosa, assembly GCA_016081115.2. Lineage (NCBI taxonomy): Eukaryota > Viridiplantae > Streptophyta > Magnoliopsida > Lamiales > Orobanchaceae > Rehmannia > Rehmannia glutinosa. The sequence goes on from CM071927.1 coordinate 34,932,983, forward strand.
TGAGCGCTTGGATTGCATAGTTAAAGGATAGCTTAAAGGATATGATTTGGACTACCTATACCAACAGATGCATCTTCTTTTCTCGGTGTCCATTACATGAAACTCTAAGGTTAAGCGTCTTGGCCTAAGTAGAGACATGGGATGGGTGACCCCAAGGAAGTTTCCCGCAAGTGCGCGTGAGTGAGGATAAAAGCGTCTTTAGAAAAGACTCGTATTGGTTTGTGGGGACAGTCATCAATCGGAGTAGCGCTAGAGGTCCAACAATTTTCCAAAAAGAATAAAATAAATCTGTTACGCCGACGCTAACTTTATTCGTCAATTCTCACTTCATAATTATTATCAGTAATCAATAATAATCAAGATTAATCAAGACAAATAATTTTAACAAACAGGGTAGGGCCAATTTACTAACATAATTCCTCCACTAAAGTTAGTGGTGTCCTTTTTATGTAGTTAACAATCGAGCTTATCATTGGCCCTCTCCACTAATACGTGATCTTCTTAATTCTCACCAATATATAATTATTCCCAACAACTTAGTTTTAGTTTTTTTCCCCTTGAAATTCTTTTATACTGATTCCGACAAAAAGAAAAAAATGAAACTGCTACAGCATAATTCTGGTATTGACTTATTTGTTTTATTTTCCTAATTAGACTTCACATCGTGTCACTCGTGTGTGTATATATGCCTGTGTTTCATAGAAAATAAAATTTCTATAAATAAACTTGCTTACGTGCTCCCTCAGAAGCTATGAAGGCTCTGGAAAATGCGACTCGAGGATCTTGGGCCGACATTTAGGGATGGCAATGGGGTGAGTCAAAACCCGGCTCCGCATTAAACCCTCCCCATTTGGAACGGGTTCAAACCCAGTCAAACGGATCCCGGAGCGGATCGTGGGTCCGGTCAAAGAAAACTCGTCGGGTCCGGGCGGGTAACGAGTCTGTATGGACCCGCCCCCGTATACATTTAATTAATAGTCAATTTTTTTTATTTTTTAGTCAACATAGAGTGATTTAGCCCATGAAATATATTTTGCACTTCTGGACTTCATTACTAATTTTTTCTTCGCTGGACTATTTCACAATTCACACACACATTTGCCCAAATTTTAGGGTCCCAACGCCTCACTCCGACACTGTCACTCGACTGACTCTGGCCCTGCCCCCTCCGGAGTCCGGACTGCCCACGCGAGTCCGCCAGCGCCGGCCCGCTGTCTCCGATAAGTATTATAAGTTTGTTGCATTAATAGCTTTGTGATTATTTAAAATTGTTTCAGAATATGAAAAAAGCTTGAATTCAATTAATTCAGTCAAAGTTTGAGTCCCGAGCCATTTCAATGTCAATTTTTTGTTTTTAATCTTGAGAAATTAATTATAATTTTTTTATTATAAATTAAAATAAATTTAAAATAGACTTTAGAGATTACAAATTAAAAAGAGAGAATTTGAAATTAAAGGAATGAATCAATTCAATGCAGAGACGACATTTCAATTTAATATAAAAACTGGCAGCAGGGAATCCAAGCGGGTCCGGCGGGTTCAACCTGCCGGGTCCTGGGTCCAATGTGGGGAGGGGCGGGGCAGATCCGGGTTTTAGTATTCCTTCGTGGGGCGGGTCCCGGTTTGGTCGGGCCCGTTGGCATCCCAACCGACATTCCAAAAGTTACATCAGACCATCAAGACGATACTCGAGCACGTACAAAAAATACAAATGACAATATCACTCGAAAAATCTTTAAGACATAAACGCCCTTCATTTATATTACGCCATTAAGTTATTTTATTGTTTTTTCCTGAAATTTTGCATTGTTTTTCCTTTGTTACCTGATCGGCTTGTGATCATGACATTTTCCTTTCTTTTCATATATTTTTTAAAAAATAAATTAAAAAAAAAAAAGAAATTCTAAAATATTAATAAATTTCTTAATCAAAATATCAGAAAACTAATTCACTGCAGTACAATCATGAACCATACATAATATTTGGAAGTGCGAATTATATGAATATGTGCATGTATATCGAGTACTAAATGTTAAATTAAAGGATCAAAGATGGTCTTTAGAAGGTGGATATATAGTTGGCATCTTTGATGTCATTAAAGATTTAATTAACTTAACAAAACAATACAAAAAAAATTAAATTAAATAAGCTAGTGGTCCTTTTTGAGTTGATCCCTTTAATAACAATGAAGAATATGGCAAGACTAAAGTTGAACCAAAACAGAAGTGCATGCATTAAATTAGAACTATAAAGCAAATAGCTAAAAGTTATTCATTACTGCTTAATATGACCATCATCATTACGTTGCATTACGCATAAAGTTTCACATTATGATATTAAAAGTTCGCACTAAGGACTGCAGAATAATTTGATTAAAAATATAATATGTGTTCCTTTTTACATGCACTTTTGGCTAGGGGTGTGCACGGTACGGGACGGTTCGGAGATTTGGAAATCTCCAGAACCGTCCCGAAGTTCGGAGATAAATAAAACATACAAATTTAGGGGAAAAAAAGTCAATATAAAAATCACCAAACGGATATACTTCTAGAGTTCTAGTCTATTTTTAGCGTAGTCTCAAAATAATAACTAAAACTATAATAGGTAACACAACCCAAATTCTAAACTTAATAACCTCTATAATACAATAATAGTCTATTTTTTGGGTAATTGTCCTTCTATTGACATAGAACAGATATAATTAACTAATAATTTTTATAAATTACATGAAATAAAAACTTGTATAAATTTATAATCTCAATGTCTCATACTTAACAACTTAACATAATCAATAAAATTCTATTTATAATTTTATGTGATGTTGTAAAAAAATTAAAATATGATCTTTTTTATATTGTTATAATATGGTACTACTACTTGTTTCTCTTTTAAGTGCAATTTACTAATCATTTAACTAATTTCAATTTCAAATGATTTACTCTATTATAAATATCAAAGTTTTTTAAAATTCATAATAGTTGCAGTATTATGGTTTTTTCATAAATATGCTTTATAATTAATTTAATTTCAAATAGTTTGTAGTTAATTCAATATCAAAATAAAAACAACATAGAAATAATGTATATGTATTTATATAAAATTTTTAAAATTGGTTCTAACTTTGGGTCCTCGGTTCGGAGTGGTTCGGTACGGTTCTCGGTACGAGTGTTTGAAAAATCTCAAGAACCGTACCATAAATATTTTCGGTACAGTACGGTTCGGGGAAAGTCAAAAAGTCAACGGATATTTTTGGTTCGGAGATCTTTCGGTCCGGATATCGGTTCAGTTTCGGTAATCTCTAAGTCCCGTGCACAGCCCTACTTTTGGCCCTCCTTTTTATTTATTTCAAGGTTCTAGCCCAGTTAGAGCTTTTTTTTTTCCGAAACGATAGAAATATATTCATCACTCAAATAAACTTACACTGTCAACTGGCAAATGGTCACCTTGAACATACATACATTGATACATGTCAAGGGGAGAACTCCGTACGAGAGGTAAAACCACCGTAATTCGAGGGAGCAAAACAAGAAACTACTAAAAAACACAAAACAAATAAAAACTAAGAACTCCAAAGGAAACTAAACCACATCCGAAAGGAGGACTAAGGCACTCCGCAAGGGAGACTACCCAACTCGAACAAATCCGGGCACGAGCTACTACACGTACTGCAAGACTGAAATTACTGTCCGCCTACGAGTTTCGCAAATCAACCGGTAAAAAAAGACAAAAAAAAAACATAAAAAAAACAGAAAAAAAAATCAAAAAAATCGAAAAAAAAAAAGAAAAGAAAAAAGCATCTCCCTCACCCGATCTTCAACCGCAACCGGCAACCCATCACCTACCCGGCTCCAACTCTCCTCTTTATAGCTCCGACCTTCGACTTGCCTCCACTCTCGATCGGAAAAACCGATCACCTCCGGATAACACAAGGGATATACCTTCATTGGCTCCATCATGAAACATGGTTGGGGAGGGGAGGGGATAAGGGAAGAAGGAGGATGAGAAGGGAGGGGAGGGGATAAGGGAAGGAGGAGGAGGAGAAGGAGGGGAGGGGGAGGGGACGGGGGCGGCTGTGATGGGGAGGAAGGGGAAAGAGTATAAAGTTTTAGGGTTTTTTTAGAGAGTGGGAGGAGAAAAGAGAGGTAGTGAGAGAAAAGAGTTATGTAATTAAAAGAATATTCAGTAGGTCTAGCCCAGTTAGAGCTAGCTAATTCGTTTATTTAACTTTTATAAAATTAAATTTGAGATTATAGAGCTGGTACAAGTTTTTTTGAGAAAGTTTGTTAGAGAATAAACTTTTCCCCATCAGGTGGTTGAAGACTTATCAGAGGTAAACCTCATCTTGGTGCATAGGGATCTCCATTATATATGCTTTTAAATTTTACCTCATCCACTTACATTTTTAAAGTCACATGTTTTTTTTTTTTTTAATGTAAATGTACAAAATTTCTGTCTTTTTCCTAAACACAAAACTTCACCATTCACAGTACACATGTTCCAAGTTCTCAATAATTGATAGTCAACACTTGATAGGTACCCGTTTCTACCATAAAAAACTCAGACTCTATTTAGATGGATGAATTTTGTGCTAAATATTTCAAATCCTTGTTTGAATAAATTTATTCTATAATGAATTTCAAATCCTACTGAAAGTTATTTTTGGAATCATTTTGAAGGATTTCAAATTCATCTCCTCCAAAAGCAATCTCAAGAAATTGCACTGTTCTAAATATTTCTGCTTAGCTCCGTCTAGGGCACTAGTCTCATCTTAGTCTAGCGCCTTTTAGAACACTGAGAAATTAAGCGGTCAACCACAATACATTTTTTTATTGTTATTTTCGTGTTACTTATGTGTATTTAGGGTCCCTCCTTGTTTTTCCTTGAAATGTTAAAAATATTTCAAGCTTCAAATTAAGTTAAGTTTTTTTTTTTTTTAGTAATTGAGAAATTGCTTGTTTGTGTCTGGTAAATGAATAACGTACCCCAAGGGTCTTACTGCATGTTCTGTCAGATGGTATATACCTTTCTCTATAATGTTCACTTGCTTTATGTGATGTTAGCGTTTGAGAGTATGCAAAGAATAAAAACAATTATTTATTTTCACTCTTTTTCTTTGCTCTATATATATAACTCTGCCTATGAAACTAATAACAATATATTAATTCCCTGCTTATTCATTGCTGAATTAAAACTTCTGTTACATTGTCTTTGCTTCTCCAATGGGTGGTCTCAAATTCTTTACTTTGAGATCTGGCCTATAAAGATTTCCTTGGAAAAAAGAAAAAAAGAAATTAAAGTTGCTAGCTTATTTAGCTGGTTAATTCTTACAAAATGGCTCCAAGATTGAATCTTTTTGAGTGGTGGGCTAAAGACACACCAAAAGGAACTCCAGTGATAGTGAAAATGGAGAGCCCCGATTTCTCCATCGTCGAAATCAACGGCCCTGATTCTGCATTCAAGCCGGTCGAAAAAAGCCGGCTCAAGAATCCCAAGCAAGTGACATGGATTCTGCTTCTCAAGGCCAACCGAGCCGTCGGCTTCGTGGCTCGGCTCGCAGCCGTTTTGTGGTCCCTTCTTGGAGCCATCAAGAGGAGGTTGATTTTAAGGCAAGGAGTGGCGATAGCAAGTGAGAAGCTTGGAAATAGTAAATTAATGTTGAAAATCATCAGAGTTATTTTAGTGATTTCATTGGCTACTCTGGGTTTTGAGGTTTTTGCTTATTTGAAAGGTTGGCATTATTTTGACAACACAAATTTGTACGTTTTAAACGGTTCGGATATCCAAGGTTTATTTCACGTGATTTATGTTGGTTGGTTGGAAATCCGGGCGAATTATATTGCGCCATTTGTACAATCTGTTTCGACGTTCTGTGTTGTTCTGTTCATAATCCAGTCTTTGGATCGCCTGATTCTTTGTTTGGGTTGCTTATACATCAAGATGAAGAAGATCAAACCTAGAATTAATGGTGATCCGTTTCAAGTGGATGATCCTGAAGGAGCACTGGATAATTACCCCATGGTTCTTGTCCAAATTCCAATGTGTAATGAGCGGGAGGTATGCCAATTTTTCTTTAACTTTCTTCAATTTATTAGATTTTTAGTCTTCATTTTGGTTTTTGTATGTGTTTAATTCATGTTGCTCACAGACATACTACTCAAAATGGTTTCTTATTGGGTAAATTATAAAAATTACCTAAAAAACCTAGTTGTCTTTCAAAATTATAAAATTCTTTTGATATTTGTTACTGTTTTACGAATAACACATATTGAGGGGATTTTTGTAATTTTGAAAAATTATTTTATATATTTTTTGTAATTGGACTGAATCTTAAAGTCTCAAAAAGTAATTTTGTAATTAGCCCTTTCTCATTTCTAACTTGTGAGAAATGATGTCTTGTGAGAAATGGGCGAAAAATAAGTAATCTTTTTCCACCAAGGTAAAACAATTTTAGTGAATACGCAAAAAAAAATCCTTGAGGTTCGAGCTAATTGCAAAAAATCCCGAGTTATTTGAAAATTACAAAAACCACCTTCAACTTTGACTCCGACTTACATTTTTTCCTGCATAAACAAAAAAAAAATATCAAAAAACCATCTAACTGTTATAGAATTATTAATGTATCCCCTTAAACTTAAGGCAAAATCAAACTGCAAATATTTTTCTTTCTAATTTTCAAGAACATCTCGATATTCTTTTAATTAGCGCAAACTTAGGTTTTTTTAATTATCCCTAATATTAATAACTATCTTTCTCAAAAACCTTAAAGAAATTTGTGCACTTCTTAACATCAGGTGTATGAGCTATCCATCTCAGCAGTGTGTCAACTTGATTGGCCAAAAGAACGTCTGCTAATCCAAATTCTGGATGACTCTGACGATGAGAGCATCCAACGGTTGATAATCGCTGAGGTCTCAAAATGGAGCCAAAAGGGAATAAACATAATCTATCGACATCGTCTGCTTAGGACTGGTTACAAAGCTGGGAATCTCAACTCCGCAATGACCTGTGATTATGTCAAAGACTATCAATTTGTTGCTATTTTTGATGCCGATTTTCAACCAACCCCTGATTTTCTCAAACAGACTGTTCCACATTTTAAGGTAATTCTCATCTTTAAAAAGTGTCAACATGAATAACAAACACCACCGTTATAAGTTAGGTATAATTACAAAAATTACCTCCAACATTTAGCCAAATTACAAAAAAAACCTCAATTATCACTGAAAATTACAAATACGCCCTCGACATTTCTTTCTATTTACGAATTCTACCTTTTTTTGTGTTAGGCAAATGCAAACTTCAGAATACGTTAATGGAGTATTTGTAATTTTAAAAGATGACCGAAGTTTTTTATAATTACACTAAACCTCAAGAAACACCCATGAGGTTTAGCCTAATTACCAAAAAAAAAAGTTGTTATCTTTCAAAATTACAAATATCCTTGACATTTGTTTGTCTTTTACAAATCACCCCTCACAGCAAGGTTAATGCCATAGTGGTTAGTTGGTTAGGTAATACAGACTTCAAGGAGGTGTTTGTCACTATAAGGGGTATTTGTAATCTTGAAAGATAAACTAGAATTTTTTAATAGTTATCAATTATCCCTCATAAATTATTACTGACATACATTATTTTATCTGCAGGACAATCCTGAATTAGGATTGGTTCAGGCTAGGTGGGCATTTGTGAACAAAGATGAAAACTTGTTAACTCGTCTACAGAACATCAATTTATGTTTTCATTTTGAGGTAGAACAACAGGTTAATGGGGTATTCTTGAATTTTTTCGGTTTTAATGGAACTGCTGGTGTTTGGAGGATCAAAGCACTGGAAGATTCCGGAGGTTGGCTTGAACGAACAACTGTAGAGGATATGGACATTGCTGTGCGTGCACATCTCAACGGTTGGAAGTTCATATACCTAAATGACGTCAAGGTAAAAAAGTGATTGTCAGTTCTTTGGGGGCAAAAAATTAGTGTTCACTATTTTCAAATGTCAATTTCTACTTCTAATTCTAAATAATTTAATTAGAATCTATAAAGTAGAGATAGATGTGCTCTAAATTTATGATTCGCTTTTGGCCTAACTTTTACACTACTTTGACAATTTATTCACCGAATAGTACCCTCAAAAACTTATGCAACCTTAAACTTCTATTTGCAAACACTATTAGCTATTCTCAATTACTTTTAATTTCTGCTACAATAAATGCTCCCAAAGCACATGTAAATTATGTTCTATGTGCCAATTTAGGTATTATGTGAAGTTCCGGAGTCTTTTGAAGCTTACAGAAAGCAACAACATAGGTGGCATTCTGGTCCTATGCAGCTCTTCCGCCTCTGCCTGCCCGCTGTAATCAAATCAAAGGTACATTTGCCGGCTTACTTTAAAGTTAATTACAAAAAACTATTCTGAAATTTTGCCTAATTACAAATAACACCCAGTAATATATCAAAATTCCATATACCACATTCAATTCTTTCTTACAAATTGCACCTTCAAGAGGATGGTACATATTTGTAGGTAAATACAAACCTCACTAATAATCCTCTGATGTGAAAATTAACATTATGCAGATATCCATATGGAAGAAAGCAAACTTAATACTTCTCTTCTTTCTATTGAGAAAACTCATCCTCCCACTTTATTCATTCACATTATTCTGCATAGTTCTTCCTTTAACCATGTTTATCCCCGAAGCTAAACTGCCAATGTGGGTTATTTGCTACATCCCAATTCTAATGACATTCCTCAACATTATCCCAACACCTAAATCCATTCCCTTCATTGCTCCTTACCTTCTTTTCGAAAACACAATGTCGGTTACTAAATTCAACGCGATGGTCTCGGGACTATTCCAACTTGGCAGCTCGTACGAATGGATCGTGACTAAAAAGGCCGGCCGGTCTTCAGAATCCGAGCCGATCAAGCCACAGATCACAAGGGTAGCTTTGGAAAATGGTCTTTTTGATCTCACTTTATTGAAGGAACATAAAAAAGAACAAGAGCTTAAGAAAAAAACTAACAAGATATACAGAAAAGAGCTGGCTCTTGCTTTTCTATTGCTAACGGCTTCAGTTAGAAGTCTTTTGTCAGCTCATGGACTTCATTTTTATTTTCTACTTTTCCAAGGTGTCACTTTTATACTCGTTGGTCTTGATTTGATTGGAGAGCAAATCAGTTAATAAATGAGAGGAGATTGATGGCAGTACTCAAAAAGATGCAACATGCTTACAAAGTCTCAATTGGACAGAATTAATTATGCCTTTATAGCATTATAACAATTTTTTTTCTCCAGTTTGCTATTTTAGATAGGATAACAGTCACAATAGTGCTGCACAGATATGTTGTTTGTTTTACTTTTAGGACAGATTGAAGAAAATTATTTTTTACCCCTGAATATGGTTCTCAAAGCTTTTTTTTTTTTTTTTGATCGGTATGGTTCTCAAAGCTTTGTGTGTATTATATATGGAGTTCCATATTCACCCTGTATGTACATGATTGAACACATGGGCGAATCTACTTTAGACTTGGTCTGGGTTCTAGCCGTGGGCTGTCTACTTTGAAGCCCATATTTAAACGTGTTATTTTTTTGTATAAATAATAGTAGCTCAACCACATTTATTATTTACTTCTCTCATGCCTCAATCAAATACATTTATAGTTCCTTTTTTTTTTTTTTTTACTATTAAGCCTATTTAAACAATTACCAAATATCCACATCCCAAACTCATTTTTAGGTTATATTATTGATTATTGATGAATTTAATGTCATGAAAGCTCTAGGGCATAACTTCAATGAATATTGGGAAAAGAAATTGTGTAAAATTAATTTTCAAGACTATCGTCAATTGTTGGATTCGCCCCTGATTGATCATTATTTATATGCAAATTATATACCTTCCTCATTTCGTGGACTATATACTGAGAATGTAGAGTTGTCAAGTGGGTTGGGCAGGCCGGTGCTAGCCCGCCGAGTCAAAGGGAAAATTGGGTCAGGCAAGGCCGGGCCGCTATTTTGGAGCCTAAGTCTAGCCCATGCTTTCAAACATGCCGAGTCAACATGACTTTTCTAGGCCAAGTGGGCCTATGAAACTAAAGCCGAGTTCGATCTTTTCATCGGGTCGTCCGGTCGGGCCGGGTTCGTTTTGACAGCTCTAAGCTCTAAGAGAATGTATCTAGTTTTCTTGCTAGAACTTCAAATATGTGAGATGAAAATGAGTGTCGGCAGGGCAAAAAAGTGTGTTGCGAACAACATGAATCTTATCTTGGCAGAGATTTAAGACAGTTGAGGGGCCAAAAATATTTTAGTGGGCTTTGCAGATTTTACAAACTGACGATGTAGCATAGAAAATGGGACTAAGCTGCCTGTTTCATCAGAATAATTTTGACAAAATTGTGATAAGGATCTCTGGTCCTTGGATTTTGACAGGTCACCTACAGAATTGTTGGCATCTTTCATTAAATTGTTAGGTGATATTCCTATACGCTGGCAAATGTGCACGGTTTAGTTTGTTTGACATCAATTCGGACAAGTGGTTCATGTTCTCTTGTTCCACATGCTGAATATCAGAATCCTGTTCGTCTCTCTAAAATTCCATTTTTAAAAAACTAAAAAAAAAAATCTAGTATATTATTTATGGAGATGGAATATGCAAAGTTAACCCTGTTCGTTTTCCAGATTTTTAGTGGGCACTACAAATGAAATATCAATTTGAATATTCATCACCGTACAGTAAGATCCAAATAATTAGGGACTGATATTTCTGTCTGAAGGAAGAATCTTTGAAGACTTCCAAACTAATTAACGGTAAATTTACATTTTAGCTGATGGGCTCAATAATAATCCAGACAGTCATCATTCAGTACCTTTCTTTTGAATCTATTAAACTAAAACTTAGTGAAAACAACATATATATATATATATCAACGTTCTGCATTTACTTTCGGGTTAATTACAAAAACTACCCATGAAGTTAGTATAATTACAAAAGAAAAACCAATTATCTTTTACATTAAAAATACCCCAAAACATTTGTTTTTAGTACAAAACTGCACCATCAAGAAGCCTCATGAGGGGGCCAATGGGGTATTTGTTAGGTAAACATAAAATACAAACTTCAACTTCAACGGGTGTGTGTAATTTTCAAATATAATAATTGAAGTTTTTTGTAAATAGGCTAAACCTCAGGAATAGTTTTTGTAATGATTCCATTACTTTTCCAATCAACAGTAAGGGAAGAATATACATGAAAAACGTCAAGAAAATTTTTTGTTACATAAATTTACAAATTGAAAAATATATCTCATAGTTAAAGTTTTAGAAATTTTCTTCTCCACTAAAAAAATAAAAAATAGAGAGCTGCATTACAAGCTTTCTTATCTTTCAACAAGAAGTATAACCATACAATCTTTAAATCTCCTCCCCTTCTAACTTTGACATTTACTAGTATAATCTCTACAATGATTCATATTGGTGTCCAAGATAGATTTGGACTAGTCATCATCAGGATCAGCCGAGAAATCCGGCTCTTCAGGCTTCTGCAATTTAGACAAATCAATATTCTTCATCTTTTGAGCTCCTCTTCTCGTGTTGGCCGCAAATCTTGACGCCAGTATCGTCACTCCCAAATTCTGTTTCGCCATACAAGAATTAGCTGCTTCCAGATGACGACAACTCCTGTTTATCATTCTCATCGTGTAATTTCTCCTCATGAGATAAATTAAATGACTCCTTCATGCTTAAACTCTTAGCCATCATTCTCCTTTTGTGTCTATGCCAGGCCGCCTGAATGAAACATGCGGCCCACGTCCTCCAGTGATGCGAATAATACCGAAATGTGTGCTGCAATTTCTTGCTGTGAAGTCGTCTAAATTGATTCGCGACAAATTTAAGGTCCTCTGCTCTTAGTGCGAATGCTTCAACTTCGCTGAGGGCTTTCACGGTTCTTGTAGAAGACGGCAAGTTTAGCGTAGACCTTGGAAGCAAAGCCCATGCAAGCAATTCTTCCCCGCAAAAATCACCGGGCCTTAATATTGTCGAGTTGAAGAATCCCGATCGGCCTCCGTTTGTTGTCGAGCTCTCGAGTGTACCTCTAATTATGAAGAGCATCTCAGTGACAGGATCGCCCTCACGAACAATGTATGTTCCATGGGTGCTTAGGGACGAGACTAGGCGCTCACATATGGCGTCCAGAAGTTGATCGTCCATTTGTGCGAAAAAGGGACCTGAAATTGGAATAAAATAAAATTATTCAAAGGAATAATTACTAAAACTATTCCTGATATTTAGCTTAATAACAAAAATCCAGTTATGTTTTAAATTACAAAGGCCCCCTGTGCTATTTATTACAAACACCCCCTTGAATTTTGTAATTATTACCCCCTCGATAGGGTGCAATTTGCAATATAGAAACATATGTCAAGGGGGTAATTGAAATTTTGAAAGATAATTGAGTTTTTTTTTTTGTAATTAGGTAAATCTCAGGGGTAGTATTTGTAATTATCCCTTGTTCTATTATAGCGTGACCATTAATAAGAATCTATTGAAAGGAACAGCCAAGTTGAGAATCATCAAAAACTTCTAATGCATGAGTGGAACAACAATAAACTACCCAGGTCATTTTTTATAGGAATAATACAAAAATAAACCCTAAGGTTTGGGCTAATTACAAAAAAACTTAAAGATGTTTCAAAATTACAGAAATTTTGTCTTAATTTTAAGGGGTAAGTGTATAAATATCAGGGGGTATCTGAAATGTTTTTTGTCTATGAAGATAGAAAATATAAGATAAAATCCCTCAAGGGGTTTTTGCAATTTTCAAAAACTTGTAGTTTTTTTTGTAATTAGTCCTAACCTCAGGGGTATTATTGTAAGTATCTCTTTTTTATATCTGAACATCTACACCAGCAGAAGAGATCAAGCATGAGAAATCTTACACGACGAACGAGGTCTAAACAGAGGTGGCGCTGAATGTCACGACGGAGATCGGTAGGCAAGGCTCGCAGGATAGATTCTTCATCGACTCCCCTTGTGGTTAGCCATTTGTACTGCGTAAAACGCCTGATCCGTTGTTGCAGGTCTTCTGGGAGTTGGCGATGCCTCATCCATTCCTCAGTGTCTCGTCGCTTAAGTCTCCACTCTTCAAGTCTCACAGTCATAGACTGCAGATAGGTCTGTATTGACATATATGAACTATAAATTATTGTGTGTGCATTTTCTTCGATCAGTTTGGAACACTAAATAAGATTTGAAAAAAAAAATTATGTCGCGTGAACTACCTCTATAATAAGAAGAGCAACACGGCAATTTTTTCAATTGATAATAATATGTGTTTTGTCTGGTTAAGGCAAAAACTAATTGGGCTAGGGGTAGTGTGGCGTGTCGGCTACGCCCCTGGAATTGGGAACTCTTCTATCCCAAAATTTAGTTTCGAAACCAAATGCATATTTATTTACATAAGTTCGAATATTGGATTTTGGTGAGTAAATGGAAGAATAAAATGAAAAAGGATTATGTAATAAAGCACGATTGCAATCATCTAAAGTGAAAATATTAATTTTAGTATTTTCTCCGTTACAATTCAAGAACCAAACAGAGCATTAAGGATAAATATCTCAAAAGACTTGGAATGCAAAGATAAAACATTGTGAAAGGATTCTAACAATACCTGTATATTTCCAATCAAATGGGCAAATAGAACAAGCCCCAAGATGGCAATGAGAATGGCAAACAAAGTTTCGCCAATAAACAAGCTTGTCGACAATGTCTGGCCATAAGAACTGTCATACGAAAAAGGAATATCAACTCAAAAATCATGTGTGATTAATTCACCTATATAAATATTTTCTCATTTAACATACCTTAAGTTTTGTAAACCCCACCATAAACAGTAGAAGTACTTCTCCACGAATTCAGACGAGACAACATTGTTCACAACAGCTTTTCCAAATATTCCATAATTAAAATAGGTAGTATCATTAGGGTCGCATTTTTTGAAGATAACTGTGCTGTTCGCCCATTTTTCTCTGTCACTATGACGCAAAGTACCACAATCCAGAAAAGTAAGAGAGCATCCAGAACTATTAAATTCAGCCCTACAAGCTGATTTCCAACATGTTGCATGTCTCTGGATTGACAGTAAGTACCAGCAAGCCCCCAACACCTAACAAAAGTAAATAAATCATGGTAAAATTGAAAAATTAGTCTTGTAATTATAAGGCAGTAACGAAAAGGTCTTATAAAAATGATGTTTTGCAAAAAGTCATGTAACTCTATATGAACATCTCAATTGTGATCCTGCAACATGCACTGTTTGCAAAATAGTAACTGTATGAAAATCTCAATTGTTGACCTAATTTCAACGGAAGTTGGGAACTACGTGATTGAAATCTGGTGAAATTAATTGAGGTTTTCATATAGTTACAGGACTATTTTGTAAACCGTGCATTTTGTAGAACCAAAATCGAGAGTTTTCTATAGTTATGGGAGATTTTTGCAAAACGTGATTTTTAAAGGACCTTTTTCCTACCGCCCCATAGGAAAAAAAAAAAAAAAACTCCACAGAAAATTTTAACTGTTTTGCTTCCGTTAGAGAACGAATAAAAGTTTCAAGTATTGACGTACATGACTTGCTAACATGTAGAGTAGCAAATTGTATGCAGCACCGGCCCAAGCGGTCTTTGTGACGACTCCAGTTGCTTTGATAATTTCAGAACTTAATGGGAAGATGAGATATAATCTGGGGATATACTGTAGTAGGACGATGAGTACCAAGGCGTTGTTGGTATGATCGGCGCGGGAGCTTCTGATTGCTGGTAATATGGTCCATATTACAATCTGGAAAAGCAAAAGCCAATAGTACAACTCAGTCAGCATCGAGAATTATGATCAAGAACTGAAATATTTCATTTTTTTGTATAAGTTGATTAAAATTCCAAAGCGATTAGAATCCCAAATTAATTTAAGAATAGAAGTTCAATAAAACATAGCACAAATATAGAAACAGGACAGACATTTTCAGGAAAACCATAAATTTTAGAATATGAGAATTTTCTCCTTTTCGTTCCGTTAAGAGAATTCTCTTAACCCAAAAATGCGATTGCTTATGAAAGTTTTCAGATAATACACTATTCACTCACTTTCACTTTTTTCTTCAACCAATTACTTCTAATAATTTTTTCAAAAAAATCATCAAATCACTAATTATTATTTACACAAATTCTAGTATTCACTCACTCATATATTTCTAACTACCAATTATATCCAATAGTCATTTTCATCTCATAACAACCACATTCTCAAAATTCATTCTTCTTCTTCTTTCAAACAAAATCTTCATGACTATTCTCTAGCGGGAAAAAAAAGTTTCTCAAAATGAAAGGATATCAAATCACACTCTTAGAATTTCATTTCCTAAACTGTTCAAAATAGAATCTTCGTGAGAAATAACTCAAATCTTCATAATGTTAAGGGATCTTTTCATCATCCTACCTACGTTCTCGACATAATGCCCTCACTTTTAAAGGCTAAACCTCTCAATCTATCCTGATTTGTATGAATAAACAGTAATTCATCGATCTCCATCAAAATACAGCATTAATTCCATCAACTTTGCAAAAAATCCACAACACCTAATCACAAAAGGGAAATTCAGATTACCTGAGGAAGAGGCAGCGCCGCAATCAAATCAATCAAGAAATCAGACTTCAAATACCTCTTAGCTATCTTATTTAGATCCATAACAAGTTCACCTTTCCCAAACACCCTTGAGCTAGGAGAAACATAAGCAGTCCTAAACTTTATAATTACATGAAACAAATAAAATACATCGGCTAATGTCCGAAAACAAGTAACAATTATCCCCAAACTCAAGTCTATATGCATACATGAAGACTTATTGCCTTGATTTATCACTGAAGGCAGATAGAAAAATAAAGGGTCCACAAAAAGTGCCACCAAACAAGAAAAAAGGAAAATTCTATTCCATTTCAACACAATTTCACTTCCAGGATCCAGTATATTTTTCTTCACTGGCTCTTGGCCTTCTGGGAAAACCTTAGACCTGCCAAATTTGGGAATCTTGTCTGAATTTTTATACAGAGGCAATTTTTTTTCATGTTGGCCCCCATTTTTCTTCTCCCAGAAAACCTCGAGATTTTGTTTTTCTTCATTTTTCTGAAACCTGTAAATGATTTCTTTTTTAACTTAGTACATAAATCAAGCTTTTTTTTTTAACCGAATGAAAATGGGATGCAAAAAACAAAGAGTGAGTAAGAAAAACTTACCTAACTTGCTTTTCTTTCTTGAGTTCCATGGTTGTAATCCTCGAAATGGGCATATAAATCAAATTCCAGTGCAAAATGAGTGAACGCATACAAAAGAAATTCCCATATAATTTCTTGACTCCAATTTTTTCATGTCTTCTAAGTAATCATTGTGAAATGAAAAACACAAAAAAAAAAAAAAAAAATCGAGAATCGTCTAAATACACTGTTGTTTAGAGGGGGAAATGGAAGCCCAAATCCTGAAAATGTCTGTGGAACCTTATTTTGTATGTGGTTGACTTTTCATTCAAATACAAATAATCAAATGTTACTGAATAAATAGCTGTAAATAAAATATAAAATAACAGCGAGTTATTAAGTCAGTTAATTATTCATGCAGTAATGGAAACTGAAACCCAGGAGATATAATACCACAGAGACCCGCAGAACAACACATTAATTACAGCCAGATTATTAATTATAGTATATACTATCAGATAGTGTCCGCTTAAAGAGATTTTTCATTTTTCTTTTATTTTTTGATAACCAACTTCAACGCAACGCTACTACCGGATTAAATTGATCATCGAGTTATGATTGGATCAACTGATTCATACAAAGGTCTCAAAATAACTCACACTGACCTCCAGGATTAAATTTACTTAATTAGATGTATCTATTATGGTCATAGTTATGATTGGATCAACTGATTCATACAAAGGTCCCAAAATCCGAACTCACACTGATTGATACCTCCAGGCTCCAGCACTAATTTATCCCACACTTTTATGAGTCAAATTATACCCCAAGGCCTTCCTTTACTTAATTTTAGTCATAGGGAGTGATTGCAATTAGGGATGTCAATTTGGGTTGGTCCGGGTTATGATTGGATCAACTGATTCATATTTCAAAGGTCTCAAAAATTATTTTAATATATATTTAATATTTTTAATCGAACTCACACTGATTGAAAAATATTACAATTTACAACATATAAAAAAGAAATGACTAATTGCCAGCATACTAATTTATTTTGAGGACAATATTAAAAAGATATGCACAAATACATAATTAATGAGGTTTTATCATTTGAGTTTTAAAGATATTTCTTGTTTTTTTCAAATTAATTATTTACTTAATTTTTTTAAATTCCAAACAAGGCCTTCCTTTACTTAATTTTAGTCATAGGGACCCATACCCATTAATTTCGTGATTGTTAGGTTCGTGTCGGGTTTTGCGTGTCGGGTCCTAATTGCAATCACTAAAAAAAAGGTATTTCTTAGTTTTTGGCTAAAAGAAATTACTTTGTAGAGTTTGTAAATGTCAACTTCTGCTTCATTTAATCAAAATCAAAAAACATGAATATTGGTATTTTAGATTTGCATACTCTCAATTTCTAATTGTATTTTTAAACATTACCAACTTCTGATTCTCTATTATTTTTACTTCACTTACAATAATTACTTCTTCTAAAAGATGAAGTTTTTGCAAACAATCTCATACTAAATGTTATGTGTTTATAACTCATTAGTTTAAATTATCTATTTTTAAATTTGTTCATATTGCCCGTCTTTTTTTAATTTAAGTTCTATCTTATTGTTATACATGTTTTCAAAATGCATTAAGGGATAATTAAAAAAAACCTGAGGTTTGGCCTAATTACAAAAAAGATGTTTCAAAATTACCAAAAAAAAAAAAAAAAAAAAAACTTAAGGTTTGATTATATCTTAAATTTAAGGGAGTAATTATAATATTTCTATAATTTTCAAGAGGGTTTTTGAAATGTATTTTTGCTTATGAAGGGGAAAATGTAAGACAAAATCAAATATAATGAGTTTTTTTAATTTTAAAAAATATCTGTAATTTTTTGTAATTAATCCAAATCTCAAGTGTTTTTATATAAATATCCATTAATTTTATTGCAAATTTGGATTAGGGCACGATTGATGGAGATGGTCTATCCTGGGACAAGAGTTGGGCACATGATTTTGTATTGGAAAATTAAATATGAGTACCGCCCTCTTCAATTCTGATAATTACGTTTTAACAAACATCCACTTCTATAGTTATATTACTATTGTTACACCCAAATATCAACTTTTTTTTTTTTTTTGTATTCTCATTTCTGGGCCACTGGCTACGATTTATAACTGTGGGTTTCATATTATTTAATTAATGATGGAAATATGCATTTTTTTTGTTGGGGGGTTTGTGGGGTGCGGCGCCGCTGTTCTTGGGACTACTGCTAAAATCATAAAGAGAATATGAATAGGCAATTTTTGGCGGTCTACATCTTTTTATTCTAAATGATATTTTATTTATTATTCAAACATTATTAAAATATTTATACAAAACATTATGAAAATACATTAAATATATAATATTATATTAGATGCTTATTGTAATTATAAAATTAGAATAAAAAATATGATACCATTTTAGATAAAAGATTCAAATTGATTCATTCTGCCGACAAAATCTGATCATTTCTTACTCTTTTTAGGGGAAAGGAATTGTAGCGTATAGAGAACATACACTCATAGGAGATCGAAACCAGAATAATTGTCTTGAAAGAGCAAACTTTTACAATTGAAACACAATGTTCATCTCATCCCAGTCTTACCCCATTATCAAAGGCCATGTTGTTTTTATCTATACATATTACATATATATAATGAGATTGACCGGCCTGATTATTTGTCAGAACAAGCATTTGAATGGCGAAACTTAAATTGTGATACATTGGAATTAATAGAGAGAAAAAATTACTAGTTACAAAAATGGATCTTTTTTTATTTGAGTACATATCCTGGGAGAGAAAAAATGATGGGGATCGAACCCAAAACCTCTGGTTTGGGTTTACAGAAATAACTTTAAACTAAGAGATACTTCCAAGAAACCTACCAAAGTAATTGCTCCATATTTTAGAAACTTAAATTACATCTATTTATGCTCAGTGGCCACGGATATTACTCTTCAGTGAAGAGAATTGAGTTCGAATTTATGCAATGATAGGAGTTGAATTAAAAAAAAATTACATCTGTTTATCTATTTATTAATAAAATATATACATATACGGTTAATTATAATTATAATTTATTTATAATTATAAAGTTTGTGAATCTTATTAGTTATAACTCTATTTACTACTTTCTCCTGTTCACAATAAGTGTCTCTTTGACATATAAAAAGTTATTCAGAAAGAATGTCCTTTTGATGTTTTAAAGACTAATGAGAAAATATTTTTCTCAAATTACCCTTATATTTATTAACAATAATGTACAAATCTTATTTTCTTTCAAAGCAATATTTATGATTAATTGAGGATATATTGGGTATTTTAATACATTCCTTAATATATGTGTGATTTCCTAAAAAGACATTTATTATTAATAGGATGAATAATCACTAGGAAATTTGAACAAAATACTTATTTTTTTTAAATAAGCGTAAAAATATATAAAAGAAAGAAAAAAATCATGATCACAAGCCGATCAGGTGGCTTAAGTATGGGTCTCGTTAAAACCTACCAAGGTAAAACCAACCCTTGGTAGAAAAAAGGTAGCCTTGAAAGACAAAACATCCACACAAGAATGCATAAATAAAAGCACTAAACAATTACTCTAAAATCCTCATTATCAGATGAATCCACTTTATCAACATAGACCTCTCATCTTTTGGTAGCAGCCATGTTTAATGATTTGAAGCTATCGGATTAAGCATCGTCCAAAAGAGTGAGATTATGAATTGGAGGAGTCGGACCTTGTTGAACATCACAAAGAAGTTGTTTAGAAGCCTTCAACGACTTATCCCGAATAGCCTGACAAAGAGGACGAATGGGCTTGGCCAACTTGTATTAAACTGTCCGCGGCCGCCTTTTTGTATTAGAAAAAGTGGGCAAGGTGTCCCTTGTGAAGGGTAGGGGTACCCATAGATGTAGCATTCATTGCGGTGTTATCCAATTCTGAATGTACATCCAAAGAAGCCAAATATGCCAATGGAGAAGGCGAAGCCAAAGATGGACTGACATGTTCTTGCATAACAACCAAAGTGTCTTCCACGAAGTAGTAGAAGCCAGGGCTTTATCTTGATCATCATTGTCGTCCACTAAGTCATCTGTATCCTCTAAAGAAGCAAAAGAATTCCCCAAAGGGACATTATTAGACTTAGGGATCATACCGGAAGAAACATTGGTAGAAACATCAACATGTCTAGGCGAATGAACCACAAACGAAAGATCGGGATTGTGCTATGTAGTGCTAGCTATCCCTGCCTTACCCTTAATATTGGAAGGACGATAAACTTTCTAAACACGAGAATGGCCTCGCCTAGGAGTGTCCGGGCGCCCATTCTCCTTGGGAGCCGTATCCGAAGGATTTTTTCAACGACAAGTCGCAATAGAGTGTCCCGTGATATTACATTGAGAACAAAAGACTGGAAAGTATTCATAACTCAACGAAACGAACGAGCAATGACCCGCCCTCTCAACCATAACATGATCCTGAAGGGGTTTAGACAAATCTACATCAACCATAACACGGGAAAAATGCCCAAGAGAACCATTAAGGGCCCGTTCATCAATTTGAAGTGGAGTCCCAGTCGTCATGGCAATACCCATTATGATACTCGGACGCCAATATTCAACGCTCAATTCAAAAATTCGAACCCATACACTAGCCTTAGATGGACAAACCTTGTACGGATTAAAGTCCGGAGTCCAGGGAGATAATCGAATAGAACACGGATTGATCTGCCATGAAGAGCGTATAGCTGCCCGAGCCCTGTCCTCATCTGAGGAAAATTTGATACAAAAGTACCCTTTACCCAAAGGAATTAACGCCCAATTATGTAGGGTTTTCCGTAATTCTGCTAAACGGGTTCGAAGGGGGATTAAAGGCCACGGCTTCTCCCCTTTACCAAGCAAGATGCGACCAATCAATGAACACGAAAATTCACTAACACATTGCTTATAAAGATTTTCGTCAATAGTAACTGAAAAATAATCCCCTTTTTTAACCGGATTAATACCATCAATGTTAACCAAAGAATCTATAAACGTCGGATTAGCAATTTAATTAATCAAATTTTATCATACCCAGTAACCCAGTATCAATACAGTCATTAATAGCAGGACGGAAGCACTAATTCAGATTAAACAAGAATGGAAAATTTTCTAGGAAAAAAAAAACTTCTTATTGCTTCATAAGGAACTATATTTACATTCAAAATCTTGGATTATTTTACAAGAATATCATGAAAATTTGGACACGGGGAAATAAAATAATATAATGTTCAATTATTTGCCCATCAGAATACGTAGGCAAGTAAATTCGAACGTGTTAGAAAACGACTGAAGGTCTGAGACAGACGGAGAGGTTGCCGCATCCGTTTTCTGCATGTTTAAGGCACGTGGAACTGCATGATATAGAAAAACTGAAATCTGTAATTATTTTTTCAACATTTTTCTTTATCTCCCATTTTTGAGGTCTAGTCTAGCTCCGGTCTTAACGCCCCTACGACTGTTGTGCAGCCTTTCCTCGGGTTCGTAGAGTCGGATTTTCATACTATTTTTTTTTTTTGGACCAGCTGAGGGCAAAGACCCTATACTTCTTTCGGATTATAGGGCATTCATTCTTCCCAGGATGGTCCTAATATCTGGGGAGGAGGAATAAACCCCAATCCCTCACTCCACGTTAGTTAAGATTTGAACTCATGACTTTGAGGTGCAATTGCAACCACAAGGTCGTTAGGCCGACCTTTGGGGGTTATCTTTTCACACTACTGAAATTACAAATTTTGCAAAGCTCAAGATTTTTTTTAGTACAATAGGAAGGATGAATACCCCTTCGTATGGGATCGAAACACGTGTCAAGCACAAGATTAATCCTGCAAAATTTTAATAAATAAATAGAAGTTAAAATGATGGGTATTTTATTTTGCGCTAGAAATCAAAAAGTGCCTGCTTCCGATTCGGAACAGTTTTCAAAATTATCGTCACTCTAACTTTCGCCGTTAATTAGGCGTTTTATTCATCTTTCCAAAGTTTTATTTTCTTGATTAACCGATCCACAGATAGGTCAAATATATGATCGCTTCCAGAGTTAATCTCTATGTAATGAAGAATAAAACAGAAAATATCTGAAAAACCACACACTTGTGATGATCAAATTACAAATTGTGGAAGATAAATATATCAAATTGCAGAAAAATAGTTTAGGCCCTCAATTAAAAAATAATATGTATTCCGAATCAAGAATAATAAGTATATAATTATATATCAAATACATATTTAATTAGGAATCAACTTATATTTTAGACAAAGAAAAGAAAAACCCTAGTATATGGGTACTAAAGCAGATTTTTGTTCAGCCAAAAACTAAGAAATGCTTTTTTTTCATTGATTGCAAACACTCCCAATAACATCCAGATTGACCAAGCAATCTCAAAACTACAACTTTTTTATATTTCCAATTAACTAAGTCAAAATAAAACTAAAAAAATAAAGAAAAACATAAATGAGTTCGTCGAGATTTCTCATACCTAGATCCAAATATTTAATTTTTAAGTACGGCAACAATTTAGTGAAGTCATGACAAGCAATCACAGAAATAATAGAATCCGCATGTAAAGATATATATTATGGTTGACAACTTACACCGGCACATGAGAATTAAGAGTCAGAGGGATGAAAGAGCATGACGTTCAGAGACCAAATTGAATTCTGCACTTCACAAGTGGAGATATTCATCTATATTCTATCCCAGCAGCTTTAGGTAATATTTAATTTTGTTTCGTGATACTTTGAAAACATACCAAGAAAAATATTTCGAAAGAAACATAATCAGAAATATTAGCATTCTTATTTGCGAATAGTTGTTGATGTTTTCTCAAAGAAAGCTTCCGGATTTCAGATTAAATTTTTTTAATTGCACATCCAGTTGTGTGATCATAACACAACAAACTCAAAGAATACTCGATGATGGTACTGATTTTTTTTTTTTTAAATTCCAATCAATTAGGTGTCATCATAATAATCAAAAGACTGCGCTGCAGCCAATCATTATTTACTTCTCGCAACTAATATGAGAAAAGAAAGAGAGTCACTTTTTCATAGGTGGTGCATGCCCAAGTCTCAAACAAAAGCAAATTAGAAGAGTAGTCAAACACAAACGAGAAGTCGAAAAAAGTTTTAATACAAAACGTCCGGCTACCCAAAACAGAACTAGAAAGTAATCCAACAACTGATCCCAAAACCGATGCGAGGGATTAGAGTGAAGTAACAACGCCATAATGCATGCCATGACAGGCCCCATTGCAGAGATCTTTGTAGAAGGTAATAACGCTTGGGATTCGAAAGAAATAATTATTTTCAAGGGCCCCAGGCCAACAAAAAACCCACCTTATCCTAGATCAAGCTCAGTCTAAGTTTCTTTAGTAAAAAACAAAAAACAGGCAAATGGTGGGCGGATTTTCGGGTTAATAAATTTCAACTGGCTGACATCAAAGATTTATTAGTCAAGAAAGGGAACACTGATTTGGAGTGTAGAAAATATAGAGAATTGTTTTCACATCTTGTCGACGAGCAGGGTTTGGGTAAAGACAGAAACTGACTCTGGTCCACAAAGTCCCTTTTCTAATGAAGAAACTAAGTGCAGATGCATGGGTGCCACACTGTCATACACTACGTAACAGCTTTCGGCTCTTTAAACCACCAGTCTTCCTCAACTTGCAACTCAAAAAATAGATTGAAACAAACCCATTTTAAAAAATAACAAATCTAAGGGGTCGTTCGAGGAACAAGTCATCTGGACTTCAATGTGATGGATTAAGTACCTCGCAGAAGCGTGTCTAACCAACAATCTATTTGAGGAGAGAAGCATCATTATCCGCAGACATGCAATCAAAAGAAGCATCTAGCATAGCAGTGTAGCCAGCTGGGATCCACAATGTTTCAAATTGAAGATCCCACAGCAGGGCAGTGAAGGTCGAAACACAAGTGCAGATGCACAAAACCAATGAAGCAGTAGTAGAGCACGATGAGACCTCGACACAGAAACAAAATCATAAAGTTTTAGCAATGTTCAATCAAAGTCTCTAATAGAATACCAGATTTTAATAAGTTGATTCATATATGAAAAGAAGGATAACGGGCTAATGGGATAAAGCGACAAACTTACTACTGAAGTAGTAACGACACAACCAAACCCAGGAGTCGAAGCTGAGGGCGTCGCCCCACTTACATAGCCGTAACTAAGTCCAAGCACAGTAAACACACAATTCGAAAAACTTCTGCATAGATTCAAGTAGTACTTAATAAGTCATCCAAATTCAGCTCCTGCTCCTACGCCTTTCCTTAACGCCATTTCTGCATAATGGACAAATGCAAACATCAATATGTAGAGTGGTTATAATACAATCCATGAGACTAACAACCATGAATAATTACATATTTAGCTACAAATATTTTTCTGAACATCTGTGCCAAAAAGATGTTTCCTAGAGTTGTCATCTCACCACGTCCCTTAACTACGATGTTATTCAAGCGCAAGTTTCTTTAATGGGAAGCAAGTTTCTCTACACCATCATATCAGTAATTCCCAAAATTAGATATTCATTACAAGCTCACATGATAAGATAGACAGTATCCCACCTGTATGTGTACACATGAGACCATCGACATTCCTCATTTGGACTAGGAAACCTATATATAAGGATCTAAAGTACATTTGCACAAGCAAACAACCGTCTGTAAAGCAACATCGTATTCAACTCGATTAATCAGGGCCTCAACTCTCACAAGAATTATCATAGTTCACCCACTCTCAAATATTTTATAAATGCAAAAAAACACAAAATTATTGAAAAGGTCCAAAAAATAAGCCTACGAGAGAAGCATTAGAGTTGGAAAAGAAAATAAGAATTTACCCGTTAGCATATGGCACCTCATCTCGTCCACGATAGGGTGACCTGCTGTAGCTACGACCTCTGGGTGACAAACTGCGACGCCGAGGGGAACGACCACGAGGGCTATAACTCCTGTGCCAGCACAGTGACATCAAGTAGATACCAAGAAGACCATACAAATAGTAATATAAAATGTAAAATAGCCAATCGCCGTATTTTCTTTTCCTCTGATCCGAAAGTGCAACCAGAATGACCATTGTTTTTTACTTTCACTGTTCAAGCCTTTTTTTGCCTTATAAATAATACCTTCGTCCATAACTTGGGCTCCGGCGATATCTAGGGGGGCTGCGACTCCTACGCCTTCCAGAACCTCCACGTGTTCGGCACTCACGAGCAAAATGACCAGGCTCACCACATTCATAGCATTTTAAATCAGAACCAGACCGTCCACGACCCCCGCCACCGCCACCGCCACCACCGCGGCCACCACCACCTCCACCTCTGGAATTATGTGAAAGCTCGACTCTCCAGCCATTTTTACCTGTACCAAACAATAAAGCTATAACTTCCAGTAACACCAACATTTAATGAAAATGCTGATTGAAGGGAATGTTTATGCTACACACTATCATGTAAAACAAAACGTCAAAAAATTGAAAATTATATAAAGCAGAACCACCATGCGAGTGATATGATCTTCAAAGTTCCATGACGAAATGTAACACAGGCAAGCTAACTACAGAAATAAACAGAGCAAATGAACAAACTAAATCTAACTAATAAAGTGCAAAAGAAAATTGTAATTATCCTGAAAATTATGGAAATGCTATAATACAAGCAAGCAAATAATTAAGACAGCTCACCATCAAGATCCCTGATGGCATCTTGGGCATCTCTTCGGTCGTCAAAATCAATAAAAGCATAACCAGGGGGTCTTCTGGCAACCCACACACTGCACAAAACATTCAAATGAAAAAGAAACTAAGGAGTTCATCCAAGAATAACAGACGAAGATAATAAATCTAAGATATATGTGAGTCATGTGAGTTCGCATGTTTAACAAATGCAAAACTTGATGCAGTCTTTAACTCAAAGACTCAAACAACCAACCTAAATCCTTTGAGTAAAAAAACCTTCTACTTTATTTTCTCAACTATATATGGATCCTGGTTTGAACAGAAAATAGGTGAGCACTCTGAATAATATAACATTCAGATGTAATGAGCCAAAAAAGGTTGTCCTAGATAGATACATGACAGTAATGCAACAGAAACAAATGCAGTGCCAAAACATTGGTTACTTTACATCAAAAAAATATTCAAGTGTAAACCACATAGCAGAATTTCCTTTATAACCGGTTTATACATTGCATATGAAGCAAATCATATCCTAAAATAAAAGCTTTAAATGCAGATTACACTCTCGCCAAATAAAATGTAAATAAGCAAAGTTCCAAAACCCGGAGCAGGACAAGGATTATTCTCGTTGCTTTCTGTAATATATTCATGAGAGATAATTTGACCCTTTCTCCAGATATTTTGATTTTCCGCTCCTATTCACTTTCACAGGGTGCTAATCTACCATAACCTGACAACAACTCCTCTTAGACTTTACCTTCTGATAACTCCAAACACGCGAAATTCATCCTCAAGTTCACGTTCAGTTACTCGTGGATCCAGATTCCCAACATACACTCTGGACATTTTGAATCAAAACAGTCGAAGACCACACCTAACAATGTAAGAAATAACAAAAGTCAATTATATGGACAAATTTGAAACAATGGAGTATATATATAATCTATAGATCCACAGATCACTCACGCACTGAGTGAAATAATTAAATAATTAAGCCTGAGAAAAAAGGAGAGAAAAACGTGAAACCCTAATTGAGAATGGCGAAAAACCCTAGGCGCTTGTGAAGACTGATAATCCAACGGGTTGTCGGCCGCTTGGAACTTTTTCTTCGGCGTTTGTGATTAAAGAAAGGCCTAAAACTGTGTGTTCATTTTGGTGTTCTATTTATCGAAGTGATCAAAGTTGCTAGCCCATATAAATCCGTAAGCCCAATCCATATGTGTTGGGTATGGGTCCTATAGTCCAAAATATTTTGGGAAAAGGACATAAATACCCAATTTTCCATACCCAATTCCTGCACAATGTCCATTTTCCGTTGATTTTGGACAAAAATACCCATTTCCGCTGAATTTGGACAAAAATACCCATTTTTCGCTGAATTTGGACAAAAATACCCATTTTCCGCTGATTTTTGACAAAAATACTCATTTTCGCTGATTTTTTTGCGTTGGTTTCTTTTTTGTTTCTTTGTTGTTTCAAATATGTTTCTTGTTTCTTTGTTGTTTCATACTGTTTCATTTAGGTTTCTTATATGTTTCACTTAGCCAACTTTTCATTGAATTCCACAAATTGAATGGAGAAAATGAGTTGTGGTATGCCACAATGGACAATGGGAAGAAAATAGAGAGTATACCAACTTTGAAATAACAAGAATACTGATTCCAATGGACTACACATTCAGCACCCTAAACGAAATCTTGGAACAACAAATTCAATTCACAAAATTTGAGCTTACTTGTCCATCATCGGCTACGAGAAATGGACACGACTCCACTGTCAGACCAAAAAATACTTTGTATTGACTTCCAACATCGTAGAATTATTGAATGCATCAACTGTAGCGGGGAAAGACTTACTAGTAACAACTTTGCTAGAGTACGTGAGATCTTTAGTTCAAGATTAGACATGCAGACATCGAAATGAAGCAAAGATCAACATTTATAAGGATGACAAAAAAAAGCTGAAGAATATATGGGGAAAAACTACACTATTTCTCTAAATTTAAAAGCAATTTACTAAAACTTTTATCACATGATCCCCTGTTTCACAATTGTTTCTTACATGTTTCATTTATGTTTCTTACATGTTTCAACTGATTACATCATCATTAAGATTTACATAACAACAATTCTATAAAATCATTAGGAAGTGGAGGTAGAAACTCAATGTCGTTGTCATCGTCATCACCATTTTACAGCTTCAACTTAGCATGATTGTGAAGCAGATGACTGAGCCTTGCTTGTTCATCTATATCTCAAATGCTTCGACGTCCATAACCTTCCCACCAATAAAGTGATCGGCATAACAAGCAACAAAAAATCCCACATTCACTACAAAAAGAAATAAAAAAAGATACACAGTCAGATACATAACACAACAAATCAAAAACAATAAAAAAGAACAGATAAATGGAAAATACATAAAAGCACAAAAGAAACATAAAAGAAACAACTCCGAAACAACATCGAAACAAACGAAAAACTTCAAATCACAAAATAATAAAAGAAAACAGAATAATCAAGCACCAGCAACACAAAATCATTCAAATTTGCAGACACCTCCACCTTTTGTCCAAGCAAACACCTCCACCTTCAAACAGGTGGTGCAAATGCTCGTCGGATTCTCCGAAACCGCCAAACAAGCCTCCGCGCCGCCGTTCAGAGGCGACGGCGCCGGCAGCCTCCTGCCCATCAAGAGCACCAGTCAGAAGAAACAGGGATTCAAGCTCTACGAGCGGCGGAACAGCCTGAAGAACGGGCTCATGATAAATACACTGTCCCCGGGCTTTTCTCAGAATTGTTCGGGCTTTTCGCCCCGAAAGCCCGAGATCTTATCTCGTAGTATTCTCGATTTTCCGTCTCTAGTTCTTAGCCCAATGACGCCTCTGAACGGCGATTATTTGAGCCAATCGACGGCGGTGGCGTCGCCTACAATGGAAGAGGAGAAGGCGATTGCGGAGAAGAAGTTTTATTTTCATCCGTCGCCGAGAACGACGTCGTCTAGGAACGGGGAACCCCAATTGTTGCCCCAAATCATTACTGGTTTTACGACAGTTCAAGTATATAGCTAGACAAATTGAATTTAGGGCTTACCAAAATAGGGGAATCGCCGGCCATTTTTTCGATCGTGATTGTTAGTTCTGGTGGTTTGAGGAGACGGGCTCTGATGTGAAACCAAATGTAGGGTATTTTTGTCATGAGATGGAGTGGATGGGGTATTTTTGTGATGGGTGGGTATTTTTGTCCTTTTTCTAAAAATCAGGGTATTTTGTGGTATTTCCTCAAATATTTTTGTAGAGCAAAAATGCAAAATACACTTTGCCCCTGAACTTGGCCTAATGTACCAAACACCGCCTGAACTTCAAGAGGTAACACATTGCTCTCTCGAAACAGTCAAAACTTAATGGTGATAAATAGATGGCTGAAATTTTATTTTTATGGTAAAAAAAGTAAAAAGAAAACAAAAAGATAGCAAAAGAAAACAAAAAAGAGAAAGATAAGAACTTGGGTAGGGATGACAACGGTGCGTGTTTGGCTAGACTTTCCCCACCTTGGACCCATAACCTGGCAAGTTGGACCCATTTGAAAAAAAATTAACAAATCTGCTTGTTTATTCCATTTCTGATAATAATTTGTCATGCAAAAAGGATATAACAAGGTTTATTGAACACACTAGCTGTTGGAAAATTGTGAAGGAAATTGCACATTTGGGATGCGATTTTCTTGGGACATCGATTGTCTAATGACAAAAGTAAAAGTCGATTCTTGTTCTACTCCGTGAGAACATTAAAATCGAATATTTGTTTGTCCAAAATGGTGTTTGGATGAAGGAGAAATTAAAGCTTAAAGATGATGTATTGGAATTAATTTAAAAGAAGAAACCATGTGAGTTTGTCTTCTTTTAAAGTTGGGTTTGTCCCACAATGGAAAACAAAGGCAATTTTGACTAGTATATATAATGCCACCTTTTAGTAAGGTGTAAGATTGTATTGCATAGAGGCTCTCTCTACACGCGCCCCAGGGGGGTGCAAATCACGGTCCGGTTCAAGCTCCGAACCACTGACTTGTGTGCGAGCGCGACCTGCGTACACGAATGTCGGACTGAAATCGAGCCACATAGTCTAGCCTATGTTTTGCAGTTTTAATTTTATTTCGAATTTAAAATCAGTAATAATAACGAATATTTTATTTTCGAATTTAAAATTACCAAGAATAAAGAATATTAATTCCACGATTTAATTTTGAATTTAAATCAGAACAACAATATTCATCATGGTCAAAAAAATGTTGTAAACCCTCAGAATAAATGAGGGAAATTACTGAGCTTTAATTTCCAGGTCATCTATCAGCTCTATAAATAGCTGACATTCCAACAGTCCAAAACACACTCTTCACTTGCATTCTATATTGTTCTCTCTGCATATTGTTCTGAAAAATCCCTTTGGGCTCCTGCATATTTTGGTGATATTTTCCAGCGTTTCTTCAGTTCGCCGGATAGAAAGGTAGTCCGGTTATCCCGTCTTATCCTGGGAAACAGACGTCCAGAATAGGGGACGAATCTATTTTAAGGATAGTGTGTCAAACACACGATTCGGGCCATTTGTCTTCAATTCTCGATTTTATAAACTGTACTGCGAAATATTTTTTATAACAAACTTAAAACAGATTCGATTTTTTGTGCTACAGTTTATAATAAAATTAAAATTCTGGAAACTGAATTCAGCAATCTTCTATTGTTTATTTATCATCTGAAAGTTGAATTCAGAATTCAGGTTGTTCCTTTTGGTTAATCAAATATCAGTGGATTGCCTTAAGGATTTTTTAAATATTTTGATAAAGGTGTACTGTAAGTGTTCTGCAAGCTTTTAACTACAACAAATTCTTTCAAAACCATTGTTGGCTTGTGGATTAAAGCACTTAATGTTGTTGTAACATTGGAATGTGCATTGTCAATCTGGAAATTCAAATTAGACGTTGGTTTTATTACAGTTCAGTGCAAAAGTTTTAGTTTTGTAATTTGAAATTCTCTATTGAAGTCCTTCATTGGAGTTCGGATTTTTTACTTCTGTGTATGTGTTTACAAGGTTGATAAAAGCTATTGAATTGTGTTTTCAAATAAAAAGTGGGAGCTATTTTGGATATTGTTCAGTATTAGCATATTTATTTAGTAAAGCCCACGTATGCTTTTGTAAGTCAGAGTTAGATTTTGTTTAATCTTTCTTAAAAATTGGTTTTCAGATTCAAGTCTGTTACATATTTTGCAATTGTAATTATGTATTGAAAAATTGGTTCGGATTTTATTTTGGACTAATAAATTATACCCGTGCTATTTTGGAGTGGAAGGAAATTGTTTTGGACTATATATAATAAAAAGTTGAACAATTTTAATAAATTTGTTCTTGTCGGATTTGTTCCGATTAATCGAAGTACTAAACTTTGATTTGTTTTTCAGAAATGGCTTCTGATGATTTGAACTTGGGAGTTCCGATTGGCGCAAATGAGACAAATGCTACGCCTAATCCGATTGTGCCTAATCCAGTTGTGCCCAATCCCGTGGTTAACCCGGTTGTGCCTCGGATGGTGGCTAACCCTACTGTTAATGTGCCGGTGAATCATCTTTGAGAAACCGGAGAAATTCAATGGCTTGGATTTCAAACGTTGGCAGAAAAATGATGTTTTACTTGACGACGTTGAACCTAGCAAGGTTCTTTGATCAAGATCCTCCGAAGTTGAGTGAGGAGGAAAGCGGATGTTCAAGCGCTCACGCGGTTGATGCTTGGAATCATGCGATTTTCTTTGTAGGAATTATGTAATGAATGGTTTAGCGGATCCGTTGTATAATGTTTATAGCTCGAAACGAATCAAGCTAAAGAATTGTGGGAGTCATTAGACCACAAGTATAAGTCGAGGATGGGGCTAAAAATTTATAGTTGGTAGTTTCTAGACTTTAAAATGATTGATTCCAAGTCTGTAATAAGTCAAGTGCAAGAACTTCAAGTGATTATACATGATATTCTTGTTGAAGGGATGTTTTTGAATGAAACTTTCCAAGTGGCTGCAATAATTGAAAAATTGCCACCTGCTTGGAAAGATTTCAAGAACTATCTGAAGCACAAACGAAAGGAGATGAACGTTGAAGATCGATTCTTAAATAAACAATTTTCGGATTGAAGAAGATAACAAAGGATCCGAAAGGAAAATGTTCAATCTAAATGTGGGTCGCTAAAGCCAATGTTGTGGAATGTGGGCATGGCGAAAGCTCCAAAGAGGAAAAAGAAAACCGGAAAATCGGGTTTCAATAATTTGGGACCAAAAGGAGGCATTTCAAGAAAAAGTTCGAAGGAAAATGCTTCAATTGTGGCGGCAAGGGTCACAAGGCATCGATTGAAAGAAACCGAAGAAGAATCGGGAGGCAAACATGGTTGATCACATTTCTCAAGAAGTGTCGGATATGAACTTTAGGCTGCGGTGATCTCCAAGGTGAACTTCAAATCAAACCCGAAATAATGGTGGATTGATTAGCCACTAGGCACGTGTGTTATGTCGAGAAAATGTTTAGTTCCTTTAAAAAAAGACGACGAAAGTTGTACATGGGAAATAAACAATTTTCGAGGTCGAGGAAAAGGCAAAGTTGTTCATTAAAGATGACGTCCATAAAAACCGACTCAAATAATGTGTTGTTTGTACCGGACATATCGTTCAAAATTTGGTGTCAAATTAGATAAGCATGGTTTTAAACTTGTTTTCGATGGGGTTGTTACTTTGTTAAACAAAATGTTTGTAGGCAAGGGTTATCTAATTATTAATGTCTTTGTTTAAGCTCAATGTAATGGTTGTTAAACCAAAAGCTAATGAACTCGAAAACTCTTTTTGTTTACTTGCTTGAGTCTTCCAATTTGTGGCATGGTAGACTAGGGCATGCTAATTATGATACTTTACGTAGATTAATTAACTTAAATTATTTACCAACATTCCATATTGATTCCAAGCACAAGTGTGAAACTTGTGTTGAGGCAAAGTGATGGAGATATGATATATCTTTTAGGATTTTAGATTATCTTATATTTTAGGAAGTGATTTATGTTTAGGAGTCTTTTATTCTGGTTTATCTTTTAATGATTCTAGCTTATCTTTTAATGTTTTCTAATTAAGTTAGGACTTTTAGTTTGGTCTTATAAATAGTTGTTTTACTATTATTTTTAGGAGGTGGAATATAATTAAAATTTGAGATTATTCTCTTTTTCATTGCAATTTACGTTTCTTTGAGAAGATTCGTGTTGCTTTTGTTCGTTGCTCGTTTATTTGTGGCTTCCCGCATCGCTTGGTATTCGCGAGACCAACTACGCTCCCGAACGATGTTGTCCAGGCAGAATCCACAATGCATGAACGACATCGCACGCATCCGTCAGCAGATCGACTTGTTGACACAATGGATAATCACGCCGCATCCATCAACAGGAATTTTTCGACATCGCCACCGCCCATCTCACAAGACCAAGATCGATCACGCGAGGCGACGAATGGAGGCATGGTGGAACGAACTATCGTGATGGATGTGTTTTTGGTTTTTATCACATTATTTCATCAAACGAGGATGGTGGTGGATATGATGGACCACCAATTTTTGATGAGGATGAGAAAGACACTATAATGGAGGTTGGTACGAAAACCTCCAAACTTTGATGAGTGAGATCGATGATTATGATGGGCCACCTATTTTTGATAAAGAATGTGATAATGAAGAAGATATCGATGATGATGGTGAAGGAAAAGAAGAAGGTAGGAATATAGAATGGGAAGTTACTGGCTTGGCGGTCGTGGATAATCTAGAAAGCACTTTTGAGTTTGAGTATTCGGAAGAAATCGATAACCCTAGGGTGAATTTTCGTATATTAATCTTCCAGAGATTACATTTTGACAATGGAATACGATGCCCTTTTCGGGCACTTAGTGGAGAATGAGAATGCTTTAAAGGGTAGTCCCAAAAATCCATGGTGGAAAATTTACCTTCAGGCAAGGTGTTAGCAACAGAGAAAAACAAAGTTTGGAGATAATGGGAGCTCGATGTAAATGGATATCTTTCAAGAAAATGGATGCTCTTTTGTCACCATTCAACCTGGAATTTTTTGTTTTCGATCCAACTCATATACCTTTTGATATTCACCTTGTTTTTCTATCTCGTCCTCCTCGTGCCCCTCCATGGTTTGACAATTATTCTAGTGACAATCTCCTTCCGATTCGAGGACGAATCGTTTGTGTTGAGAGAGAATGATGGAGATATGATATATCTTTTAGGATTTTAGATTATCTTATATTTTAGGAAGTGATTTATGTTTAGGAGTCTTTTATTCTGGTTTATCTTTTAATGATTCTAGCTTATCTTTTAATGTTTTCTAATTAAGTTAGGACTTTTAGTTTGGTCTTATAAATAGTTGTTTTACTATTATTTTTAGGAGGTGGAATATAATTAAAATTTGAGATTATTCTCTTTTTCATTGCAATTTACGTTTCTTTGAGAAGATTCGTGTTGCTTTTGTTCGTTGCTCGTTTATTTGTGGCTTCCGCCTGCATCACAAAGTTAACAAGGACATCATTTAAAATTATTGAAAGAAATAATGAACCACTTGATTTAATTCACACCGATGTATGTGATTTAAAATCGTCACAAACACGTGGTGGCAATAAGTACTTTATTACTTTTATAGATGATAACACAAAATTTTGTTATGTGTATCTTCTTAAAAGTAAAGATGAAGCTATAGAGAAATTTATTCTCTATAAAAATGAAGTTGAGAATCAACTCAACAAGAAAATTAAGGTGTTAAGAAGTGAGCGTGGAGGTGAATATGAATCACCTTTTCTTTGGTCAACACCCAACACGGAATTAGACACGAAACAACAAAGACCTTATTCACCTCAACAGAATGGCATTGCGAACGGAAAAACCGTACACTTAAAGAAATGATGAATGCCATGTTATTAAGTTCTGCCTTGCCTCAGAACATGTGGGGGGAAGCTGTCTTGACGGCTAATTACCTTTTAAATAAGGTACCCCATAAGAAATTAGACAAAAGTCCTTACGAGTTATGGCATGGAAGAATGCTATCCTACAAATACTTACGAGTGTGGGGGTGTCTTGCTAAGGTTGCTATACCTACACCAAAGAAGGTGAAGGTAGGTCCCAAAACCTGTTGATTGCATATTTATTGGATATGCACATAACAAGATCTTTAATCGGTTTCTTGTGCATGAATCTAAAGTTGAAGATATACACAAGAACACGATAATTGAATCGAGAAATGCCTCATTCTTTGAAAATGTATTTCCGTGTAGATCTAGAGAAGAAGCAAGCTCTTCTAAACGGATACATGATTCAATAGAACAAGAGCAAGAAGAAGATGTAGAAATTAAATGCGCGAAAGAACGAGCTAGGATAGAAAAATCTTTTGGCCCATTTTCTAACCTACATCTTTGAAAGTGAACCTCAAAGTTACAGAGAAGCTATAATTTCTTCTGAAGGACCATTATGGAAAGAGGCCATAAAAAGTGAAATTGATTCCATCTTGCAAAACCATACATGGGAACTAGTGGATCTTCCTGAGGGAAGTAAACCACTAGGTTAAAAATGGATTTTCAAGAAGAAAATGAAGGCGGATGGAACAATTGATAAGTACAAGGCTAGACTTGTAATTAATGGTTACAGACAAAAAGAGGGCCTTGATTACTTTGATACGTATTCTCCAGTTACGAGAATAACCTCCATTAGATTGGTACTTGCAATTGCCGCATTGTGAAATCTTGAAGTACATCAAATGGATGTAAAAACTGCTTTTCTAAACGGAGATTTAGAAGAGAGATTTACATGGAACAACTTTGAAGGGTTCTCTGCACATGGGCAAGAGAACAAGGTTTGTAAACTGGTCAAGTCATTATATGGCTTGAAACAGGCACCAAAACAATGGCATGAAAAATTTGATAATGCCATGAAGGAGTGTGGATTTAAAATAAATGAATGTGATAAATGTGTTTATGTTAAAGACACTGAAAATGGCTATGTCATTTTGTGTCTTTATGTAGACGACATGCTTATCATTGGAAGTAATGATAAAATAATTAAATCCACTAAAGATATGTTGAACTCAAGGTTTGGCATGAAAGATATGGGTTTAGCTGACGTGATCCTCAGAATAAAGATTTCTAGAACTTCAAATGGACTGACACTTGATCAGTCACATTATGTGGATAAGATTCTAGAAAAATTTAGTAAGAATGACACGTCGTTAGCTAGAACTCCTATAGACACGAGTCAACATCTATCAAAGAATAGAGGTGAGGCTGTGTCTCAATTGGAATACTCACGAGTCATAGGAAGTCTGATGTACTTAATGAGTTGTACAAGACCAGAAATTGCTTATGCAGTGAGTAAATTAAGCAGATACACGAGTAATCCAACACATGAACACTGGAAAGGTATAGTGAGAATACTTAGGTATTTAAGATACACTCGTGATTTTGGACTGCACTATACAAGATATCCAGCTGTTATTGAAGGATACAGTGATGCTAATTAGATATATGATATTAAAGACTCTAAGTCTACAAGTGGATTTGTATTCACTTTAGGAGGTGCAACAATATCGTGGAAATCTTCTAAGCAGACGGTTATAGCTAGATCCACAATGGAGTCCGAATTTATAGCTTTAGACAAGTGTGGAGAAGAAGGCCGAATGGCTCCTAACTTCTTAGAAGATATTCCAAAGTGGCCAAAGCCTCGTGCCAAATTTGTATACATTGTGATAGTCAATCAACGATTGGCGGGTGGCACGAGCAATATGTATAATGGTAAGTCTAGACACATTAAATGCGTAGACACAATACCATTAGACAACTACTCTCAATCCGGTGTTATCTCTATTGACTATGTGAAGTCAAAGGATAATATAGCGGATCCGTTAACCAAAGGGTTAAATCGAGAGTTAGTTGCAAAATCATCAAGAGGAATGGGACTTAAGCCTCTAGAAAAATGAGTTGATACAATGGAAACCCAACCTAGTTGACTGGAGATCCCAAAATCTAGGTTCAAAGGGACAACCTAATTGTAAAAAGACTCTAGGATCACTGTGGGGGATTTTCCCTTGTCCATTCCTTAAACAGTGAAGCCCGTGAAAAGAAGAGGATAAGCATTTGGCTTTTAATGATTCTTGTGCGTCGATAAGCCGAGCTGAGTAGTACGGGCTACTCTTAAAGAAGAATCACCTATGTGAGAGAGAAGTGGGGCCGCTTCGAAGAGAATTGTGTGAGGCTCAATTCTTAGAACCTCTTGCAGAACCAGGCGTATGTTCAGGGCCATGAATGAACATAACAATGAGAACTGAAGTATGTTAGGAAGAATCCTGTGTGAGGTATATCATCTGTTACACAAAAGGCGCGAATCAGTTCAAAGACATCACGTCTACTGATCAGCTAGTAAAGTAAATATATTTTCACAAGGGAAGGTTCAAAGGGTAACACCTACCTATCCTATGCAGGGTTCAACTGTTGGACTTTATCACCAAATCTTTGTATCCTCGTAATTTCCTTCATGTGGGGGATTGTTGGAAAATTGTGAAGGAAATTGCACATTTGGGGTGCGGTTTTCTTGGGACCTCGATTGTCTAATGACAAATGTCCAAAATGGTGTTTGGATGAAGGAGAAATTAAAGCTTAAAGATGATGTATTGGAATTAATTTAAAAGAAGAAACCATGTGGGTTTGTCTTCTTTTAAAGTTGGGTTTGTCCCACATGGGAAAACAAAGGCAATTTTGACTAGTATATATAATGCCACCTTTTAGTAAGGTGTAAGATTGTATTGCATAGAGGCTCTCTCTACACGCGCGCCCGCAGGGGGGTGCAAATCACGGTCCGGTTCAAGCTCCGAACCACTGACTTGTGTGCGAGTGTGACCTGCGTACACGAATGTCGGACCGAAATCGAGCTACATAGTCTAGCCTATGTTTTGCAGTTTTAATTTTATTTCGAATTTAAAATCTGTAATAATAACATATATTTTATTTTCGAATTTAAAATTACCAGTAACAACAATATTAATTCCACAGATTTAATTTTGAATTTAAATCTGTAACAACAATATTCATCATGGCTGCAACAAATGTTGTAAACCTGTAAGTGGAAATTACTGAGCTTTAATTTCCAGGTCCTCTATCAGCTCTATAAATAGCTGACATTCCAGCAGTCCAAAACACACTCTTCACTTGCATTCTATATTGTTCTCTCTGCATATTGTTCTGAAAAATCCCTTTGGCCTCCTGCATATTTTGGTGATATTTTCCAGGCGTTTCTTCAGTTCGCCGGATAGAAAGGTAGTCCGGTTATCCCGTCTTATCCTGGGAAACAGACGTCCAGAATAGGGGACGAATCTATTTTAAGGATAGTGTGTCAAGCACACGATTCGGGCCATTTGTTTTCAATTCTCGATTTTATAAACTGTACTGCGAAATATTTTTTATAACACTAGCGTAGGCAGAGGACCAACTTGGGCCCCTCCCCCCTTCCCCCCATTTTTTTTAAAAAATATATTTTAATTATAATTTATATGATTTTCTTTAAAAAATTTATGCGGTCCACTTCAATTTCGTGTACTGGTCCACCACGAATATTTTCCTAGCCCCGCCATTGATTGAACACCAACTAAAGAAATGACCATCTAACTGGAAAAAAAACACTCGTAGTTATTACATAACTAAAAATCATCCCTTTTTGTTGCCAACAAACTCATCCCTTTTTGTTGTCAACATAATAAATAAATTTCTTCTGTCTGTCTTCTTTTTTTTTATTTATTTTTTTGCACCTAAATATTAGAAGGGTAAATATATAATTTCAGCCATCTATTTAACACCATTAAGTTTAAGTGTTAAAATGAGAGGGCAAACCGTTACCTCTTGAAGTTCAATGAAGGTGTTTGATCCACTAGATCAAGTTCAGGGGACAAAGTGTATTTTGCCCTATCTTTTCTTTGAGTCAGTGGCGGATGCACATGCAATCTTGGGGGTACAGTTAAAAAAATACAACAATATTTTTTAGTGAAAAAAACTTAATATAAATTTGTACCCCTATTTTTACAAAAAGAATTAGAAAATTGAAATAAAACAATGCAAATCCCCACAATAAAAAATTTCAAAAAATTAAAAGATTGATATAATAACTTGAATGTATAAACCATGGCAAAAGTCAAAACCTACAAAACAAAAATCTAATAATATCAATAATGTTATTAAAATGGTGTTTTGTTGTCTCTTGTTTTTATTAATTATTCTAATTATTTCTTTTATATATGTATTAATTTTTCAAGTAGGATTACATGGTCAACTTTTACAAATTTTTAAACAGCATTTTGTTTTATGACTTTAAATTTTAAGTAATATTTATATGCAATTTTTAAAAAAAAATTTATCGTACCCCTATTTAAAAAATCATGGATCCGCCACTGCTTTCAGCTAGCTTGGAAGTTTTTCTCTTTCCCCATCCCCAAGTTGTCCATTTTATTTATTTATTTATTGGGATCAAGGACTTGATTAAAATTTCTAGTACAATGCTTGTGCATAATTTGTTTGCAAATTCTGTGAATATTACGAGAATGGGCAATAAATTAAGAAGTAATAATAATAAAGCTAAGAATTGAAGTGCTAACTATTTTCATCCTCATTAAAGGTTTTACAAAATAAACTTTTGAAAACATTCTCTTCTCGTTTTAGTTATTCAATATTCATCATTAAAAAAAACAGTTGGTAATGTGTGAAACACAAATAACTCCGATGGGAAATTGTGATTACCTTTTATTCTAATCGGTCAGGCTTTTTAAGAGCATAAAGCAAAGTTAGCACTTTCTTTTTTTAAATTCAAGCAATTATTTGCTAATGGAAAAAATAAAATAAAAATGATAATAAGAACACCTAAAAATTATTTTATATGTCCATTATATCACGGACCGTTATGTTAATAGAAAAGAAAAACAATAATAAGAAGAAAACAGTGTCACTTTTTTTTATAGATCAGAATGATGGAACGAAACGGGAGTATTTGACAGAACACAAAAACTTGTGTGAGACAATTTCTAAGATATAATACATGAGACGAATCATATATTTAAATAGAATTTCGACCCAAACTCATACACATGAAAAGAATCTATATTTTTTTATGTGTTTAGGATCAGTCTCATGAACTTAGATCCATGAGACGGTCTCACATAAGACCTCCTCTTGACAGAATATTGTGAATGCCAATAAAATTTGTGTTTTTGCGGTACTTATGGGGGTTTTGAAAATATTAAGGGTATGTAGGCGCCAATAAGAAGGACGCCTACAAGAAAAGTTTTTTTTTTCTTCTTAATGTCGATGTAGCGCCAAATTAACCGGACCGGCGCCACACCAAACTTTTTTTAATCAGTATTGTGTCTCTACTTCTCTTTTATTTATATTTGAAATATATTCGGATATATACGAATTAATACATATATTTGTATTCAAAATTCTAACATATCTTTATTATTGGGTTGTTTAAAAATTCTATATTTGGAATATGAGATAACATATCTTTATTATTGTATTATTTAAAAATTATATATTTGGAATATGAGATAACATATCTTTATTGTTGAATTATTTAGAAATTATATATTTGGAATAAGATATATTTTATTAGTAGGAGAGGAGGTACCACTAGCTTGTAGCTCAAGTGGTATCGCTCACCCTTTGTAATGGTATTGACCGGGGTTCGAACCCTGTATCTTTCAGTACTCCTAACTTATTAAAAAAAATAGTAGGAGAGGAGGTGTTTAAGGTAGACGCCAACAGGAATGACGTCTACCCCAAATCTTTTTTATCAGTATTGTGCGCATATTCCCTTTTTCCTTTTATTTGAAATATTTTCGGATATATATATGAATCAATTAAAATATTTGTATTCAAATTTCTAACCTATCTTTATTTTGGATTATTTAGAAATTATATATTTGGAGTAAGAGGTAACATATATTTATTGTTGGATTATTCAGAAATTATAATTTTATAATAAGAGATATTTTGTTAGTAGGAAGAGATTTAAGATGTGTATAATACCTAACATCATAATGATATGTTATCTCATATTCCGAATATACAATTTTTGAATAATCCAACAATAAAGATATGTTATCTCATATTCCAAATATATAATTTTTAAACAACCCAATAATAAAGATATGTTAGAATTTTGAATACGAATATACGTATTAATTAGTATATATCCGTATATATTTCAAATAAAAATAAAAGGGGAGCGGAGACACAATACTAATTAAAAAAAAAGTTTGGTATAGGCGTCACTGGGGGACTTGTAGGCGTCAGTTTGACTAGTGCCTACATCTGACATTAAGAGAAAATAAAGCAAAAACTTTTCTTGTAAGCGCCCTTCTTATCAGCACCTACATAGTAAGCGCCATTTGGAATGGTGCCCAATGGCGCCTACACTTAATATTTTCAAAACCCCCACAAATACCCAAAAACACAAATTTTATTGACATTCACAATATTCTGTTAAATATCCCAACGAAACGACATTATGAATTCTTCTTTTGCTGTCTAAATCTCCTATTTTATGTGGTATTTTATCTTATTTTTCATTTCACCATGTGATTTTCATGTGTACAAAATAATATTTCCATTGTATATATGACATTAACATTAGGGCTGAAAAAAGAACCAAGTTACTCGATACGTGATTCGAAATCGATCGTTTAAAGCACATTTGTGCTCAATTCATTAACATAACGAACTAAACTTGAACACATTTTTCCGTTTGATAAGATGCAAAGCTCGGCTCGAGTTCAACTCGATTAGTAAAAAAATAAAATATGTGTAAAAATATCAAGCTACTCGAGCTCGATCCGCACTACAACATATGTGACAGTAGGTAACATCCAAAAATGTTACCTAGTAGCCATAAAATGTTATTACAAACAATATGTAGCACTTTTTATGGTGATGCACTTAGAGATGGCAGTGGGGCGGGGAATCCCCGTTCTCCGCGGGGATCCGCCCCGAACGGGGCGGGGATTCCCCGAAATTTATCCCCATGGGGATGGGGACGGGGAATTTTTCCCCCCGTTGGCGTGGGCGGGGCGGGGACGGGGATCATACACCCCGCCCCGTTCCCCGCGGGGAACCGAATATTATATATAATATAATATTTTAAATATATATAATATATTATAAATATATCCACATTAAATATAATAAAATGACAAAAAGCTTTAGTTTATTTTATTAATTAGTGTTTTATTAGTTATTTTATATAATTTATATATTTTAAATATTTAAAAATGGTTATTTTTAAAAAAATATTATTTTTTTGCAAAAAAAAAATAAATTGAAACGGGGACGGGGAATCCCCGTGGGGACGGGATGGGGGAATTTTTTCCCGTTTGTCTCACGGGGACGGGACGGGGATTCCCATGATCGCGGGGGCGGGGATGGGGATGGCTCCCCTACCCGCCCCGCCCGTTGACATCTCTAGATGCACTTGTCCGTGCTACCTATAGTCTAAGGTATCACTTTTAATAGCTTTTAGTGACATTTTTTCTAAAGTGTTACATTAACCTCTCTATTTGTAATACTTTATGTAACACTTTTTCTATTTGTAACACTTTAAAGAAATACTTATAGAGTATTACATATAAATTTTATGTAACACGTTTTTTTCTGTAGCACTTTTTATCTATAACACTTCGTAAAAATATAGTATTTTTTTCACGAAAGAGCTTCGAACCCGAGACATGTTATGTGTGGAGGTGACAATTTGCCACTAAGCTAAGTGTTCTTATTACAACTTTTGCTTTGTTTTATATATACATATATATATATATATATATAAAATTATATAAAAATTATATTATATGTATATATAATATATTTTATATATTAACAATTATGTTATATACTATATGTATTAAAGTATAGTATATATTAAATTTTATATTATATAGTATATAGTTTGAAAATCATATTATATTATATATTAAAGGGCACAAAAAATTAAACAATATAAAAATATATAAAATAAATTTATCGATTAATCAATCAGTAAAAATAAAAAAATATAGAAATATAAAACTAATTTAGCGCCAGATTAAAAATTCTAACTGTAAAAAACTAAAATAATAAATAAATAATAATAAAGCAATTTACCGACAACAAATATTCCTAAATATTTACCGACAACATCAATTTTCATTGGTAAATTTCTTCTTGAAAGGTAAAAAAATTAAAAAAAAATTACCGATGAAATTGGCTTCCGTCAGTAAAAAATTAAAAATATTTAAATAATAATAATAAAATATTTACCTATGAATTTTCCGTCATTATTACGACGAAATTAATTACCTTCGGAAAAAATAAAAAAATTAAAGCAAAATTAAAATACTTTATGAAAAGAAAATAAATATTCAATAAACAAATAGAGTATATGACACCTACAATTTTTAGGTTTAGTTATTGTTTTTGTCTTTGCCTATTTTGTGACATCAATTAATTA
This sequence comes from Rehmannia glutinosa, assembly GCA_016081115.2. NCBI lineage: Eukaryota > Viridiplantae > Streptophyta > Magnoliopsida > Lamiales > Orobanchaceae > Rehmannia > Rehmannia glutinosa. Next base: position 34,976,577 of record CM071927.1, read on the forward strand.
AATAAATCGTTGGTATGATTTAATGAAAGCGATGTAATTTGTGTTACCAAAATACAGCCTAAACAATGTTACTATTAATAAAATATAATGTTGCCAAAAGTGTTGTTTAATTAGAGTGATACATATTTTGCGTTACAAAAGAAGTAACAACAAAAAGTGATACTTAAAAAGTGTTATTTATTTAAAATCGTTACATATAAGCGTTACATATTGATAAAGTGCTGCACAAGTATTACATAAATATTGTAATGTAAAAAGTGTTACAAACACGTGTTACAAAATGTACCTTATGTAAAAAGTGTTATTAATTTGTGTTACCTAATGTCAATTATGTTGTAGTGTCGTGTTCGACTCGATTAAAGCTCGATTCAATTAATAATCAAATCAAGCTCAAACATAATTTTTGAAGCTCGATTATAAAGCAAACAAGCTTGAACAGTATTATGTTCGACTCGACTCGTTTGCACCCCTAATTAACATTTTCTGGTGCATTAAAAACACAAAAACACAATATGAAATAGAATTTGGATCAACGCGCACGAGGCACGATTTTAATGATTTTTTAGACATTAGGAATTATACTTTCTTGATAGCTAGCTTTGTAAAAAGCTGGTGGCATTAGGACATCTTATTATAAAATAATTAGCGCAATCTTAGTGACAGCTACCAAAGTTAGTGATGACTAATGACACATCTCCACCTTGTTTTCTATAACTCTCACTTATTATTATGTCCTAAAGGAAAAGAGATCATGCCGAAATACATTAAAATAATTAGAACCCAAATGTTGGTATTTGGTAGCATAAAATTTTCTCGCCCCTCACATTATGTATTGATGCTGATTTTTAGAGCAGATCACCTAAGTCAACTGAGTTGACCAAAAATCCTCTTTCTGAGAGGGGACTCTTTGAGCTAGTCCTATTCCCGAGAGGGACGTCTTCAAGTCTTTTTCTCCGAAAGCTGAAAAATCCTTCGACTGGGAACTTGCATGCACACGTACGCAAAAGTTAGGGGGTCTCGTGGGTTGTCCCCGGGAAGCCTTCCGACGCTCAAGTCAGCACGGTGAACGAGAGAGAAATTAAGACAGTAAACGAATATTGAATGCGTAGGAGAATATTTAATTATGAATTAATTACTTACAGATTGTTGGGAAAATTTAATTATTAGATTTTGATGAATGCCATGTAAAACTTAGACTAGAAAGTTGGCACCCCATTTTCCTTGTAATTTGTATTGTAATAGATAGGGTTGTACTAGCTGAGTCAAGTCAGCTATGCCTGAACATACAAGAAGTCAACTGAAGACTGGGATGAAGACTCCGCTGTGAAACAGCTGAGTATGGCAAGGAAGAGAAGTCAAGAACTCGACTGAATGAGTATTAGCTGGGATACAGCTGTGTGAAGTGTCAGTCAAGTCAACTCAAGAAGCCAAGTCAAGTTGAAGTGACAGATGAGTCATTCAATCATTGGAGCAGACTCAAGTCACCTGGGAAAATGCAGCTGCAAAGAGGAGTTAACTGAAAAGAATCCGTTGCACAGAAGTCAAGAATATTACCTAAACAAGTAATACTTCCATGCTGTCATGTCTTAAAGTGCTCAGTCCCAGAAGCGTGCAAAAGGAATAAACCAATGGGAAGTAGTGTCAGACTCTGAAAAGCTGAATGTTCATTTAATACGAGGAAGTATCAATATCAAGGACTACAACAAGACAAGCCAACGAACACAAGTGAGTTTTAAAAATCAGCCTATCTCTTCAACGAGCATATTTTTAAAAGTTTACTATAAAAGGCTGAGGAATCACTTTGAGAAAAGGTTACCTTGTTACCTTGACAACCTGAACCATTCAAGCTATTATTTGAACTCAGAACCCGCAAAATATTCTCAAGATATTCAAGCAAATCCTCAAGCCTAAATTTCAAGGAAATCAATCCAACACCAAGTCGTGAAGGAAAGACAACTTCAAATCAAGAAAGAGGAAACTTTTGAAGAATCAAAAGGGGTCTACATTCCAAGGAGGATTGTAGAAAGGTTCAAGGTCGAACCGGTCTCAAGTTATTGGAGGGCTTCATGATAAAATCCAAGAAGCTTGAGCAAGTGAGTCAAGTAGCAAGCGCATCGCCCTATGAAGAAGGCGATGCAACGCTGTGAAGAAGCCGAGTCGGACAAGAAGCCACCGTGACCAAGGCATCTCCGATCGAGTCCCAAGGATCAAGTCACCGTTGTGTGATCAAGACTTGCATCCGGACCGATAACCACTTTGTACTCGATCAATACTTAATGGATTCCTCCAGAGTTGGAGAAGAGAGGATTAGAAGAATTACCCCATCTTCGAACCTCTATAAAAATTACCGTGTCATTACATTTCAGTATTTAATTTCTGCATATCATTTTATATCTGCTGATAATTTGCTATCCAACTGATAATTAACAAAGTGCTAAAACTAAGTGTTAAAACAAACTTAAACCAAAATTCAAGGGTGTTAAGTCTTCCGCTGAAAATTTCATCACAACCAAGTTAAGGTTTAGACTAAACAGCTGAGTTATTCTATCAACAAATCGATCGAGTCATTGAGTGGCTAACTCTGCTGGTTAACTAACTTAGTGTCCATCAAGGACATAGTTGTGAAATTAACTCTGAACTATTTTAAAAGGACTAAATTCGAAAAGTTGGTAAGGTTTATTCAACCCCCCCTTCTAAACCTTACTCACACCCCTTGGGACCTACAAGTGGTATCAGAGCGGTTGGTTCATTGAGCCTCCGCACTGGTTACTGAACTAGATCTCCAATCTTTCAAAGAAGTTTTTTTTTACACTTGTTCTTTCAAAAGTTTTTTTTTAAACAACAAAGTTACTATCATGGAAGCAAATTTGACACGCATTCCTATGTTCACCATTGAAGAATTTGATGACTGGAAAATACGTATGCAGGCTCATCTCTCAGCTTTACATGATGAGATGTGGATAGTGATAGAGGATGGGCCACTGCAAATAATGAAGGTGAACACAATCGCAAGGAGAGTCTGCAACTGCTGGAGAAGAAATCGCTTCCTTCCTGGACCAAATGGTTTGAAAAACCAAGAGTCGAATGGACAAATGATGACAAAAAAGATACAACTTGGACAATGTGGTCAAGGATATACTTTACAAGACTTTGGACAAAGCCATGTTTAACAAAGTCAAATCTTGCAAGACAACCAAAGAAATCTGGGATAAACTAACCTTAATTTGTGAAGGATCTGAGCAAATCAAGGAAAACAAATTATCTGATGTTGTTCAAAAATTTGAAAACTTTAAAATGCTTGCAGATGAAACGATGGACCAGCTGGATGCTAGATTCACTGAAATTACAAATGAGCTCTCAGCACTTGGGAAAGAATACACACAGAAGGAGATGTGTATGAAGATACTAAGGAGCCTCCCAGCTGAGTGGGAAATGAAGACCATGGCTCTAAGGCACTCGATGGACCTATCAAAAACCTCCAATCATGAACTATTCTTAGACCTCAAAGCTTATGAGTTTGAGCTAAGAAGAAAGGATCAAGAGGAAATAGTTGTACCCAAAACAGCTGCACTCATAGTCAAGGAAGGGAAGAGAGCTGAGACCAAAGAAATTATTGACCAGGAGGAAATTGCCTTGATGGTTAAAAGATTCAATAAGTTCTTCAACAAGAACTACAAAAGAAATAAAGGTGAATCCTCCAGAAGGCATTCAGCTCCCTCCAAGTCAAGGGAAGATAGGCCACCAAAGAGAGCTGAGTATCAAAAGGTCGAATATCAAAGAGCTGACAACCCAAGAAATGAGAGAGCTGATCAAATAGTTGAAAGCTTGTGTTGGAATTGCAGACAACCAGGACACTTTGCTATTGACTGTCCATATCCTGTAGTCAATAAACACAGAAATGAAGTAGAAAGAAGAGTCTTCAGAGAAAGAAGGCAAGAAAAGAAAAGAGCAATGTTGGTTGCTGAGACTGCTGATACAACTAAGTCAAAAGAAGCAGCAGACTCAGAGAGTAGTGAAACTGACCACTCAAGTGACTCTGAAGAAGAAGCTTTAATCTGTCTAATGGCTAAAGAACAAGATCAACCTGACCAAGAAGATGAGGTACACTCTAACTCATCTCACTCAGATTCTAGTGATAGTGATTGTGACACACACACTTCATCACCCACTGATCTTTATGATTCATTAGGCAAAATGATGAAAGACTTTGAGCACATTAAATCCTCACACTCACTATTAAATGAGGAAAACAACCAGCTTAAAAGCCAAAACTCACAACTGACTAAGGAGCTGAGTACTCTAAGTCACATAGCTTATGAGAACAAAGAGCTGAAGGCTGAGAATGCTAAACTAGTAGCAGAGATAACTACTATAGAAAAGAGAGAAAATGATCTCAAAAGTGTGATTACTTCATTCACAAAGGCATCTAAATCATTGGTTGACCTTATCATGAGCCAAAAAGAATGTGGAGACAAGACAAACATATGATTCAATTCCTTTGTGCACAGTCAAACTCCAAGAGTGATCTTGGAAAAAGGATCTTCAAGTAATGAAGCATCTCAAAAATCCAAGACACCAAATATTGCACAAACATTCATTCCAAAGCACAATCACAAACAAACTGGCCTTGGATATAAAGGAAAAGGAAAACAACCAGTTGAGTATGCTGAGAGGACAGCTGAGAAGAAATCCAACAGAGTTCCTCAGCAAACTCCAAACAGGAAGTACTCTGTGAAGAAGAAACAGAGTTACCAGAATCCCCAGAAGTTCTATCAAAGATGCACAAATAATGGGAATGGTAGAAACTACCCAAGTCAAGCTGATTGGAATAATGTGAAATATCAGCCAAGACCTATGGAATACATGCCAAAAGGGCAAAGACCTAGAACTCAGCAAAGGTCATTCCAAAGGCAACAGAGCTATCATCAAAGACACATATGCACCCAAGCACTACACTCAAAGATATCACAACTACCCAAAGAAGGCAATTGCTAAAACACACACACAGCATACAGACAAAAGAGAGACAAACAGTATGAAACTAAAGCCCCCCAATTTGCCAAAGCGAATTATGATTATAGCACGATAGATGGCAACCTCTTAAAGTCGATCATTTGGCTATAGGTTGGTTGGATCATCTTACAAGATCGACCCCTCGGACCTGTGCAAGTATGGGTACCTAAAAACTAATTTCCTTGATTGCGGGTTCAAGGAATGTAACAGTGCCAAGTGCCAAAACTGGTACATGGATAGTGGTCGCCCGGACATATGACAGAAACAAGAAAAATCTGTCAAAATTCAAGGAGATTAGAGATGCAAAAGTCATATTTGGAGGAAATGAAGCTCCATGGGAAATAAGAGGCACTGGATCCATCAAGAGAAATGGATTAGAAATCACAGATGTTGCGTATGTTGAAGGCCTCAACTTCAACCTGTTAAGCATCAACCAACTCTATGACAAGGGCTATAATGTTGGATTCAATATGGGAGTGTCCCAAATCAAGGACACTGAATCAAATGAATTAGTGTTGCAAGGATCCAGACAAAAGAACATGTATGTGGTAGATTGGTCAACTGCCACACCAAGCACTTGTCTGCTAGCAAAGAGTAGTACAAAATGAATCAAGTTGGATGTGGCACAAGAAGCTGAGTCATCTGAATTTCAAGACAATCAATAAGCTTGCAAGGAGTAATCTTGTAGAAGGACTACCAGACTCTGTGTACAAGAAGGAAAATGTTTGTGATGCATGCCAGATGGGAAAGCAAATCAAATCATCATTCAAAGAAAAGTCAAGTCCATCTTCAACAAGAATATTGCATCTGTTGCATATGGATCTATTTGGTCCAGTTGAGCCAACTAGCATAAGTGGAAAGAAGTACACTCTAGTAGTGGTGGATGATTATTCAAGATATACATGGACAATCTTCATGTGCAAAAAGAAAGAAACCTTGCAGAAGTTACCACAACTGATGAAAAGAGTTCAGAATGAGAAGAGTCAAACCATTATAAAGATAAGATCTGATAGAGGAAATGAGTTTGTCAATGGGATAATAACTCAGTATTGTGTTGAAAATGGTATTGCTCATGAATTATCTGCAGCAAGGACTCCACAATAGAATGGAGTAGCAGAAAGAAGAAACATAACTCTCAAGGAAGCTGCAAGAACCATGTTAGCTGAAGCTGGATTGCCTAAAAGATTTTGGGCTGAAGCTATCAACACTGCATGCTATACTCAAAATAGATGCATGATAAATAGACAGCTGACAAAGACTCCCTATGAGATTTGGACAGGGAGAAAGCCAAATGTTGCATATTTTAGAATATTTGGATGTAAATGCTTCATCCACAACAATGGCAAGGATAATCTAAAGGATTTTGATGCAAAAGCTGATGAAGGTATCTTTTTGGGATACTCAGCTGAAAGTAAAGCCTATAGAGTGCTGAACAAAAGGACTATGGTCACAGAAGAATCTATCCATGTGGTTTTTGATGAACCTAATGTAAATGGAACCTAAAGATGTGTCCCAAGCATTGGATGACACACATTGGATTCAAGCCATGCAGGAAGAGCTGAATCAGTTTGAGAGAAATAAAGTATGGGAATTAGTGCAAAGACCAACCCATCAAAATGTTATTGGCACAAAATGGGTTTTTAGAAACAAGATGAATGAAGAAGGTTATGTGTTAAGAAACAAAGCAAGATTGATAGCCAAAGGATATTGCCAAGAGGAAGGAATAGATTTTGATGAAACATTTGCTCCTGTTGCAAGATTAGAAGCAATAAGGATGTTTCTTGCCTATGCTGCACACAAGAACTTCATTGTATATCAAATGAATGTAAAAAGTGCATTCTTAAATGGATTGTTGGAAGAAGAAGTATATGTTGAGCAACCTCCAGGATTTGAGCAGAAGACTCTTGGAGATAAGGTGTACAAGCTCAAGAAAGCTCTATATGGATTGAAACAGCACTGGAGCATGGTATGATGCATTATCTCAATTTCGACGATAATGGATTCACCAAAGGCAAAGTGGACAGAACACTCTTCTTAATTCAAGATGGAGAGAGTATACTGCTTGTTCAAATATATGTGGATGATATTATTTTTGGATCCACAAACAAAGAGTCAGTGATAAGTTCTCAAACCTCATGCAAGGAAAATTTGAAATGAGCATGATGGGAGAACTGACATTCTTTCTAGGACTTCAAGTTAAACAGCTGAAGGATGGAACCTTCATAAGTCAAACAAAGTATACCAAATATTTAATGAAGAAATTTGGTATGGAAGAGAAATCTTCTGTGAAAATACCAATGAATACATCAGTCAAAATGGACATGGATGCAGATGGTAAACCCGTGGATCAAACCGATACGTGAGCACTTATTGGATCACGCTGCTATCTCACAAAGAAGTAGGCCGACATCACCTTTGTCAGTAGGTGTATGTGCAAGATTCCAATCTGCTCCAAAAGAAAGCCATATGACTGCAGCTAAGAGAATCCTAAGATATTTGAAGGGATGCCAAGAAGTTGGCTTTTGGTATCCAAAGGAAGGAGGATTCAGGCTAATTGGCTACTCAGACTCTGATTATGCTGGATGTAGAGTTGACAGGAAGAGTACTTCAGGTACATGTCAAATGCTTGGAAAGAGATTGGTTTCCTGGTTTTGCAAGAAGCAAAACTCAATAGCCACATCCATAGTCAAGTCGAGTACATAGTCACAGTACCAAGTGTTGCCCAAGTCTTATGGATGAGACAATTGTAAGTTCAAGCGGCTACGATAATCTAGAGGGGGGTGAATAGATTATCTCCATCTTTTCGATTTTACCCTCTTTTTCAAACCGAAAGCTCAAAGACATTAATTAAGGTGCGGAATGTAAACAACACACGTCGATTTATAGAGGTTCAACCCACCTAGGGCCTAATCCTCTACCACCCCAAGATATCCTGGGATGGATTTCAAAGAAAAAGAATTTTATTAATTACCAAAATTAATACAAATTCAACTTACAACACCTTGAAGAGCACCACACTCTTCAACAACACCACCTTTGGAGATTCCCACAATCTCCCTTTGAAGATTACCACAATCTTCCTTCAACGGCACCTTTGAAGATCACCACAATCTTCAATCTTGAAGAATACCAAATTCTTCAACACCTCAAGAGCACCACACTCTTGAAACACCTATCACCTAGATCACCCAAGTGTATTCTTACCACAAGAATACTCACAAGGATATCTTGTGTTGAATGATGACCAAAAATCAAGATTACAACTCAATAAAGAATATTACAATATGAGTGCAAAGTGTAATCAAGAATAGCCTAGACCTCAAGGATGTGAAAGTGATAAGCTAGGCAAAATTACAACAAGAATAATAACTATGAAGAACAAGTGTTTGCTTGAAGTGTATCTTGTTGTGTTGTATCTCAATGGTTGTGTTGGTTGCTCCAAAACTTCCTCTATTTATAGGAGATGATTGATCAAGCATAGGCTCCTCTTGAGGATTGAAAATCTATAGAAAAATACAATTAAAATCAAGAATATAGCTGTTAGAAATCAATCCCACAATTTAAGAAAAGTTTGTCTCAAAACGGTTAGAAATTTGTCATTAAACTCAAACTTGGAGATGCGGCCGTGCACGAAATAGAGTTTCAAATAAATGTATCAACAATTTACACAGGGTGACCGGTCGACGTAGGGTTCGACCGGTCGTCCCCTATGTTAGCCGGTCGCACAAACCAATTTTAAGAAAGCAGGAGTTCTGTTTCAAGGTGTGACTCCCAGGTACCGGTCGACAGGGTGTCGACGTCACCGGTCGACGCCCTGGTCGACCGGTCGACCTGGCCTTTTTCCCTTCCGTCTCATTTTTTGTTCTAAAATCATCTTCAGGTACATGTTTCCCTCTACGACGACTGGTTGACCTCGAGACAGAAATGTTGTCCAATTTTTATCGAAAATAAAACTCAAGAAATACTCCGAAAATTTAGTAAAAACATTTTAAACCAATCGGGAGTATTTAGACAACTTTTAGGAACCTTGTTTTGATGTAAAACTTATAAACAAAAATCATTAGAAGTGTTGTCCAATTTTATCTAAAATAAAACTTGAAGAAATTCTCCGTAAAATATTAAAACCATTTTAAATCATTTAGGAGTATTTGGACAACAATTAAAAACATTGTTTTGGAGTAAAAATAAAATCATCAAAATGAAGATAAAAACATGTATCAAACAATCTCCCCCTTTTTGATGATTACAAACCAAAATAATTTTTAGAAATATTAGGAGAACAATTAAAAACAATTTTCCGGTAAAAACATCTAACCGTGTAGAAGCAACCAAAATTTCCAAAATACATAAGCAACCAAGTAAGGGAGTAAATATTATCCAAAGATAAGCACAAGCTCCCCCTATCAATAAGCACATCAAGGATAATGTAAAAACAATGAACCACAAGCTAAAAGCTTTAGCTTTTATATTTTGTTCAAGAGCTTATAAGCTCCCCCTGTCAATAAAACATCATTAGACAAGTATTCATGTTCATCAAGCAACAATTGAACTAAGTATAGTCCACAACTTATGGCTTTAAGAAGCCATAGCTTATAGCTTTTATATCAAGCTTTTATTAGCTTCTTTGAGCTAACGAGTCAATTTCCTGTTTCTCCCCCTTTGGAATCTTCAAAAAGAATGTTAGGATGATAAAAACATCATACAAGTTTATCAAAGTGCGCCAACAATACGATTTATCTACCATTGAAAGAATTAAGCTTAGAATCCAAAGAAAATTGGGAGAGATGTATCATAAGAAATCCATAAGCTCATTTTGTTAGCCAAAGCATGATCTCAATAAGAATTTAAGACATTTGAAAATAAGAGAATCATGTAGGGATGAATCTTTCATTGAAACATTTTATCGAACACTTGGCGGGCGTCAAAATTTGAAGAAAATGTATATAGCCCTTGCAAAAGAAATTAAGCCAAGTTTTTCATATCATCTCCAAAAGCAATTTTCAACATATGTCCAATAAATAAGAGGCCTAACAAAGTAAATTCTCAAGGGTTCAACCCAAATGAGATAATTTTAGCCAAATAAGAAATCAAGGCATTACGAATGCCATCATGCAAAAATTAAAGAGCCATCAAGTAGTGCATACAAATAAGACATTACAAATGTCCCAAATTATCCATCTAAACAAAATGATCAAGGCATCTCAAATGCATTTAAGCAAAAATTAAAAGAAGCACTTTTACCATCAAGTACTTCATACCAACTATCAAACAATGCCAAACTAGAGTATTTTTACCATCAAATACTCCATCAATATCATGATCATCCACAAGCCATTTTCAACTTGCAATTTTAACCCTTTCAAGAAAACAAGCAAATCTCATTAGTGCAATTTAGAGTTTTACAAGATAGTTCATAGAAATACAAAACAACATGAACAAAAGAAAATGCTAAGATAATAAAGGGGTGGGGACATCATTCCTCGTCCGAGGAGAAGCAAGTTCCGGGAATAAGATCTTTGATGACTTTCTTCAATTTGCCGATTGATTTTTGCATTTTGGAGGTCTTTTGCTCCAAAGCCTCATACCTAGCTTCATGATATGTTCTTAGATCATCATACTCGGCTTGGGTGTACCTCCTAGACGGTTGAGCACCGGTATTACCCTCCGAATTGCTCGGTTCGCCCTCCTCCGCCAATCTTACGGCCTCAGCATCATCAAAGAAGTCATTTGGATTTTCAGATGTGGAACCTTGACCTCTTCCTCTAGCCATTTGTTGGTCGGATATCCATATTTTTACGCATAGTGACCATTTGGGAGATGTTATCAATGTCAAAATCATTTGGAAATACCTCCGAATTACACTCCGACGAAGGTAGTCCCAATTGTATAAGAAGTTTGCAAATCTAATTGCCCATAACAAACTTCTTATTTCCTTGAGTAGTAGACTCAATTAGACATTGAATAAGAATAGTGCCAAAATTAAGCGGTTCCCTTTTAGCAATCTTATAAGTCAAAAAATAGTCCATGTTGCTAGGCATTTTTCCCGCTTTTCCACATATGTAATAGGCGACAATAATGGATATAATCCGGTGCTCAAGAGTCATCGCCAACAATGAATATTTTGTCCATACGCCCAAATAAGTCTTGACTTCTTTCATAGAAACCCCCAACATCTCATCATCCCAAATAACACAAGAAAAATAGTCCCAACCACCTTCTCTTACACATAAAAGCCGACAAATTTCATTTAGAGTCCACCTAAAATGACGACCCCTTACAAACAAATTTAACGCAATAGGCTTCCTATTATCATCATATTCCACCCACATATTTGCATAAAAGTGTAGAATAATATCATCATCATATAAAACATATGCATGCTCTCACAAAAACATCCAACCTTGCTCTTCAAAGAATCCTCTAATAGTAGGATATTCATTTGTAAACGAATTAAATCGACAAATTTTAGTGCGAGCAATCGATTTTCCACCCATTTCCAAATCTTCATAGTACCACTCCGCAAATTTGTTGATGAAATCTAAAACATTATTAGAACGGGGAGCTAACGGTATTAGAGATTTCTTACTTTTCGCCCAACGACAATTTTTGAACGAAATTGTTCCGCGGAGCTCGGCAATTTGGGGCTTGGAGAGTACGGGATTTTGAATGTCGTCACGTTCTTGAGCCACATTCCTTTGAGTAGCTCGAATATCCCTTTGTTTGGCTTCTTCTTGCCGATTTCTCGAAGAACCCTCTCCGCCTTTTCTTCGCTTGGAGGTGGGATTTTGACCGGTAGAATTTCTTGGATGTGCCATATATGTAAAATTCTTGCAAAAAGAAGTGGATTAACAACAAGAATCACAAAGATTGATGAAGAATTGAGGATTATAGAGAAAGGGGGTGAGAGCCTGCGTGCGAGGGTTTGAAGAAATCTTGTTCTGTTTCTTAAAACGAAGACAGACGGATTTTAACCAAAAATTTGGCCTGGGCGATCGGTCGAGGTAGGGTGCGACCGGTCGACGTGCAGGGCGACCGGTCGGCCCTACCTTGACCGTCCCAGGTAATTTTTCATTCTTCAGAATTTTCCAAAATTCGATTTTTCACCCAAAAAGTTATAAAACTTTGCAAAAATGTAATCGAGGACTAAATCCGACGAATACGAGTTTCGATAAAAACATATATTCTAGAAAAATGAGATTTTGTGAGTAGTGCCCTTTTGAGAAAAAATTACAAAATCATTTAGAGGCACTTAAGGGGTTGAAATGAAATGTTTTGAAAGACATGTGCATAAACATGACATGAACACAATATCGAGTACTAAGAAAAATATGAGTGAACATACCTCGATGGTTTAAGAATCTCTTGATGAAGAAATAGACGATAGCCAATGAATATGAGATATATAACCTACACAATTCTCTAAATAAATTTTCCACAAGATATGATAGCACAAGTGTAGGCCAAACAATAATAGATATCATAAAAATGCTAATATTATAGAAATCCATAAGATATAAAAATTCATTAGTCTAAGTTCTCAAGAGTTTAAAATTAACAAGTAAGGTCTCATTTTTCAAAGGATTGTTTTTTTGAAAAAACTCATATATAGAAGACCTTAATATTAAAAATTTGAAAAACTCATTTTGCAATTAAAGCATAAATAAAAACATGCAAAAAATGCATATTTAAATAGGGAGATACGGTTTACCAATTTCGCCATTTCCATGGGTTGTGTCGTTCCCATTGTTGATGATATCTTCCCGTTTGAAAATCTTCATGTTGATGGTGGTTTCTCCAATTGCTCCATTTCCAAGCATTGTGGCCTTCCCATTTTCGAAAGTGTCTTTCTCTTGGAAAATCATCTTGTTGATGATGTCTTTGCCATTTCCAAGGATTTTGTTCATCCCATTTTTGATTATTTCCTCTTCTTGGAAAATGACTTTGTTGAAGGTGTTTTCTCCTTTGATCAAATGAAATTGTCATTTGATGTCTTCTTGGCGGTATGAATTTTCTTCGATTATTATTTCGCCAGGAACCTAATATAACATTGTTTTGTGGTACCCTCAAGTGCTTGGGTCCTTTGGGATTAGCTTTGAAACTTTTAGGTCTCCAACAATAATTTGAGCTATTTCTAGCCCGACAAGTATTTACGGCGTGTCCCTTCTTACTGCAATAAAAACAAGTAATATTACTAACATGCATAGGAACTCGATTCTTTTTCATATGCTTGGCAATATTAGGCTCATGATCAAGTTCACTATTCAAATTATCACAACCATTAACATTCAATTTATTGGTACTCAAGTTTGATTTTGATAAATCATTTTTCATGCAATTCGTATCCTCAACAAGAGTACTATTTTGTTTTTCAAGGTTTCTAACCTTGTCAAGTGTGGTGGTGTGAGCACATGATAGTGATTCATAGAAAGTAAATAAGCTATCCTTTTCATTTTTCAAAACATTGAATTCCTTTTTCAAATTTTTGTACTTAACAAGTAAATTTTGGAATTCATTTTGAAGATCATCAAAATCATTTTGCAAGTCACTATAATCATTTTGAATAACAATATCATAGGAAGTAGAGGGTTTAAGACATACCTCGTTTTCTTCTTCGATGCCCATAAAACATTGTTCGACTACTTCATAGTTGGAAGTTGTAAAAGGCTTGTTCCTTAGATTTGAACTTGTATCCCTTTGAGAAGTAGATGCTTTTGTTTGACTTCTTTCATTTGCAAATACTCCATAGATGGCTTCTAATTTTTTCCATACTTCATGTGCCGATCGAATTCCTACAATATGTTCATATTCCAAATTAGTAAGTGAACAATACAAAATATTGAGAGCTTTACCGTTTAAGGAGATGATTTTCTTCTCTTCATTATTGAGCTCTTTGAAAGCTTTGGAGGTGTATGGTGTGTCTATCATCGAAATGGATTCTCCATTTATGACGAGTTCCAAATATCAAACCCGCAACCTTGTAAATAACATTCCATTCTTTCTTTCCAAAATATAAAATTTTTGGAATCAAATAGTGGTGGCTTGGTGGTGGAGGTGCCGGTAAGATGAGCTTCATTCGTAGCCGATGATCGTTTCTCTTCACTCGCGATTTGAAACGAGCTTGCCAAAGAGTTTGGCTTTGATACCACTTGTAAGTCCAAGCGGCTACGATAATCTAGAGGGGGGGTGAATATATTATCTCCATCTTTTCGATTTTACCATTTTTTTCAAACCGAAAGCTCAAAGACAATAATTAAGGTGCGAAATGTAAACAACACACGTCGATTTATAGAGGTTCAACCCACCTAGGGCCTAATCTCTACCACCCCAAAGATATCCGGGATGGATTTCAAAAAGAAAAAGAATTTTATTAATTACCAAAATTAATACAAATTCAACTTACAACACCTTGAAGAGCACCACACTCTTCAACAACACCACCTTTGGAGATTCCCACAATCTCCCTTTGAATATTACCACAATCTTCCTTCAACGGCACCTTTGAAGATCACCACAATCTTCAATCTTGAAGAATACCAAATTCTTCAACACCTCAAGAGCACCACACTCTTGAAACACCTATCACCTAGATCACCCAAGTGTATTCTTACCACAAGAATACTCACAAGGATATCTTGTGTTGAATGATGACCAAAAATCAAGATTACAACTCAATAAAGAATATTACAATATGAGTGCAAAGTGTAATCAAGAATAGCCTAGACCTTAAGGATGTGAAAGTGATAAGCTAGGCAAAATTACAACAAGAATAATAACTATGAAGAACAAGTGTTTGTTTGAAGTGTATCTTGTTGTGTTGTATCTCAATGGTTGTGTTGGTTGCTCCAAAACTTCCTCTATTTATAGGATATGATTGATCAAGCATAGGCTCCTCTTGGAGATTGAAAATCTACAGAAAAATACAATTAAAATCAAGAATATAGCTGTTAGAAATCAATCCCACAATTTAAGGAAAGTTTGTCTGCTGTCAAACGGTTAGAAATTTGCTGTCAAACTTGAGGGTGACCGGTCGCACAGAAATAGAGTTTGAAATAAACGTATCAACAATTTACACAGGCGACCGGTCGACGTAAGGTTCGACCGGTCGTCCCCTATGTTAGCCGGTCGCACAAACCAATTTTAAGAAAGCAAGAGTTCTGTTTCAAGGCGTGACTCCTAGGTACCGGTCGACAGGGTGTCGACCGGTCGACGTCACCGGTCGACGCCCTGGTCGACCTGGCCTTTTTCCCTTCCGTCTCATTTTTTGTTCTAAAATCATCTTCAGGTACATGTTGCCCTCTACGGCGACCGGTTGACCTCGAGACAGAAATGTTGTCCAATTTTTATCGAAAATAAAACTCAAGAAATACTCTGAAAATTTAGTAAAAATATTTTAAACCAATCGGGAGTATTTAGACAACTTTTAGGAACCTTGTTTTGATGTAAAACTTATAAACAAAAATCATTAGAAGTGTTGTCCAATTTTATCTAAAATAAAACTTGAAGAAATACTCCGTAAAATATTAAAACCATTTTAAATCATTTAGGAGTATTTGGACAACAATTAAAAACATTGTTTTGGTGTAAAAATAAAATCATCAAAATTAAAATTAAAACATGTATCAAACAACAACAACTGAGAGATTATGAAATTGAAGAAAAAGAGATTCCAATTATGTGTGATAACATAAGTGCTATTGCAATCACTCAAAATTCTGTGTTGCATTCAAGAACAAAGCACATTGATGTCAGATATCATTTCATAAGAGATCATGTTGAAAAGAAAGACATCACCTTGGAATACATCTCAACTGACAAACAGTTAGCTGACATATTCACAAAACCATTGCGTGAATCAAGATTTGAAGAACTCAAGCATGAGCTAGGGTTAATTGAGCTGAGTTAACACCCAGAAGACTCAAGGAGAAGAGATGAAACAAGAAAAGATGAAAATAAAGTTGAGCTCGTGAATCAGCTAAGTAAATCAGTCGTATCGGAAAATCAGCTACATCGAGTTAGCTGACAGCTGAGTACCTATGTGAATAGAGAGAAGAAGAGTTGAGTCAGCTAATGAGTAAGCTGAATCATTTATGAGCTAAGTGACAAAAATGCAGTCGTTTTTTAAGCGGGAATGTTTTAAGGATGACGTCAGCGAAATAATGACGGGTACAGTCAAAAGCTGCACGACAAAGCATATGATTGGATATAAATGCTGCCGCATTAAATGCGAGAAATTAAATGCTAATCGACATGCTAAATCTGAGCCGTTGATCTCGATCAAATTTCAAAAACCGTATGCACGTCATTTCATAACCCATACATATACCATTTGTTCAGTTTTCTCTCTCACACTACTCGAAATTGTTCATCTCTCCAAAAGCAAAGAATGGTTTTTTTCTCTCAAAACCCTACAAATATTCAAAGCAAGTTTCTCAAGTTCGTTCGGTAAAAATCACTGAAATGGCATCAACATACGATTTCACCAAACTAGGGAAACAAATCCACACTGGTTCTACCGTGGATTTCGAAGGAATGGTCGAATAGGGTTCCGATGAAACCCTTGTGAAAAGATAGCCAACAAAATCGAGAAGTTTGGACTGAAACCCTTTCTAACAATGGAGTTTCAGATGACCTATGTTGAAGAGGTCGCGCAGTACTATGTGAACGCTGAAGTTCACGGAAAAGATTTTACCATCACCGCTGAAAACCTTGCGGAGCATTGCTTGCTACCGTCGGAAGGTGTACCGGAAATATTTGCTGATGTAAACTTGGCTGCTGCATGGAAGGAAGTGGCCAGACCTGAGTGTGCTGCGAAGGTGGTTTACACAGCTGATAAGAAGCTGCTGAAGGACGATTACCACAAGCTGATGGATATCGTCGCAAAATGTGTGGATATGAAGTTTGGAAGCTTCAATCAGCTTTCCAAAACCAAATTGATCGTCATGGATGCGATCATGGAGGAGAAGAAGGTCAGCTGGGCAGAACTCGTCTACAGCAGACTCTGCCAGAATGTTGGGAATAAGTCCTTCAAGGACGATGGGTCGTTTGGAGGATCTCTGGGGTATGGCCTTGTAATTGGCCGGGTGATGGAGGTGAAAGGTGTTCCACTCCGACATGGAAAGGTGTTCCATGTCAACAAGAAGATGTTCCGATCAAATCTTTCAGGAGCTCAGAAGAGAGCATACGCCAAGAGGGCGGATACAAGTGAGGAGGAATTAGCTGACCCAGTAGAAACAACTGTCTCCTCCCCTCCAAAGAAGAAAGATGCTTCCGTAGCTGCAAAGACGAAGGTTGCCCCTGCAGCAAAGAAAGAAAAACAACCGCACTGCCCCAAAAAGAAAGAAAACAATTGCACTCGCCCGCAGCCGCAGCGGGAGAAGGAACCTCAAATACCTTCTCCAGCTTGTCAAGAAAAGAGGACTGACAAGCCAAGAAAGCCAGCTCCTCAGACCAAGAAAGTAGCACTGGCCCCCGCCGCCCAGGACTCTGAGGAAACCGTATCCGAACCAGAAATTCCTCTGGTCATGACCAAAAGAAGAAGACTCTACAAGCGTTCAAAGCTTGAGAAAACAGCCGAGTCTTCCACTCAGCTGGAACAGATCGCTGAGACAGCTGGAGAAGTAGAGTCTCCAGAAATCATTGATGAAACAACCAAGTCTGCTGAGGCCGATCAGCAGAGGCAAGTCGAAGACCCATCTGTGGACAGGACAACTGAGGAACAAGATGCAGCTGAGACATCTGAATCTCCTATCGACAGGGATGTGTCTCCGCCGCGACAGATGCTGCTGAGGGTGTTGAGTAACAAAGTTTGCTACCCTCCATTCCTGAGAAAGAAGTACAGCAGGAAGATGATGACAATGATGTGATCATGCTATCTCCACCATATCCAGAAATCAAAAATCGTCTGCGCGAATGGAGGAAGTGGAAGTTGAGTCGCTCAAGGGAACAGTTCCAAAGACCTGAGTTTATTGAAGAAGAAGAAGAACTGATGAGTTTCCTTGGGTTGACAACAGTGGTCCAAGCACTCGATGAAGAGAACTGCCTGGATATCTTGAATATCTTCAAAGAAAAGGAGAAGGAGAGATTAGCAGAGGAAGCTGAAGCTCGTGAGAAGGCCAACATTTGTCCTCTCACTGGAACTACTGACCATACTCATCCTCATTTTGACGTACTCTCAGAAAGTGATGAGGATTTGGACCCTGCTGCTGCGACAGAAGAGCTAGAAACGCAGCAAGCCATGCGGGAATCCATGATCCTACATGAGCAACAACTGATGGAAGAACCAGGAGAGTCTTCCAAATCCCAACTGGAGATTGACCCTTTGGGAGTGGTGTAGCAAATTGCCACTGTCATTGCTGCAACCATTTCCCCAGCTCACTCTCAAGAAGGTTCTAAGGGAAATGGCGATGAAACTGGGAACTTGGAGACCCAAGTCGAACCAACCCCTATTGAAGGTGTCTTACCACCTGCCCCAATGGCTGAACACTCACAGGAAATAGCCGGGAGTTTGGAGAATAGTGACCCCAACGCAAATCACTCAGCTGGTGTGCCAGCTGAGGGGGAAACTCTCTCCGCTGCAGCTAGGTCGAAGGATGCTGCAGATGACTCCACAAAGAATCTAGGAGGCGAAGTGGAGAAGGAACAACAAACAGAAACACAACAAGTTGTCACTAACGGCTCGGACGCTTGAGATCTGCCTCACTGAAGTGCCAACCGCTCTAGTGCAGGACGCCGCCGACGCAGTCGAGGCACATGATGGATCTGCCCTGGGAGTTAACACTCTGGGCAATGAAAGTGCAATCCACGGAGTTGAGACTCCTGTGGATGCCACCACATAAGTGTTAGTCCAAGTGGCTACGATAATCTAGAGGGGGGGTGAATAGATTATGCCGATTTTTCGCAAATCGCCCTCTTTTTTGAATGAACAAATTAATGACAAGAATGTAAGTGCGGAAATTAAACAACACTCGTCGATTTAAAGAGGTTCAACCCACCTAGGGCCTAATCCTCTACTACCCCAAAGATATCTCTGGATGGATTTCAAAAAAGAAAAAAAGATTTTATTAATTTCCAAAATTAATACAACACCTTGAGGATTACCACAATCCTCTTACAACACCTTCAAGAAGATTACCACAATCTTCTTTCACCACCTTTGAAGAGTACCACACTCTTCAACCACCTATCACCTAGATCACCCAAGTGTATTCTTACCACAAGAATACTCACAAGGATGTCTTGTGTTGAATGATGGACAAAATTCAAGATTACAACTCTATGAAACCAATACAAAGATTGAGTGCAAGTGTAATCAAGAATAAAAAAGCCTAGACCTCAAAGATGTGCAAGTGAAAGTACTTAGGCTATTAAAACAAGAATGTAAAAAAGGAAGCTTGAACAATTTGCAGATTTCTTATTGTGTATTTTGCTTGTATGTGTTGTGTCTTGTGTCTTCAATTCATCCTCTATTTATAGGGAAGTCTTCACCAACATAGGTTCCTTCTTCTTCACTTTTGTCTACAAAAAGAGGATCACAAGATGTAGAAATATTGTACAAAAATAAAAAGTAAATCTTCTTTGATAAGGATTGTAACGTTGGAATTTTTGTCTTTGTCAAAAATAACATAGGGCGGCCGGTTGCCCTGTAATAAGATTTCGAACGTTTTGAAAAAATAGTGCGATCCAGGCAGTGTCGAAGGGGGTCGGCCGGTCCGACAGTGGGTGCGGCCGGCCGCTGAGGGGGTGAGACCGGCCCCCTTGACCGTCCCCTCTCTCTATTTTTTTTGATCCAGTACGTCCTGTTTCAATATTTGAGTTCTTCAGGTACCGGTTGACGTTATGGGCGACCGGTCGACCTCCAATATTAAATGTTGTCCGATTTTTATCAAAAATAAACTTCAAGAAATACTCCAATAAATTAGTAAAAACATTTTAAATCACTTGGGAGTATTTGGACAACATTTATAAACATAGTTTTGGTGTAAAAACCATTTTAAACAAAACCATCAAAAGTGTTGTCCATTTTTATCGAAAAATAAATTCTAAGAAATACTCCAAAAATTAGCAAAAACATTTTAAATCATTTAGGAGTATTTGGACAACATTTATTAACATTGTTTTGGTATAAAAACTCATTTAAACATAATCATCAAAATCTTGATAAAAACATTTATCTAACAAACTCCCAATTGTTGATGATTACAAACCAAAACAATTTTAGGAAGTTGATTTTAAAACAAAACAAATTTTCTGGTCTAAAACATCAATCCATTATAAGCAAGATTCATCATAAGTACAAACACACAAGGATAGGAGCCAAGATTTTTCAAAATCATTTTTGCACAAGCTCCCCCTATCAATATGCATATCAAGAACAAGTATACAAGCAACCATCTTAAGGCTAAAAGCTTAGCTTTTACAACTTAAGCTTGAATATCATGAGCTTATAAGCTCCCCCTGTCGCAAAAGCATCATTAGTCAAGTATAAAAGTCCATAATACATCACATGGACTAAGTATTATCCATAGCTTTAGGCTTTAAGAGCTTTAGCTTATAGCTTTTCTTGCGAGTTTTTTTACGCTTCTTTGAGCTCATGAGCGTTTTTCTTGTTTCTCCCCTTTGGAATCATCAAAAATAATGTTAGCACGATAAAAACATCATACAATTAAATCAAAGTGCGCAATTTTATAGATTTATCGAGCATATTGAACATATAAGCTTAAATTTCAAATAAAAGGGGAAAAATTGCTCATTTGATTTGTAAAAGCTCAATTGATTGAGAAAACATGATCTCTATAAACTTATAAGACTTTCCAAATCAAGAGAATCATGTAGGTGATGAATTTTTCATTGAATCATTTTGTCGAACACTTGGCGTGCGTCGAATAAAACAAGAGAAATATAACACCTTTGTGATTCGTTTAAGCCAAAAATTTTCATCACCAATTTCAATACAACAATATCCATTCATCATCAATCATCATAAACAACATATTAATACAAGAATTTCAACAAGATATCAAGATTCAAGCACATTCTCAAGGGTTCAACCCAATTGAGATTAAAAGGAGAAATTCTTACCATCTAATCGGTAAAGATGAACAATGATGATTATAATCGAGCCTCATGAAGTCCAAAATATAAAATGTATGCAATAAAATAAATTTGAAGTAAAATTTGTGTGAAAAGTGCGTAGGGGACGAAAAATGAACACAAAAGACCAAAAATGATGAAACTGAGAACATAAACGTTTTTATCCAAAATTTTGCTGTGGTCGACCGGTTGGGGGGGGTGGGTGACCGATCGACATCATGGGCGACCGGTCGGCCTTCCCACAAACAGCTCAGTGGTTCTTTCTATTTTCCAAAATTCGAATTTTCAACCACAAATCCGATTTTTCGCCCCTAAGTTTTAAAAACGTGTAAAATGCAAACGTAGACCTCATTCAATATGCATTATGCCTAACCGAGCTCGTATTGACGCAAAAGTCTCGGAAGATAGCAGTTTTGTAAAAATATCCGCTAATTGATCTTGAGATGGTACAAAAGATATCTCAATTTTTCGTTTTGAAACACAATCCCTTAGAAAATGATGTCGAATCTCAATATGTTTAGTACGGTTATGATGAACCGGGTTTTGAGCAATATTTATAGCGGATATATTATCACAAAAGATAGGAACACTTTCAAAAGAACATTTATAATCCGCTAAAGTTTGTTTCATCCAAAGAAGTTGTGTACAACAAAATGCCGCGGAAATATATTCGGCTTCGACCGTTGAAAGTGAAACACAATTTTGCTTCTTTGAAAACCAAGAAACTAGGCAATCGCCTAAAAATTGACATGATCCGGAAGTACTTTTCCGATCATCAATATTTTCCGCATAATCCGAATCACTATAACCTTTAAGAGAAATTTTTTCATTCTTTGGATAAAATAGACCATATTGAATAGTGCCTTTCAAATATCAAAAAACCCTTTTAACTGCACTCATATGAGATTCTTTGGGATTGCTTTGAATACGAGCACATAGGCATATAGCATGAAGAATGTCCGGTCTACTAGCGGTTAAATAAAGTAAACTACCAATCATACCTCGATACTTTGATTCATCCACGGACTTGCCTTTTTCATCTTTGTCAATTTTGACATTTGTTGCCATGGGAGTAGAAACGGTTCTTCCTTCTTCAATGCCGAACTTTTTCAAAAGTTCTTTTGTATATTTTGATTGCGAAATGTATATGCCTTCTTGATATTGCTTAATTTGGAGTCCAAGAAAGAAATTGAGCTCCCCCATCATACTCATCTCAAATTCACCTTGCATCAACTTGGAGAATTTCTTGCACAAGGAATCATTAGTAGCACCAAAAATAATATCATCAACATAAATTTGCAGAAGTAAGCAATCTTGCCCTTTTTCAAAAACAAAGAGAGTTGTATCAACTTTACCTCTTGTAAAACCATTTTGCAAAAGAAAAGAGCTAAGTCTATCATACCATGCACGGGGTGCTTGTTTCAAACCATACAAGGCCTTTTTAAGTCTATAAACATCATTAGGCCTAGAAAAATTTTCAAACCCCGGAGGTTATTTTACATAGACTTCTTCTTGAATAATACCATTTAAAAACGTGGATTTTACATCCATTTGGTATAGCTTGAAATTTTTAAAACAAGAATAGGCAAGTAAAATACGAATAGCTTCTAAACGTGCTACGGGTGCAAATGTTTCATCATAATCAATACCTTCTTCTTGACAATAACCTTGAGCTACTAACCTTGCTTTGTTTCGAACAATATTGCCTTGGTCATCGAGCTTGTTCCGAAATACCCATTTTGTACCAATAATGGTTTGAGATGGAGGACAAGGTACTAATTCCCATACATCATTCCTTTCAAATTGATTCAACTCCTCTTGCATTTATAAAAACCAATCCTCATCTTCAATGGCTTCCTTAGCATTTTTAGGCTCGAGCTTTCTCGGCAAATTTTCCTCGAGTCATTACTTTATCAAGGGGATCACCAATAATAAGATCTTTTGGGTGATCTCCCTTAAATTTCAATGCTACGGAAGATTCAAGTATCGCGCTTTATCTTCTTGGGGGAACATTTGAGCTTGAAGGTTGATCGTTTTGAGTATCATCTTGAACAATGGGTTCAACAATATCTTCTTCATCACTTTCATCATTGGGTATCCTTTCAACACCCGAAGTTTCATTGAATTTGACATGGATGGATTCTTCAACAACCCCACTAGTCTTATTGTAAACCCGATATGCTTTGCTCTTGGTTGAATACCCCATAAATATTCCTTCATCGGCCTTAGGATCAAGTTTGTCTAATTGATCCTTAGTATTCAAAATAAAACATTTACATCCAAATATTTTGAAATAACTAATATTTGGAGTTCTTCCTTTCCAAAGCTCATATGGAGTTTTATTCATTTTAGGATGAATATAAACTCGATTAATGACATAGCAAGCGGTACTTACGGCTTCGGCCCAAAAATATTTTGGAAGTGAAAATTCATTGAGCATGGACCGACTCATTTCTTGAAGTGTCCGATTCTTCCTTTCGGCTACTCCATTTTGTTGAGGTGTCCTTGGAGCCGAAAAATTGTGACTATATCCCTTGGTTTCACAAAAGACTCTAAATTATCCGTCAAATTCTCCACCTCGATCACTTTGAATAGACTTAATAGTATCTTCTTTTTCATTCTCAATAAGTCTACACAACTTAACAAACTCATTAACGGCATCGCTTTTATTAGTAAGAAATAGAGCCCAAGTATATCTAGAAAAATAATCAACTATAACAAAAGTGTAATGTTTTCCACTTAGACTTGCCGTACCAATATCCCCATACAAATCAAGATGAAGCATTTGTAGGGGTTTGGTAGTGGAAATTTCATTTTTGGGCTTAAAACTACTCTTAACTAATTTGTTCTTTTGACAAGTGTCACATAAGCCAAGATTTTCAAAATTCAATTTGGGTAGTCCTTTTACATGTTGGTTTTTGTAAATATTTTTGCAAATTTTTGTATCCAACATGTCCAAGTCGCCTATGCCATAAACTAGTTAAATCATTATTGGCGACAAGACAAGAAACATTTTGACTAACCAAATCACTTGTACAAATTTTGTAAAGATTGCCTTTTCTAATTGCTTCACAAATAATTTTATCATTTTTGGAAATAAGGCATTTTTCTTTATTAAAAACAACATTATAATTTGAATCACAAAGTTGGCTAACACTTATCAAATTGAACTTAAGCCCTTCTACTAAAAGAACATTACTAAGAGAGAAAGAAGAGTTACCAATTTCTCCATTTCCAAGAATTCTTCCTTTGCCATTGCCGAACATGACCATACCCTCTTCTTGGAGCTTGATGTTGGTAAAAAGTTCTCTCTTTCCGGTCATATGGCGTGAACATCCACTGTCCACGAGCCATTTTGAATCTTCCATTGTTGTTATAGCCCCTATAACCTACAAATGAATTATTTTTAGGTAACCTATAATTTTGGGGTCCATGGGGGTTAGCCTTGAGACCTTTAGGTCTCCAATAATAGCTAAAATTATTATTCAATTTACAATTGCTAGCACAGTGTCCATTCTTACCACAATAAAAACAAGTAATAATACGAGGACTACTAGCATGTACAAAGGTTGGACCTTGGTCTTTTTTCTTAAAAGCATTTTAAAAAGGTTTGTAACCAAGTACTAATTTAGAATGCTCACCTCTTTGTGCATCTAAAATTTTTGTGACTTTATCCGTACTTAAATTGAATCGATGCACATCCTTTTTCAAATTTTCAATATCATTTGTGAGCGTTTGTTTTTCGGTTTCAAGAGTATGGACCATAGTGAGAGTAATAGCATGAGCCTTATCAAGAGAATCATTGGAAGTAAATAATTTATCTTTTTCTAGTTTAAGCTCTTTATGCTCCTTTTTCAAATTCTTGTATTTAACAATCAAATTTTGAAACTCATTTTGCAATTCATCAAAATCACATTGTAATTCATCAACTAGAGAAGAAGATGAAGCATTAGAGCGTACCTCGGTATTTTCATCGTCTATGGCCATAAGACCATGTTCGGATTCTTCTTCCTCGTCGGTTGTTTCAAGTAATTCATCCCAAGTTTTGACGTCCGCATTTAACGCCTTCTTTTTTGGAAAAAGGCTTTTTCTTCTTTTGTTCCTCTTCCGCTAATTTTGGGCAATCGGCTATGTAGTGCCCGGATTTTCCGCATTTGAAACAAGAATTGTCTCTAGGCTTTCTTGCTTTATTTTTGTTTACAAATTTTGCAAATTTTCTAACAAGAGCCGCCGTTTCTTCATCATCCTCATCACTAGCATAATAAACATTATTAGAAGAAGATGCTAAGCCTTTAATAATATTTTGCGTACCCGGTTTAGAGGTGGATGGTTGAGAATTTTTCCTCTCCTTGAGATATACTTCATAAATGAGGAGATTCCGAATGAGCTCATCAAACTTGAGTGTCTCAAGATTTTGAGCTTCCGTGATTGCCGTCACCTTTTCCGACCATGAGCCGGGGAAGGGCGTTCAATACCTTGTCACCTTGTCTTCTTCGGAGATGACCTTTCCAAGAGCCACAAGAGGATTGACAATGTTGTCAAGCCTTTCCACCATTTTTGATATGCTTTCACCATCATGCATATTGAAATTTTCAAAGTCTTTCACAAGAATTGTTTTTCTTGCTTGCTTCACTTTCTTTGTGCCCTCATAAATGGTTTCTAATTTTTTCCAAACTTCATGTGCCGACCGTATGCCTCTTATGCGATTATATTCGATGGCGGTAAGAGAGCAATGTAAGATGTTTAAGGCCTTACCGTTTAGAGAGAAAGCCTTCTTGTCATTTTCATTGTACTCCTTGAATGGCTTAGGAGTCGTGGTACCATCCTCCAATTTTGTTGTTGGTTGAGCAACTCCTTCAATGACCACATTCCAAATATCAAATACGCACCCTTGTAGAAATCACTCCATGCGGTCTTTCCAAAATGCGTAGTTGTTGGCGTCGAATAGTGGTGGCTTTTTGGTGGAGGCGCCGGTGGTGAGATAAGCTTCATTCGTAGCCATGGATCTCTCATCTTTACTCGGAACGAGCTAGCCAAAGAGTTTGGCTCTGATACCACTTGTTAGTCCAAGTGGCTACGATAATCTAGAGGGGGGTGAATAGATTATGCTGATTTTTCGCAAATCGCCCTCTTTTTCGAATGAACAAATTAATGACAAGAATGTAAGTGCGGAAATGAAACAACACTCGTCGATTTAAAGAGGTTCAACCCACCTAGGGCCTAATCCTCTACCACCCCAGTATCTCCGGGATGGATTTCAAAAAAGAAAAAAAGATTTTATTAATTTCCAAAATTAATACAACACCTTGAGGATTACCACAATCCTCTTACAACAGCTTCAAGAAGATTACCACAATCTTTCTTCACCACCTTTGAAGAGTACCACACTCTTCAACCACCTATCACCTAGATCACCCAAGTGTATTCTTACCACAAGAATACTCACAAGGATGTCTTGTGTTGAATGATGGACAAAATTCAAGATTACAACTCTATGAAACCAATACAAAGATTGAGTGCAAGTGTAATCAAGAATCAAAAAGCCTAGACCTCAAATATGTGCAAGTGAAAGTACTTAGGCTATAATGTAAAAAAGGAAGCTTGAACAATTTGCAGATTTCTTGTTGTGTATTTTGCTTGTATGTGTTGTGTCTTGTGTCTTCAATTCATCCTCTATTTATAGGGAAGTCTTCACCAACATAGGCTCCTTCTTCTTCACTTTTGTCTACAAAAAGAGGATCACAAGATGTAGAAATATTGTACAAAAATGAAAAGTAAATCTTGGCCGATAAGGATTGTAACGTTGGAATTTTTGTCTTTGTCAAAAATAACATAGGGCGACCGGTTGCCCTGTAATAAGATTTCGAACGTTTTGAAAAAATAGTGCGATCCAGGTACAGGTCGAAGGGGGGTCGACCGGTCGACAGGGGGGTGTGACCGGTCGGCCCCCTGCTTGACCGGTCCCCCTCTCTATTTTTTTTTGATCCAGTACGTCCTGTTTCAATATTTGACTTCCAATATTAAATGTTGTCCGATTTTTATCAAAAATAAACTTCAAGAAATACTCCAATAAATTAGTAAAAATATTTTAAATCACTTGGGAGTATTTGGACAACATTTATAAACATAGTTTTGGTGTAAAAACCATTTTAAACAAAACCATCAAAAGTGTTGTCCATTTTTATCGAAAAATAATTTCTAAGAAATACTCCAAAAATTAGCAAAAACATTTTAAATCATTTAGGAGTATTTGGACAACATTTATTAACATTGTTTTGGTATAAAAACTCATTTAAACATAATCATCAAAATCTTGATAAAAACATTTATCTAACAAGAAGACCCTAAGATAGCTGAGTATGTCGAAGGGATTGTCCAAGGCCTTGCTGCAGTTGAGACTGCAGAAGGTACTGAAGGCCTACGGGAGATTGAGACTTCCCGAGGTAAAGAGACAGAAACGCAGAACATTCCTCCTGTTATCATTGATGCATCTGAGAAGGAGATATGTGCCCTTCATGATTCCCAAGACAACCCTGACATAACTTTTCTGGGATCTGAAGGTGAAGATGAAGCTGAGTCATCCCCTGTTGCAAATCCAAAAGACTCAGCTGAGGATGTTCTTCCAAGCACGAATAAGTCAGATCTCAAGTCTACTCGTCAAACATTCACTTTTGATGATGAGCCACCCCTTCAAGCCTCGTCATCGTCCGATAACGCCACTGATACGGCCGAGGACCAGACAACTCAAAAGGAAAAATCAGCTGAGACCGACGAAGTTGTTGAGACAGCTGAGTCTCAGCCAGCTGGGTCCATACCACAACAGACCCCAGCTGAATCACAGTCAACTGCGAAGGCTTCCAACGCTGCAGTAGAATCGACTCAACCAGGCACATCACGGCCACAAGTCACTGTTGACAATATTCCCTATGTTCATGATGATGCGTTTGAAGAAACGTTCCCCTTCTCACCGAGTCGCCTCGATCGGATGAAGAATCAGCTAGAGAGCAGAGATGCTTCCACAAACCTGATCCAGTCATTCCCACAGATACCATCGTCCCAGCAAATTTTGACTTTGATGCTGCTTGGCCGCCAGCTGAGACGGAGGTAACAACTGAGGTTCGAGAAGTCTTCAAGGGAATTTTTGCAGAAATAGAGAAGATGGAAAGGCACCAGGCCTCATTGGACATGCGGCTGGATAACAGAGATGCAAACCTTACAGCCGATCTGCGTGGAATAGTGGTCAGAATCCGAGAATGGTGGCAACAACAACAAACAATGCGTGTTGAAAAAGTCAGATACTTCAAAGCATTGTACAATAAACTTTTGATCTGGAGCGCTGATAATGCTGACATGAAGAGGAGGATGCAAGAAAACATTGACAGAATGCATGAATCCCACAATACTGAAATGCAACTGCTGCGTGAATTTCACAAGAAAGAACTTCTGCGCGTCGAGGAGAATATGGAAAATAAATTCAGCCTGCTCATGGCTGAAATGAAGCTGGTGGCAGCTGAATCCAAAGCCACCCGCTTAGAATTTCGTGCAGCATACTCCGCAGCAGACTCGAAGCACAACTCAGCTATCAGCCGCCTAGACTTCATGCTTGCTGGTCTATTCCTAGGGGTTCCTCTCTCCTTTGATGATGCCAAAAAGGGGGAAGAGGAATACCTAAAGATGTTGAAAGAATCGACAGTTGAGAAAAAGGACGCAACTGTTGAGAAGCAGAAGAAAACAGCTGAAGAGCAGAAGAATGATAAGGGAAAATCCGTTGAGGGGGAAGGTTCAAAGGACATGAATTTAATGGTTGCTAGAACCCCTCAACAAGGACTTGTCACAGCTGACATCATAAGCAAACTTCCAGTGACTCTGTCGCTCCAACACTCTGTTGTGCCCATGTCTGAGAAGAGGAAAATTGTAGAAGCAGAGATGAAGGAGGTCGAAAGAAAAATGGATGCCCGTGCAATGGACATATTGAAACAATACGGAGGCATTCTGGCAGGAAGAGACACTGTTGCCATTCCAGACGTCGGAGACGAGCCACGATCAGTGGAAGAATTCAAAACGCTCGAATCCAAGGGATACTTCAAGAATATGTCCATAGCCCAAGTCTGGGACTTGTATTGGGAGAAGGGTCCGAAGCTGTGCGAAGAAGCTGACAAATAGCAGACTACGAGCAGTGACTCTCTCGGTCACTCTGCCGAAAGAAGACTCGAAAGACAATATACGCCCAGAGGAAGAGGAAGGAGTGGTGGAGGCAGAGGTTTTCAACCTTGACCTCCACCCAAGAATATTGAATATGTAGATCCGGGCAAGAAGGGAAGGATCAACTGGGCTGGATATGACGAAGTAGCCAACCGGGAAGTGGCTAGGAAGAATGCTGACTATGCCAAAAGGATCGAAGAAGAAAATAAGAGACAAAATCAGTTGTGGGAAGAGAGTCAACGAAGACAAGAAAGAAAAAGAAAAGACGAAGCTGCTAGAAGAGCCTACGAGAAAAAGAAAGCAACTGAAGAAGAAAAGAAGAGAAAGAGACCAGAAGACGACATAGCTGAAGAGGAAAGAAGGAGGCAGCGAAGGCGATGAAGTGTTGCTGTCACCCCTTCATGTATTTCACTATTGTAAATACATATGTATGTAAGTCTTCTGTACGATGAATAAAAGTTATGCAATGTCTATATTTTTGCTTAGATATAGAATACCATGTTGCTCTGATACACTTTGTAAATAGTTGTGTAAAGGACAAGAATGTTATGATCAATAAAAAGATCGATTCTACGCAAATTTTATTGACATTCACAATATTCTGTTAAATATCCCAACGAAACGACATTATGAATTCTTCTTTTGCTGTCTAAATCTCCTATTTTATGTGGTATTTTATCTTATTTTTCATTTCACCATGTGATTTTCATGTGTACAAAATAATGTTTTCATTGTATATATGACATTAACATTAGGGCTGAAAAAAGAACCAAGTTACTCGATACATGATTCGAAATCGATCGTTTAAAGCACATTTGAGCTCAATTCATTAACATAACGAACTAAACTTGAACACATTTTTCCGTTTGATAAGATGCAAAGCTCGGCTCGAGTTCAACTCAATTAGTAAAAAAATAAAATATGTGTAAAAATATCAAGCTACTCGAGCTCGATCCGCACTACAACATATGTGACAGTAGGTAACATCCAAAAATGTTACCTAATAGCCATAAAATGTTATTACAAACAATATGTAGCATTTTTATGGTGATGCACTTGTCCGTGCTACCTATAGTCTAAGGTATCACTTTTAATAGCTTTTAGTGACATTTTTTCTAAAGTGTTACATTAACCTCTCTATTTGTAATACTTTATGTAACACCTTTTCTATTTGTAACACTTTAAAGAAATACTTATAGAGTATTACATATAAATTTTATGTAACACGTTTTTTTCTGTAGCACTTTTTATCTATAACACTTCGTAAAAATATAGTATTTTTTGCCACGAAAGAGCTTCGAACCCGAGGCATGTTATGTGTGGAGGTGACAATTTGCCACTAAGCTAAGTGTTCTTATTACAACTTTTGCTTTGTTTTATATATACACATATATATATATATATATAAAATTATATAAAAATTATATTATATGTATATATAATATATTTTATATATTAACGATTATGTTATATACTATATGTATTAAATTATAGTATATATTAAATTTTATATTATATAGTATATAGTTTGAAAATCATATTATATTATATATTAAAGGGCACAAAAAATTAAACAATATAAAAATATATAAAATAAATTTATCGATTAATCAATCAGTAAAAATAAAAAAATATAGAAATATAATCAGTAAAAATAAAAAAATATAGAAATATAAAACTAATTTAGCGCCAGATTAAAAATTCTAACTGTAAAAAACTAAAATAATAAATAAATAATAATAAAGCAATTTACCGACAACAAATATTCCTAAATAATTAACGACGACATCAATTTTCATTGGTAAATTTCTTCTTGAAAGGTAAAAAAATTAAAAAAAAATTACCGATGAAATTGACTTCCGTCAGTAAAAAATTAAAAAGATTTAAATAATAATAATAAAATATTTATCTATGAATTTTCCGTGATTATTACGACGAAATTAATTACCTTCAGAAAAAAAAAAAAAAATTAAAGCAAAATTAAAATACTTTATGAAAAGAAAATAAATATTCAATAAAAAAAGAGAGTACATGACACCTACAATTTTTAGGTTTAGTGATTGTTTTTGTCTTTGCCTATTTTGTGACATCAATTAATTAAATAAATCGTTGGTATGATTTAATGAAAGCGATGTAATTTGTGTTACCAAAATATCGCCTAAACAATGTTACTATTAATAAAATATAATGTTGCCAAAAGTGTTGTTTAATTAGAGTGATACATATTTTGCGTTACAAAGGAAGTAACAACAAAAAGTGATACTTAAAAAGTGTTATTTATTTAAAACCGTTACATATAAGCGTTACATATTGATAAAGTGTTGCACAAGTATTACATAAATATTGTAATGTAAAAAGTGTTATTAATTTGTGTTACCTAATGTCAATTATGTTGTAGTGTCGTGTTTGACTCGATTAAAGCTCGATTCAATTAATAATCAAATCAAGCTCAAACATAATTTTTGAAGCTCGATTATAAAGCAAACAAGCTTGAACAATATTATGTTCGGCTTGACTCGACTCGTTTGCACCCCTAATTAACATTTTCTGGTGCATTAAAAACACAAAAACACAATATGAAATAGAATTTGGATCAACGCGCACGAGGCACGATTTTAATGATTTTTTAGACATTAGGAATTATACTTTCTTGATAGCTAGATTTGTAAAAAGCTGGTGGCATTAGGACATCTTATTATAAAATAATTAGCGCAATCTTAGTGACAGCTAGGGTTGGCAGTGGGGCGGGGAATCCCCGTTCCCCGCGGGGATCCGCCCCGAATGGGGCGGGGATTCCCCGAAAAATTCCCCCGTGGGGACGGGGACGGGATTTTTTTCCCACGTTGGGGGACGGGGATCATATTCCCGCCCCTGCTCCCCCTGTTCCCATGGGAACCGAATATTATATATATAATATAATATATTAAATATATATAATATAATATAAATATATCCACACTAAATATAATAAAATGATAAAATCTTTAATTTATTTTATGTAATTACTGTTTTATTATTTTTTATATAATTTTTATATTTTTAAATATTGAAAAATGATTTTTTTAAAAAATAATATTAGTTTTTTTGTAAAAAAAGAAAATTTGAAACGGGGACGGGGAATCCCCGCGGGGGCGGGGATCCCCGCGGGGACGGGGATGGGGGGGAAATTTTCCCCGTTTATCTCACGGGGACGGGGACGGGGATTCCCCGCGAACGCGGGGACGGGGATGGGGATGGCTCCCCCGACCCCGCCCCGCCCCGTTGACATCCCTAGTGACTACCAACCAAAGTTAGTGATGGCTAATGACACATCTCCACCTTGTTTTCTATAACTATCACTTATTATTATGTCCTAAAGGAAAAGAGATCATGCTGAAATACATTAAAATAATTAGAACCCAAATGTTGGTATTTGGAAGCATAAAATTTTCTCGCCCCTCACATTATGTATTGATGCTGATTTTTAGAACAGATCACCTAAGTCAACTGAGTTGACCAAAAATCCTCTTTCTGAGAGGGGACTCTTTGAGCTAGTCCTATTCCCGAGAGGGACGTCTTCAAGTCTTTTTCTCCGAAAGCTGGAAAATCCTTCGACTGGGAACTTGCATGCACACGTACGCAAAAGTTAGGGGGTCTCGTGGGTTGTCCCCGGGAGGCCTTCCGACGCTCAAGTCAGCACGGTGAACGAGAGAGAAATTAAGACAGTAAACGAATACTGAATGCGTAGGAGAATATTTAATTATGAATTAATTACTTACAGATTGTTGGGAAAATTTAATTATCAGATTTTGATGAATGCCATGTAAAACTTAGACTAGAAAGTTGGCACCCCATTTTCCTTGTAATTTGTATTGTAATAGATAGGGTTGTACTAGCTGAGTCAAGTCAGCTATGCCTGGACATACAAGAAGTCAATCAAGATCGGGATGAAGACTCATTGTGAAGCGGTGAGTATGGCAAGGAAGAGAAGTCAAGAACTCGATCAAGGAGTATCACCGGGATACTGACTTTGTGAAGTGTCAAAGTCAACTCAAGAAGCCAAGTCAAGTTGAAGTGACGGATGAGTCATTCAATCATTGGAGCGACTCAAGTCACCTGGGAAAAGCGATTGCAAAGAGGAGTTAACTGAAAAGAATCCGTTGCACAGAAGTCAAGAATATTACCTAAACAAGTAATACTTCCATGCTACCATGTCTTAAAGTGCTCAGTCCCAGAAGCGTGCAAAAGGAATAAACCAATGGGAAGTAGTGTCAGACTCTAAAAAGCTGAATGTTCATTTAATACGAGGAAATGTCAATATCAAGGACTACAACAAGACAAGCCAACGAACACAAGTGAGTTTTAAAAATCAGCCTATCTCTTCAACGGGCATATTTTTAAAAGTTCACTATAAAAGGCTGAGGAATCACTTTGAGAAAAGGTTACCTTGTTACCTTGACAACCTGAACCATTCAAGCTATTATTTGAACTGTAACCTGCAAAATATTCTCAAGATATTCAAGCAAATCCTCAAGCCTAAATTTCGAAGGAAATCAATCCAACACCAAGCTGTGAAGGAAAGACAACTTCAAACTGTTGAAGAGGAAACTTTTGAAGAATCAAAAGGGGTCTACATTCCAAGGAGGATTGTAGAAAGGTTCAAGGTCGAACCAGTCTCAAGTTATTGGAGGGCTTCGTGATAAAATCCAAGAAGCTTGAGCAAGTGAGCTGAAGTAGCAAGGCAGCCGCCCTGTGAAGAAGTTGAGTCGGACGAGAAGCCAACTGTGTGACCAAGGCATCTCCAGACTGAGTCCTAAGGGATCAAGTCAGCTGTGTGATCAAGACTTGCATTTGGACTGATAACTACTTTGTACTTTGATCAATACTTAGTGGATTCCTCCAGGAGTTGGAGAAGAGAGGATTAGAAGAATTACCCCATCTTCGAACCTCTATAAAAATTACTGTTTCATTTACATTTCAGCATTTAATTTCTGCATATCATTTTATATCTGCTGATAATTTGCTATCCAACTGATAATTAACAAAGTGCTAAAACTAAGTGTTAAAACAAACTTAAACCAAAATTCAAGGGTGTTAAGTCTTCCGCTGAAAATTTCATCACAACCAAGTTAAGGTTTAGACTAAACAACTGAGTTATTCTATTAACATCTCAGTCGAGTATGTTGAGTGGCTAACTCTGTTGGTTAACTAACTTAGCTGTCCATCAAGGACATAGTTGTGAAATTAACTCTGAACTAACTTAGCTGTCCATCAAGCTAACTCTGTTGGTTAACTAACTTAGCGGTTTTAACCATCGGTTAGAACTGTATGTGGAATCGTGGTGGAACCGAAATTAAAACTGCCAATTTCAAGGTTAAAACCAACGATTTTTTTATGTTTTTTGGTTAAAATAAAAGAAATGTTAAATATTTATTGTAATGTTTTATATTGGTAACTATATGAGACACGTTTTAAACCAAATGTTGTAAGCGAACTATGTGAACTTTTATTCGTCTATACTCTAATAGTATATATAGACAGTTTAATATTATGATAATATTTAATACAAAACACAATTGAATATTTCCAAGTCTTTTTCTTCCTTTTTCCTTTCTTTTGTAACTGAAATTGATAAACTATTTTAAAAAAATGAAAAATTATCTAAAGATAAACAAATAGTTCCGATTAAAACTGGAACCGGAACCATGGAGGAATCGAGTTCCAAACTCCGAATCGAACTGGCTTCGGTTAAGTTTTGGAGCCGAATCTTAGTGAGACAATGGTTTCGGTTCGGTTCCTCCAAAATGAGGAACCGGAACCGGCGGTTCCGGAACCGTGGCCACCCCTACCCGAAAGCCCTCCCCTGTGGGGGAGGGCGCGCCTCCGGGGGGCATCCCAAGCCCCCCGGCCTGTTTTCCTTTGCGATTTTTCCATCTTTCCCGAGTTTTTGCATGCTTCCATTCCCGCGTCTCTTTGTCTTCTCCGGAGTTAGTCTATTTTTGATTCCTTCTATGTGGGGACTTGTTCTCTTTATAGCAATGTACTCTTCTTTTTGAAAGCTTCAACTCTTCCGGAGTGGACGAATATACTTGTGTTTTTCTTCATTCCTTCTAGAGCTCTGAGGGAGCACCATTCTTAAGCTTGGATGCATCATCCTTCTGGAGCTTGGAGGGAGCACCCTTCTAGAGCTTGTAGGGAGCACCCTTTTGGAGCAGTGATAATTATTTTTCAGTTCAGATGACCATTGATTTTTGCCAACATGTTTAGGGCTTACTTCATGCACTTGGATATTCCTTGCTTTCTCTATTCTTCTTGAGGTGTTTCTTCGCCCCATGAGGCCGGATGATATTCCGTTGCACTCACACTGTATGGATGTTTTTCACTATGCCTATCAGTTTCCCTTTGTCATGTTTTACTTGTGATATTTGCGTATAACTTCTTGTGGGAGACTAGACCTTTCATTACATATTAACATCAAAGGGCGCCTCCTTAGGGTTCCTAGGGCACCCTTCCGTAGCCCGGAAGAGGGAGTCCTTTTAGGGTTTTTCCCAAGTCATTTCTCCACGTAGTGGTTTATCATAATTTCTTTATGTATGAGACTTGTTCATTTTTCATGTCGAGGTAGATCTTCCCTTCGGAGGGAAGTCTTGATTCTTTCGGAATATCCAGGAGTACTCGTGTTAAAGATTAATGTGCACCATCCCATGAGTCCTTGAGGGCGCCCTTCCGGAACTTGGAGAGGGCGCCCTTCCGGGATTTGGAAGGGGCTTCCTTTTGGAACTCTTCTGTAGCCTCGCTTTTGATGTCTTCCCCATGTGTTAGAGTTTTTCCTTCTTCTTTCGCTAGGGAATAATATTTCGCAAAATGCCCTTCCAGAACCCGGAGTGGGCGCTCTCTAGGAGTTCACGGGCACCTTTTCTAAGCTTGGAAGGGGGACCATTCTGGAGCTTCCACCATAATTTCTGCTTTAGGCTTTTGATATTTTCTCCACATGTGTTAGCATTTTTCACCTTCCTTTTCTTGCACATTTTCATCGTGGAGAAGAATTGCTAGGACTCTTGTAAGGAGGCCCCTTCCTCCGGGGTCTTAGCCGGAGGGAAAATAATCTTTACTAGGACCTCCTTGTGAGGAGGCTCCTCTCATCCGAGGTTTTAGCCAGAAGGGGTCATCCCACCCGTGATCTTATCCGGGTGAGGCCATCCCCTCCGGGGGGTCTTAGCTGGAGGAGGTTAATATGTTGGGGGCCCCGGATAGCACGATGCTACCTCATTAGGGGCATTCCCCGAGAACCCTGGATAGCGTTAAGCTACCTCACTATGGGTTTTAACGAGGGGCTCTGGATAGCGTGAAGCTACCTCACTATGGGAAACTCCCGGGAACCCTAGATAGCGCTAAGCTACCTCACTATGGGCATCCCCCGGGAACCCTGGATAGCGTGAATCTACCTCACTATTGTTTGATAAATGGTTTTATCATGATTTTGATGATTTTGTTTTTATACCAAAACAATGTTTATAAATGTTGTCCAAATACTCTCGATTGTTTTAAAATGTTTTCACTAATTTTTCGGAGTATTTCTTGAAGTTTATTTTCGATAAAAATTGGAAAATACTTCCATTTCTCGTTGGACCGGTCGCCCTATAGGGCAACCCGTGCCTGGAGATGTGTTTTGATACAGAGAATGTGACGGGAGTAAAACAGTAGAGGTCGACCGGTCGACCAGGGCGTCGACTGGTGGCATCGACCGGTCGATACCCCCGTCAACCAGTACCTGGGATTGCTTGTTTGAAACAGAAAGCTTTGACTTGTTTTTTGAGGATGGTCGACCGGCTGGGACAGGGTCGACCGGTCGGATCCCCCATCGACCGGTCGCCCTGTGTAAAGTTATGTTCTTATTTTCTAACGTCTATTTGTGCGCGACCGGTCGCCCTAATGTTTGACAACAAAATTCTAACCGTTGTGCAGCAGACAACTTTTCCTTAAATTGTGGGATTGATTTCTAACAGCTATATTCTTCATCTGTCTTGCAATTTTTTACAGATTTCAATCTCCTAGGAGGAGCCTATCATGTACAAGACATCTTCTATAAATAGATGAAGAATTGAAGCAACACAACAAGAGAGAATACTACAACACAACAAGATACACTCAAGCAAACATTTTTGTTCTTCATTGTCATTATTCTTGTTGTAATTTGCCTAGCTTATCACTTTCATATCTTGAGGTCTAGGCTTATTTCTTGATTACACTTGCACTCATTTGTATCATTCATTATCGAGTTGTAATCTTGAATTTGGGTTATCATTCAACACAAGATATCCTTGTGAGTGCTCTTGTGATAAGAACACACTTGGATGATCTAGGTGATAGGTGCTAGAAGATTGTGGTGATCTTCTTATTCAAGAGTGTGGTGCTCTTGAGGTGTTGAAGAATTTGGTGTTCTTCAAAGTTGAAGATTATGGTAATCTTCACAAGGTGCCATTGGAAATTGTGGTAATATTCAAGAGAGATTGTGGTAATCTCAAAGGTGGTGTTGTAGAAGAGTGTGGTGCTCTTCAAGGTGATGTTGTAAGGTGTTGTATTAATTTTGGTAATTAATAAAATCTTTTTTTCTTTTTGAAATCCATCCCGAATATACCGGGGTTGTAGAGGATTAGGCCCTAGGTGGGTTGAACCTCTATAAATCGACGCGTGTTATTTACTTCCCGCACCTTTATTATTGTCTTGGCTTGTTTGATTCAAAAAAGAGGGCTATTTTGGAAAGAAAGAATGGAATGCTACCTACAAGGTTGCGGGTTCGATATTTGGAACACGGTCGTAAATGAAGAATCCATTCCGATGATGGACACACCACACACCTCCAAAGGCCTCAAAGAGCTCAATGATGAAGAGAAGAAAACCATCCCCTTAAATGGTAAAGCTCTTAATATTTTGTATTGTTCACTTACCATTTTGGAATATGATCATCTTGTAGGAATTAAATTGGCTCATGAAGTATGGAGAAAATTAGAAGAAGTATATGCAAATGAAAGGAGTCACTCAAAAGCATCTACTTCTCAAATGGATACAACATCAAATCCAACAACATGGGATGAGCTTCCTATAACTTCTGACGATGATGAAAATGAACGTTGTCTCATGGGCTTCAAGAAAACGAGGTACGTTCTAAACCTTCTACTTCCTATGATAATGAATTACAAAATGATTATAGTGATTTGCTTAATGATTATGATGAACTTCAAAATGAATTCCAAAGCTTGCTTGTTAAATACAAAAATTTGAAAAAGGAATTCAATGTTTTGAAAAATGAAAAGGATAGTTTAGTTACTTCCTATGAATCACTATCATGTGCTCACACCACCACTCTTGATAAGGCTAGAAACCTTGAGAAAGAAAATAGTACTCTTGTTGAGGATATTAATTGCATGAAAAAGGATTTATCAAAATTCAACTTGAGTACCAATAAAATGTCCAATATTGTTGATATTCATAATTGTGATAAAGGACTTGATCATAAGCCTAGTGTTGTTAATCATATGAAAAGGAATCAAGTCTCTATGCATGTTGGTCATTATGCTCCTAGAATTACTACTTGTTTTTATTGTGGTAAAAAGGGTCATACGGAAAATACTTGTCGAGCTAGAAATAACTCTAATTATTATTGGAGACCTAAAAGTCTCAAATCTAATCCCAAAGGACCCAAACACTTGAGGGTACTACAAAACAATGTCATATTAGGTACCCGGTGGGATAATAATCAAGGAAAATTCATACCGTCAAGAAGACATCAAATGACCATCTCATTTGATCAAAGAAGAAGACATCACCACAATGAATTTCCAAGAGAAAGACACTATCAACAATGGGAATGACATAATCCTTGGAAATGGAGCAATTGGAGAAGCTATCATCAACAAGTTGATTTTCAAAGGGGAAGATATCATCAACAACGGGAATGGCACAACCCATGGAAATGGCGTAATTGGTAAATTGTATCTCCTTATTTAAATATGCATTGTATTGTGTTATTATGCATGTTTTTATTTGTGTTTTAATTATGAAATAATTTTTTTTAATATTTTTAAATGAGGTTTCATATACATGTGTGTTCTTAAAATCTTTTGAAAAAGAGACCTTGAATGATGTTTTTAAAACTCTTGTGCATTTAATATGACTATTGTGATTTATTATGAATTTTTATGGCATAAGCTTATTTGTGATATTTCTTATTGTTTTTATCCTATACTTGTATCACATTGTTTTGTGCAAGATTTGTTTTAAGAAATTGTGTAGGACTTATATATCTTCATCAATGGTTATTTACTCATTTGACAAATAGTCCTTAAACTATCGAGGTACGTTCACTCGTATTATTCCTAGAACTCGATGTTCTTCATGTCATAATCATGCACTTATTCTTCAAACTATTTCATTGCATTTCTCTTAAATGCCTTTAAATGGGATTTGCCGATTTTTTTTAAAGGAGCACTTTTCAAATCTTGTTTTAATCGAGTCTCTTAATTTTTATTGGCTCGTAAAAATTGGATATATTCCATATTTGCACGTTCGCACATTTTTAAAATGATTGGGGTTCAATTTGCATTTTTCAGTCAAATTTTTCAGTAAAACTGGTACCCAGAGCAGGTACCGGTCGACCACACCGGTCGACAACCCCGTCGACCGGTCGACTGGGTGAAATCAGACGGGCAGACCCATTTTTATAACAGGGGATTGTTTTCAAATTCATTTCCTTCTTTTAAACTTCGAACCCTAGCCCCAATTCTCTCCAAATTTTTCACAAAATCTCTCATTATCTCTCAAATTATTCCATCTTTGAGTTTATATCACTCAAATTCATCTTGTTTTCATGGCACCCCGTCAATTCACCGGACGAAATCCTCAAAAGAGGAGAAGAAAGCAAAGGGGAGAATCTTCTTCTAATCCCCAACAAGATGATGTTCCACAAAGAGATAATCGAAACCAGCTTACAGAAGAGGAGATAATTGAATTGAGAGCCGGGATTTCAAAATCGAATATTCATTGGGATTCTAGTAAGTTGTCACTTCTTTCCGAGCCTCCCTCTAGAGCTAATAGATTTCGATTTTTGAATAAACTTGCGGAGGAGCATTATGAAAATATTGGATTGAATGACAAGAAAATTGCTTGCACTCGTATGGTTTGATTTTTAGCATTTCATGATGAATATCCAGAAATTAGGGCTTACTTTGAAATTCAAGGTTGGGTATCATTATGGGATAATCCGTGTTTGTATTATGATGACGAGCTTATAAAACCTTTTTATACAATTATGTGGATTGTTGATGCTACGGAAGATAATCCTTTGGAACTTCACACATTCGTTAATGGTAGGCATTTTTCTTGGACATTGGCCGATATTTGTAATCATTTGAATGTGTCGAATGATGGAGTTATTAATGTGGATTGCACTCATTGGATGATGATCTTTTTGGTGTTTCACTAGATGAGGTGAAAATATTTTTAGGAGTGTTTCCGGAAGTAACCTTCTCGGTAATGCCGCCGAATTATCGAATTGTATCTATTATATGCTCTTATTGTGTATGTGGTAAAGAAGTAAAACTTCCGAGTAATCTCGAACTTTTTCTTACCTATAAGATCATCCGAGGAGAAAGGGTAAATTATGCGGCTATATTTGTGTATTGTTTGTCGGAATTAAGAAGGCTTACTAAGAAGAAATATACGTTGGGGAACTTGATTTGTCGACTACTATACCTATCGGGCTACCCGTAAAATGAGATGAATACTGAAATTCGTCACAATGATTATGAGAATGACAACATTTTATAAATGGTAAGAATACGACGAACTTTACCACGGGTTCCCACTAAAGCCGCTAGGGGACGTGCTCGAAATCCACAACAACCTCGGAATGACTTCTTTAATGACAATGAGGTTGAAAATATTGGAAGAGGTAATGTCGAAGAACAAGAAGGAGAACAAGAAGATGGGGAAGAAGAGAATGTAGGGAATGTAGAATAGGACTATAATGAAGGAGACGATGGAGAAAATGAAAATGAACCGGATGTTGAGGATTTTAGTCTCAAAGAGAGAATGGAAAAGGTGGAAAGAGAGACATTTAGAGATGTTGCATCTCTTAGAAAAGAGCTCCGGGAAGTGAAGGAAGAAAACACAAAATTGAAGAGCAAAATGGGGAAATTTAAGAAATTCATCAAAGAGCTTCTCCCTGCGGCTTGCTTCTCTTTGGATGAGGATTGATGTCCCTACCCCGTGTTTATCTCATTGTCTTTGCAATTTTTTACCTTGTCTTTGATGTATTGTATTTTTATGAACTATCTTGTACAACTCTATTGCACTAATGAGATTTGCTTGTTTTTCTAAAGGGGGTGAACTAGTAAGAATACTAGTAGCTTTTGATTGTTGTGGTATTGGCCTTGATGCAGTATTTGATGGTAAAAATACTCTAATTTATGGCATTGTTTGATATCTTGGATAAAAGGTTGAAGTACTTGATGGTAAAAGTGTTTCTTTTAATTCTTGCTTGATGGCATTTGTAATGCCTTGATCATTTATCTCAATTGGGTTGAACCCTTGAGAATATGTCTCTTTATTTATATTGTTGGATAATATTGGTTGAATGATGTGTTGTGCAAAATAGTGATGATATATTGGCTTGGCAAAAATTTTCAAAGGGCTACACATTTTCTTTTATACTTGATGCCCGCTAAGTGTTCGATAAAATGTTTCTAAGGAAAATTCATCACTTACATGACTCTCTCATTTTCAAATGTCTTATATATTTATCGAGATCATGTTTTGCAACTTAAATTAGGGGTGCTCACGGTGCGGTTTTGCGGTTTTTTCACTAATTGCAAAACCGAATTGCCATATGCGATTTTTTCAAAAAATGAATCCAAATTGCGGTTTTATTAAGTAAAATTGAAAGTGCGGTTTATAGCGGTTGCGGGCGGTTATGCGGTTTTAATCTATGTACAAGAAAAAATTTATAATTCACACAAAAGGTAATTTATAATACAATAAAAAAACAAGTGCATCAAATTAAAGGCATGAACAATCCTCTGCCTATTCACAATATATTGCTCCTCAAAAGCTGAGACATTGATCTTTACACTAGAGATTAAAAAAAAAAAAAGAACAATAGCTTCACTGAAAATAAATAAGCTGCAATAATATAATCCAATATCCTAATATAATATGAAAACCTATGGTACATGAATGGGAAAATCTAATCGATCAGTTGCAAGGACATAATTCAATACCCAAAATAGTATAGAAATATAAAACAAAGACATGTTACATAATTTGAAAATCCATGGGAATAATGTTCATTGTTCATGACTTCATAACTTGCAAAAGCAAGATTATGACACCTGCATTTGAGGAAAAAAAAATCATTGTAAGTAATATATATTTTAATTTACAGAATTACATATGAGTTTTGCTGCAAAATGAAAAAAAAAATATTGAACTACCTTAAAATGTGTTTCCTTCTTATTAATCATCAGATACCACAAAAGAGATTGATGTCTCTAACTCTGTGAAACAACAATAATTAAAGCACATAAAAACTACTCAAAGACATGATAAAAATCAAACAGGATATTGTAACTATTTTACCATTTTCTATGCTTTCATATTGCTGAATGTCCTCGAATATTTCGCCAAGATCAATTGGAGAAGGTGTAGCACGTAACCAATCTCGAGAGCATATGAGGGCCTATACCGTTTTAGGTGATAAAGAGCTTCTAAATGCATCAATCACACGACCACTTGTACTAAAAGCAGATTCTGAAGCAATAGTGGAGAAGACCTTACATATTTCACAGCATTCCTAACCCGCATTATGGCTTCATTTTGCTCTTCTAGCCCTTCTTTGACAATCAAATTTATTATATGAGCAGAACATCTTACATGCATGTAATCATTATTCAAGATGACATCTTTCCACTTGCATTTTCGTTTCAAATAACTGATTGCTTTATCATTGGAGCTAGCATTATCCACTGTAATCGTGGAAACTTTATCAATACTCCATTGATTCAAACATTCTTCTATTTGTTTCCCTATTGTTTCCCCTTTATGATTCTCAATTAGACAAAAGTTTATGACTCTTTTTCGCAATTTACAGTCATTGTCAATCCAATGTGCAGTAAGACACATATAATTCAAGTTCTGCAATGAAGTCCATGTATCTGTAGTTAGGCATACTCTATTAAGTTTCAAAACTCTTTTCAATTTTTTTCTCTTCAAGATAAACTTTCATGCAATCCCTAGCAATAGTATGCCTAGATGGGACCTCAAACCTTGGTTCCAAAGATTTAGAATAAGCTTTAAACCCTTCCCCCTCCACAACCTTAAAAGGCAACTCATCGATGATTACCATTTTAGCAAGGCTTTTCCTAACCTCTTCAAGATTTAAAGCCTTTCC
Organism: Rehmannia glutinosa; assembly: GCA_016081115.2. Lineage (NCBI taxonomy): Eukaryota > Viridiplantae > Streptophyta > Magnoliopsida > Lamiales > Orobanchaceae > Rehmannia > Rehmannia glutinosa. The sequence goes on from CM071927.1 coordinate 35,020,306, forward strand.
TTTAATTGTAGGATTATCATTTTGGTTGCCATGCACACCTTTATAATCATGCATAGTCTTTTGCTTCTTATCCAATCTAAGTGGATACTTTTTGCATGAAAACTCCAAATGAGTCCACATACTAGTGGTTCCATTAAGTTTTGGCTGAGCAACATAACTTGTATTGCAGTAGTTGCATGCAGCTCTAGGTGGATTGCTACCTTCTATTCTAGTAAAGTGAGCCCAAATTTCAGAAGCTTTCTTTGAATCTTTTGTCTCAACTATGTCAATTGCTCTAGTCCTCTGTATTTTCTTAGGATGTAATTTAGATGGTTTCCTCACTTTTGAATGAGAATCATGTGTAACATTCTTCTCTCTAGAATTGTTATTTTCAGGAATAAGTTTGCCATCACCTGTATCAATACCCTGAGTTTGTTCTTGAGCTCCTTGTTGTTCTTTACTTGAAGCTATTGTTTCCATAGAGATGTCCACATTAGAAACTTTTTCAGAAGATGCATTATCCTTCTGTTTAACAAAAAAAAAATTAACATGAATCAATATCAAATCTAAAAATGAAAAAAAAAACTGTAAAAAATAAGAATATATCAAATAAAATATAACTTACTGTTGCATTAATAGAATGCTCCATGGAAATGATTAGTGAAAAATATCTAATGTCTGCAATCAGTTAAGAAGAATTAAAGACTAATCAAATGCAATCTATAATGAAACCAAAATTTTATTTCTATTACCAGAACAACTCAAGTTAAACAAACATATGATGAAACAAAATACTTTTTTTAGAGATATCAAACAAAATATCATTCTAACCCATCTGCAAACTTTTAAGGAATCTCATGTTTAATACTAATTATAATTAAATAAAATGAAACAAGCTACTTATCATAATTCCAAAAATGAGTGAATAAATGTAACTTACTCAAGTATTGAGATTAACCAACCAACTCAAGCAAATCCACAATGAAAATAAGTTAATAAGAGACATTAAATTTCAGCAAATAATTAGAAAATTAAAAGGATTACCTTCTTACAGTGGACTTGTTGACGGCGGTCGACGAAGAGAAATAAAAATATGGGCTTGTTGATTAATGATTAATGTTGAGACTTGAGCAAATTTGTGAAGGATTAGCAAATTCAATATTTGTGCAGAGGATTGAGGAAATATGGGAAAGGCAATAAAGAGGCGGTGGACCTTGTGAATGAAGGATAATAGGTTTTAGGGTTGAGTTTAGTGTGTTAATTAATTACATAATTACCCTTACGCTATAATATATATAGCATTGCAGTCGGTCGGTTTGTGGCGGTTTTATTGTGGTCAAAACCGCAAACCGCACCGCTAAGGTGGTTCAGTTTTTCCATAATATTTATAATCGCGGTTTTCGTGATAAATTAATAATAACGGTGCGGTGCGGGGCGGTGCGGGCCGTTCGGGCGGTTATTTAAAATTTATGATCACCCCTAACTTAAATGAGCTTTCACAAGTTTTTACAAGTATTTTTAATCAACTCTTCCCTTTGCTTTTGGAATTCTAAGCTTAATGATCAATAGCTCGATAAAATGCGCACTTTGATATGGGTACATGATGTTTCTATCGTGCTAACATTCTCTTTGATGATTCCAAAGGGGAAGAAATAGGTTATAAGCTCATTAGCTCATAAAAGCTAATAAAAGCTCGCGAAAGAAGCTATAAGCTATGTCTCCTAATAGCCAAAAGTTGTGGATTATACTTAGTCTTTTTGATGTATTATGGACTCATTTTTATGACTAATGATGTTTTGTTGACAGGGGGAGCTTATAAGCTCTTGATACTTAAGTTCAATATGTAAAAGCGGAGCTTTTAGCTTTTGGTTGATAACATATTTCTTATTCTTGATGTGCTTGTTGATAGGGGAGCTTGTGCTAATATTTGGAAAATATTTACTCCCTTATTTGGTTGCTATTTTATTTTGGAAATTTGGTCGCTTCTAAACGGTTAGATGTTTTTTACCGGAAAATCATTTTTGATTTTAAAATTCGACCTCTAAATATTTCTAAAAATTATTTTGGTTTGTAATCATCAAAAAGGGGGAGATTGTTTGATAAATGGTTTTATCATGATTTTGATGATTTTGTCTTTATACCAAAACAATGATTAAAAATGTTGTCCAAATACTCTCGATTCTTTTAAAATGTTTTCACTAATTTTTCGGAGTATTTCTTGAAGTTTATTTTCGATAAAAATTGGACAACATTTCCGTTTCGCGTTGGACCGGTCACCCTATAGGGCAACCCGTGCCTGGAGATGTGTTTTGATACAGAAAATGTGACGGGAGTAAAATAGCAGAGGTTGACTGGTCGACTAGGGCGTCGACCGGTCGACACCCCCGTCGATCGGTACCTGGAATTGCTTGTTTGAAACAGAAAGCCCTGACTTGTTTTTTGAGGATGGTCGACCGGCTGGGCACAGGGTCGACCGATCGGACCCCCCATCGACCGGTCGCCCTGTGTAAAGTTATGTTTTTATTTTCTAACGTCTATTTGTGCGCGACCGGTCGCCCAAATATTTGACAGCAAAATTCTAATCGTTGTGCAGCAGACAACTTTTCCTTAAATTGTGGGATTGATTTCTAACAGCTATATTCTTCATTTGTCTTGCAATTTTTTTACAGATTTCAATCTCCTAGGAGGAGCCTATCATGTACAAGACATCTTCTATAAATAGATGAAGAATTGAAGCAACACAACAAGAAAGAATACTACAACACAACAAGATACACTCAAGCAAACATTTTTGTTCTTCATTGTCATTATTCTTGTTGTAATTTGCCTAGCTTATCACTTTCATATCTTGAGGTCTAGGCTTATTTCTTGATTACACTTGCACTCATTTGTATCATTCATTATCGAGTTGTAATCTTGAATTTGAGTTATCATTCAACACAAGATATCGTTGTGAGTGCTCTTGTGGTAAGAACACACTTGGATGATCTAGGTGATAGGTGCTAGAAGATTATGGTGATCTTCTTATTCAAGAGTATGGTGCTCTTGAGGTGTTGAAGAATTTGGTGTTCTTCAAAGTTGAAGATTGTGGTAATCTTCACAAGGTGCCGTTGGAGATTGTGGTAATCTTCAAGAGAGATTGTGGTAATCTCAAAGGTGGTGTTGTAGAAGAGTGTGGTGCTCTTCAAGGTGATGTTGTAAGGTGTTGTATTAATTTTGGTAATTAATAAAATCTTTTTTTCTTTTTGAAATCCATCCCGGATATACTGGGGTGGTAGAGGATTAGGCCCTAGGTGGGTTGAACCTCTATAAATCGACGCGTGTTATTTACTTCCCACACCTTTATTATTGTCTTGGCTTGTTTGATTCGAAAAAGAGGGCTAAATCGAGAAAATGGAGATAATCTATTCACCTCCCTCTATATTATCGTAGCCGCTTGGACTTACAACTATGGGTATCCCTTTGAGTTGTTCTGACTTAATTGTCTACTACTTAGCTTCAGGGAAGTCCTTGTTCATAAGTTATTAGTTACCATCCGTGTAAGTGTGCTGTAAATATTTTGATAGAAAACAAGAACTTTATTCATAATTCGATTGCCTTGGCTGATTAGTATGAGTTTTGCATATAAATTGGGCATAATATTAGATATAATAGGTTGTTAAGCATGCATTAACTTAGTAAAATGGGCCATGTTCTTATAAAGTGGAAAAGATATTACGATTTACTCGTTTTGTAGGAATTAAACGATATTTGTAGCACTTTTGTGGCAAATCGGAGCATTGTAGTAAAGGACTGTCGAGAATCAAGCCAATACGTGAAGCTTGGAGCTAAACCGAGAAGAGATCAAATGAACTGGGCGAAATATAGCCACGCATGGGCAGCCCGTGCTCATAGGCATGGCCCGTGTGTGTGCAGGGCTGACGAAATCATGGTTCGCATTGACGCAGGGGCTGGTCGTGCCTATACGCACGGCCCGTGCGTCTGATCAAGAGAAGACTGAAGATACAACTTGACGCATGGGCTGGTCATGTGTAAGCGCACGGCCCGTGCGTCTGTGCAGGAATTGACAAATTAAACCCGTAATTACTTAGGTTTGGCCCAACGGGGAGTATAAATAGAGACGAGGTGGCCCCAAATGAGGACACACTGATTTTTACCCTAGAAAGCACATAAAAGAGCAACCTTCTACCAGAGGAATCGAGAGAGAGATCGAGTTCACATCCACATGCTTGAGGATTGAAGATTGATCGAAAGATCATCAATATCCCTGAGTTTGCTTGTTCCATTGTACCTTTTATTTTTACTTAGTTAGATATGAACATGAACAATTTTTCTATGAGTTGTTTATTTTCTATGTCCGGCTAAACACCTTGTGATTCTCGGGGTTTGGGATTAGGTTAATTGATACTCTTGTTTGATGTTTAATCCGAATTGAAGTTATTATTTTGAACCATATTCGAGTACTCTGTTTTATTTCTTGTTTTATCAAATGACCATTGGTTTAACTTGCTTGATGTATTGATTCATAATTCGAGAGATGAGTTTCAATATTAGAACTTGAGTACTTGACGTGAATACTTTGCATGATTGAGAAGTTTGTGAGTATTGGTGAAGATAACTGTTCTTTTATGCTTTTGGGAGTTGTTTATCTTATGTTGAGTAGAGATGCTAGCATAGATAAATCAATCAACGTTTTTATTGTGTCTCAAGAGAGATGATAAAATACTTTTGTGATCATCTTATAGGGAAGACTAATAATAACTTTGGTTTTGATTAATCGGATAACAAGAGGGAGATTAACTGAAACCACAACCCTGGAATTTATTCATCCACTTGATCTTTCAATCGAACTCTTTGCTTTGTTTTTTTATGATAAAATATTGTCTTACTTTTACAAAACAACAACCAACTTTCGATCGTCTAAATAAAAATAATAATATTACAATCTCAATACTTAGTGCATAAATTTATTAGTCTCTGTGGGATCGACCTTGCTTACTCTATCTATTAACTACGTCGTTCACTTGCGGTGAAGCGAAAAATAAGGCGAACATTGGCCGAGAAAGAAATGCGTAGATACTCGACTCTTAGGCCAGGAAAATAAGTAGACTAACATTTTAGGAGACATTAAATAAAGACAAAATAAATTAAATACTGAAGCACCTCGGATGGGTCTAGGCGTGTTGAAGGCTGGAGAGTGGGGGAGTTCGAACTCCCCTCATTTCTGGCCTTGGCTGCTGCCTTCTACTTCGTGCTGCTTCGGATCACAGTGAAACTTGCTCTAATCCATGTAGTCCTTGAGGTGGCCTTCTTGGAGAAGTCGTTCTATCTCCTTTTTTAAAACAAAATGGTCTTCAATGGTGTGCCTCCTGTCTTTGCGATATCGACATTATAAATTGGAGTGCATCCGCGTAGGGTTGCTCCTCAATGGTTGTGGATGATCAATGATTCCCTTCTTTTGGACGACTATCAATACCTCCACTATTGGAGCGTTGAGAGGTGTGTAGCTTGACCCATGATCTTTTCTTGGACCTTTCCATGGCTCATTCTCGTTTTCTTCCTGGGACTTGCGCTTGGCACCAGGTTCAGGCTTGGTGGATTCTTCTGCTCGAATATGCTCTTATGCTTGGCTCAATAACTTCTCCATGTTGGAGGGTGGTTTCCTGGCCAAGGACTCCTTCAGATTCTTCTAGCAGAGATTTTGTTGTAACATCCCGACCAAGGTCTCATGCTGGATGTTGGCCACTTCATTGACGGCTTCCACGAACTGTTTCATCAACTCCCGACATGTTTCTCCTTTCTTTTGTTTCACCTGAAAGAGGTGAGTAATACTCTTGGGGCACTTTCGGTTGATGGAGAATCGCTTGCAGTAGGAGTTGTCCATCATGTCGTAGAGATACGCCTTGGCATAGAATATGTCCAAGTGTTCTCCAGTCTGCATGGATAAGCTCACACTAACCTGTGAATTTGGGATCCAATTCGATATTTTCTTTGAAGGTATTGGGAAGGATTTGGAATGGAATAAGGTTTTTATTCATCTGTAATAAGGATCATTGTTCTTCTGGTCAGTACTCCCCACTCGGAATGGTTATTGGACAAGGGAGTCACCCGTTACCGCATTAGAACGTAGTTGCGTGTAGAGAGTTGTCCATGAAGTCGGGTCCACCGACTTGCCTAAGAATGAGAACAGGTGCATCCTTAACCCGGATACTGAGTACCAAACCTACTGGGTTATTAATGAAGCTTATCAGCATGGGAGTGTCCTGGCAGATTCCTTCGGCTTACCATATGGGAGTGGTATGGCTCTTCTAGTGCACCGCTATTGGTTCTTGACTGAACCCAGTCGAACAAAAAAAATATCTTTGAAGGAATTCGAGAAGAATCAATTTTCCTATGCTTTTTTAGTTAGAAGAAGAAAGTCTCCCCTAGCCTACTTACTTATCCCTAGCAGTGAAGAATTGGATATAGAACCGATAGGAGTAGGAGCATTCATTAATAGAGATGGATTGGCTACGATTGACCTTCTTACTATGAGAATGCCCTCACTAAGGAAAGATAAAAATCTCCCTCGGGCAATAAAGTTGGCTTGAATTAGTATTAGTACGGGTTACCGTAGGGAGGTAAGCCAACCTATCTCTTTAGGCTTAGTTGGTTCGAAGTTGTTCCGAAGCTAAGCCAGAACCATTCCTCTCCTGCAGCCAAAGTGATAGCAGTTCTAGCATCCACCGGTAATGTTTGGAAGGAGTTCCATCATACTCTAGGAGGTCGGATGTCTCGATTCCCGAAGGTAGAGGTTCTTGGGTTGATTCCTTCATGATTCAGCTCTCTTCATTTTTGGAGTCTTTGTCTTCTCCAAAGAGTTGAGCATTTCTCTATCCTTTTGCGCTAGTGTGTGCCTCTCCAATGAATGGAGTTTTTATGGATCTTCCTCCAGCTAAGGTGGTTCATCGACAGGTTGTCTGTGGAGTTCTGTCTTTCTGTAAAGGGTTGCTTGTTCCCGAAATAGCTTGACTAGTCTGGATGGCTCTTGGATTCTCAGCCCGAGCACCGAGGGGAGTTTATGCCTATCCTTTCTGGACTTCAAAGTTTGTTTATCCTCCATCAATGTGATGACTTCTTCAGTGTCTGATTGCTCTCCAGTTCATTTTTCCTCTTTTCCGTCCTAGTCGAGTAAGGGTCATTCTTCATGCAGCTGTTGTTGCAGCATGCAATGGCAAGGTGCCCTTACGAGGGGTTTTCATGCAGCTCGCGGAGCATGGGGATATCCTCATATGGATTTGGGAGCATTGATATCTTAGAGTCTTCGGGTAGTTCCATTGAGCTTGGAGAGCTTCCTGGGTTCAGCAGACTTATCTGGTGAGTAGAGCCCTTCAGGAGGAGAAAATTGCAGAAGGGCGCCCTTTTGGCCAGGCAGAGGCGTTCCCTTGAGTGGACAAGGCAACCCTCTTTAGCCGGGCCAGGGCGTCTCCTTTCATCTCTCTAAGATGTTGAATGGCGTCCCTCTGGAATGAGAGGTCTATCATTATGTCTTCTCAACGATCTACCTTGCTTAGTGTTTCCAGCTTTGGAGCATGCGGCTTCCCCAAATCACTTCATGAGGTCTTGCAGTAACTCTCCTTCCGGTTGAAAAAGATGAGCCATGGTCTCTGAATACTTCCTTCTGATGGAAAATCGTCGTGCGAATGCAGTAGTGAGTTTCTCCCTCCTAGTGATTGATCTAACTGGAAGCTCATCAACCACGTTAGTGTAGAGATCCACCTTTGCATGGAGTCTGTCTAAGTGCTCCTAGTGGACCTCCGATTTCATCATACTCTGGGAGGCTAGAGGGTAATGGCTTGGCCCGAATGACAGGGGCCACTGAACTTCCTCCCTATAGCGATGGCCCACTAGTTGGCTTGGCTGATGCTTTACCGCCTACGACTCTTCTGCGGGCTTGTGAATGTGGACTTGGGAGTGTTATGTTTCCTTTCTAGCTTATCTTCTAGTGGGAGCGTGTCGGTCTCCTTAACTTTTTCCAAGTCCTTCATTTCTTTATCTTCTTCCCTAAGGCTGTGGTCTTCAATATCTGGCGGATCTTGAAGAAGGTCTTATCGTAGCTTCCGCAGTAACATGATTCCTTGAAGCAGCTCGGTCAGCTTCTTTTAGCAGGGCTTCGAAGGTTCTTCGTGTTAAGCGAACTTATTCAACAGGCGGATTCCCCTAGGAGAAGGTGGCAACGCCCTTCTTGGTTTCAAGCAGAGACTGCGCCCCTCTCAGAGGAGGGGGGCTGGCCTCTCATCTTCAATGTGATAGTTTTCCTTGCTGATTCTTGTATCTACATCCAGCATCATGGGATTCTTCAGCTAATGGCAGCTCTTCACGATTCTTGTCGCATCCTTCTCTTATTCTTCCTCAAGTCTTCAATGGTGGATGGAGACCGGGGCGGTCTCCCCGCGGCTCCGGCCACAGCTTGAGTCTTCAACGTATTCCAGGCGGCTTCGTCTAGCAGAGCTTGGAAGGCTCCCCAGGTCAGGTGAACTTCTTCGGTGGCAAACCCGTCTTCTGCGCAGTGGTGGTAACGTCCTTCTTTCCCATAGGGGATGTGGCATCCCTCCGACGAGTAGGTAAATTTCTTCAATGGACGGAGCTCCTCCAGATGGAGGTGGTGGCGCCCTTTCTTCATGTGGAGGAGGTGGCGCCCTTCCGGTGGAGAGATAGTTGGTCTCCCCCTTCTTGATGGCCTTTCCTCTTGTTGGTCTCTGGCTTCGGGGCCTGCAGCTTGGGATCAGGCTCCATGCGCTTGAGGTCAGGTCTGCGTCTTCATGTGCTTTTGCTCTCCCCATAGACAGCGCTAAAATGATGTTGCTTTTTAGAGCAGATCACCCAAGTCAATTGAGTAGACCAAAAATCCTCTCTCCGAGAGGGGAGTCTTCGAGCAAGTCATATTCCCGAGAGGGATGTCTTGAAGTCTTTTTCTCCAAAAGCTGGAAAATCCTTTGACTGGGAACTTGTCTGCACACATACACAAACATTAGGGGGTCCCGGAGGTTGTCCTCGGGAGGTCCTTCCGACACTCAAGTCAGCACGCTGAACGAGAGAGAAATTAAGACGGTAAAAGAATATTGAATACCTAAGAGAATAATTAATTATGAGTTAATTACTTACAGATAACAGGAGGGACTTTTTTATATCTGGGACATGGGCCCCGTGAGCCGTGTAGGAGAATTTGGCCTATGGGCCAGTCCACGTAGGAGAAAATGATCGTTTGGGCCAAACCCGAACTCCTTTGGGCCGATTTAATATTAAGAGGCTACTGGACAATTAATATCATATAAATAATTATAAAATAAATTATATTTAATGAAATTATAAAATACCATTTTTGCCCCCAACATGTATGAACTAATAATGTGTTATGCTATATGCATGAGGTCCATAATTCAACAAAAATAGTGGATTGTAAATTTGTAATGTTTAAGCTAATTCCACGTAGCGCATTAGGCCTAAGTCTGCAGGCTCATGAAGCCTAAATGATATATGCACCATACGTTGGATTACACCTTCTAATATGTTAGTATAAATAACTCAAATTTTCTGAATTCTTTTGAGTTCATTTTCCTGTAGTTCTATTGTTGATTTTAGCATCGGATGAGTGTCTCAGGGCACAATCCAAAAACCCCTAATCGTTTTGTTCTTGTTGCAGATGATGAAATTTCATGATAGCATGAAAATAGTTAATACGTTAAGACGTGAATTGATGCACATACACAGTGGACGCTGATAAAATATGAATGTTCTAAACCAAATATCGATGTATCAATTAAGACAACCTTGCCGGTAGAAAAAAATGAATGTCTAATCAAATTATGCAATGTTTTTCTTTGTTGGTCGAAAATGCCATTTTGTCCCTAATAAAAACAAGTGCGTAAGCATCATTTTGAATGCATTTAGTGTTCCATAACATAAGCAAAAGATGAGTGCACAAACAATACTTTTATGTTCTCATAAAAAATGTGGAAAAATCCCTTAACAAATGGTCGGCCATTAAATTATGAGGGAATTTTTTAATTACCCTAGGGCCACCAACTTAAAAAACATTTTTTTACTCAATTGGACCAATTTGTCTCTCTCTTAATTTGGGGATTTTGAATTTTGAAACTAATGTAATTATTATTTTTCTTGAACATCGTGTACATTCTACCTCAATTACACACACCCCTATGATATATATATATATCGTGTCATATCGTATCAATATTGTGCCCTTATCGTGCCAACCCCCAATTGTTTGAATTTTAAAACTGAAAAATTGTCTATTAATTTTGAAATTTTTTAAATAAAATTTAAAAGTATCTACAATTTATTAAAAAATATTAAAAAATCCACAAAATTATTTTAAAATCTAAATATTAAAATATAGAAAACACTATAATTTTTTTTTTAAAAAAAGAATCAAAGTTATTTTAAATAAATTAATTACAAAAAATTAAATTTGAAAATAAAAAAAAACTATACACTTTTTTTAAACATTTGCCATTTGTTTAAAATATGGAAATTTGTTTAAAAATCTGAAAATTATTTAAGAACCTGAAAAATAGATTTAAGAAATGAAAATTGTTGAAGGCTTTCGAAAAAATTTACCAAAAAAATCAGATTTTTTATAAAATCCAAAAAGGGAGTAGAGAGAAAAAAATAAAGAAATAGGATCCCGCCTACTTTTTGCTTTTGTATTCAAGTGTAACCTGTATTTGAGTAAAAGAACCATAAAAATTGGTAGAAAATATACTTTTTTATCTCACATGTTAGAAAATTTTTGTTCTATGTATAATAGGTACTTTGAACAATTTGCTCTTAAATTATTGTATTTCAGAGTGTTGGAGATTGAACTGAAATGGGATAATACACTTGTTTTTGGCAACGGTTCAAAAATATAACTATATTTTTCATATTCCTTTTCCAAAACACCTTAAAATTAATTTTTATGTTTAATGGAAAAACTATATTGATTACTAAAAAAAATTATTTTCTCATAATTACTTAAGATTTTGTGCCAAATTAATTATATTTTATAGTGTATGATACAAAAGATTTGAACTTTAATTAGATGAAGTAATCTGCCTTTATTAATAATAATGTCCATTGTAGCTATGATTGTAATTGAGTGGCCCTTCAAAAAAATATGATTGTAACCGAGTGCAATTTACTCGGGAAAGAAGAGAAAAAAAGCCATTGAACTGTTGACGAATGAATGTAAGCTTTTGTATAATTTGTGACAATAAAATTTTATCTTGGATAAATGCCGTATAACACACTGGTGCTATTATAGTTCCATATATTTTGCTTTTGTTTTTAATTTTTCTTTTTCATTAAAAATAGTCTGATTTAAAATAATAATTTTACACCAAAGGACTACTCGTAGGAAAAACCATATAAACATTTTGTTAATTAAATCAGAAAAAAAAAATCTTGTATCAAGTAAAATTAATATGAGAGTCTATCTACATTTAATTGCATTTACTGGTGTAAGTAGCAACTGGGGAATCATCATGCATTTACTCATCTGGAGCCCCACCTTCAAAATGCAAATAGCCTTTGGAGTCTTCGAAACCATTACATATAATTACAAAAAATAATAATCACTCTGAGCTTTTACTTCAAATTTCAAAATGCTAAATAGCCTTTGGAGTCTTCGAAGATTCCATTACATATAATTACAAAAAATAATAATCACTTTGCTCTTGGCAAACCATGTGACATTCATCAAATAAATAGGAAAAAAATAATTATATGATATGGAATATAAAATCTTAATCCAAGTCATAAAGTAGGACCGACCAGAATTTTCAGTAGGGCCAGGGGTGCCATTTTTGGTGGCCAAACCCAACCAATCAACACTAATTACATGTAGTCGATCGCGCTTTGATCCGTTTGGAGCTAAGCCAAAGTAGGTCTTTCTTTTCTAGACCCTTAAAAATGAAGTCAACCCCAGCTCTGCAGGCTGGCCAGACCAGACAATTTTGCCAACTCTATCCATTTATCCAAGACAAGTACCATATCAATAGCTCTTAATTACCACTTAATTGAGGGGTTCACAGACCTAATAGATTTGAAAAATAAAACTTAATTATATTTTAATAAAATTTGATAAAATAAAAGTAAATTTTGCTAATACACGTAAAGTAGCACTAAACGACAGGTACTATTTTATTGCTTCATTTTTATATATAACAATAAATCTATAAAAGGTCATGATTATTATTGAGGAAATTATACTAAACCCTCATTACTATTCCCGTTTTACAATTTATCATATAAATTACTTTTTGTTACACCTTACTATATGAACTACGTAAATATTTGCACTTTGCCCTGCATGGACAATTTTATCCCTATAGGTTTGTTTTCCTTATAAGAAGAAATTATAATAAACCCCTTGTATTATTCTCGTTTCTACATTTTACCGTATAAACGTTTTTCAGCGAATTCCTACCAACACTAAAAAAAACGGAAATTACAACATAGATTTTTCAACGAATTTACTTATAATATGTCGCCAATATTAAGACCGTGGGACGAATATATACTTTTCTTTATTAATGATAAGTTGGAATTGAAAAAAATAATTTAATAGAAAATTATGTTAATTTGCAGCAAACACTAAATTCCTTGTTTGTTTATGTTTCAATGGTCCATTTCCAGTTTCTAGTGTTAAAAATTGAATTTTGAGAATTTATTGGTTTTCGTGTGGAAATTGAAATTATGTTTGGATGAATGAATTGAAATGTGTTTTATGTATGATTGGAAATTAGATTGTGTTTGGTTGAGTAGTTTTAAAATATTATTTTATGTATATAATAATTGAAAGTTGATAGTGGTGGATTCCATTTTCAATATTTTAATTTGAATATATAATATTATATTTGTAAAATTGTATGTGGTGGGTCTCATTGAAGATATATATAATTTAAATATAGTAATATTTTAAGTAGATAGAGTTGATATTAATGGGTCCCACATGTATAATTGGGTTAAATATGAGAATAGTGATTGATGAGTGATGTAGGGTAGTGTATATGTTTGAAAATAGAAAGTATATGTTTGAAAAATAGAAAATGAAAATGATGATTCCATTGTTTTATAAACAAACATGTTTTTTATTTTAGAAAATGAAAATTGGAAACATAAACAAACAAGGGCTCTATTTTTCATCGCTAACATTTAAATAAAATAAAAATAATCAAATAGCTAGCAACCAAATAAGTTCGTTCACCGTAAATATTTTTAACATTAGCGACGAATATTTGTTGTTTCTCAGGGCAAACAGAAAAATTCATTTTATGCAAAACAAAGATACTCATTTTTCTCATGGAAAATTGCGGGTGTTTTTTTCTTTTAATATTTCCTGCTTTCCTCATCAATTTATCTATGACGCATCTCTCCTCTCTAGCGAATGTAAAATATTTTCGCTGTGATTTTCACTTTTCTTTGTAGTGTTGGTATGAATTATCACGATACTTGTTAAGGTTGTTTGTGAATGAGCAATCATATAATTGCGTTGGACTGTGAGGAACAATTGAAAATCGGCTAGAATACCCGACTACACTCTAGTCAAAAAAATGAAAGAATGTAAGGGACAATTGAATTTATATACGGAATCGCGATGAACCTTATATGATCGTAATAGACTACTAGTCTTTTGCTCGTGCAATACATGGGGTGTGTTGCATCAAAACACATAAATTACATGCGTATAAGAGTAATAATGTTAATGAATATAAAAACGTACAATACAAACTTCAATTAAATCAAGTTAAATCACTACATTTCAAAACTATAAATTTTGGAATACTTCTTTCTATACAGTACACAATATATAATATTCGTCTGTTTGGTTCAAACTAATATTTTCAAAATCTTACGTTATGTGACACGTGAAAATCTAGCAATAGGCGACGGTTAGCTCTTTTGTATCTAGCGTTCCCTTATTGTATTTGATTTTGAAGTTCAAAACTAATATTTTGTTTCAAAATCGAGGAGTCTTACGTTATGTGACACGTGAAACAACATCAATATAATTCACATTTACCGATCAAAAAAAAAAAACATATAGTTGACCATGACTGAAAATTGGGTTCTTTATAGTAGAATTAATGAGAATAATTAAGAAAATTAATTATTCTCATTATTTGCTATGTTTTGTAACATTATTAGATGTTTTACTTTATGATATTTTCTTTGGGATATTTTCGTTTCTTGAATAATTCGGTGTTTAATGGTGTAGTAATTTTGTATTTTTAATATAATTTTTTAAATTTTAATTAGGGATTTCAGTATCCATCTTTTATGGTAATTCAATGCAGTTTTTGAGAAGATAATATATTATTATTCAGTTTAATGAAGCATAACATCAACATGTATATTAACTGTTCTTTATTGTCAATATATATATATATATATTATATACTTTTGAAAGTTTTGTAAATCCGAAATACTGTAATTACACATCGACGATCCACTGTAAATTAAAAACCCATCAGCATTAGATTTACAGAATTCTCGACATAAATTATTCAATGGTTGATTTTATTTTTGTATTGGCGGAATTTGATTGCAATCAATCAAATATCCAGAGTGTAAAAAATAGATCAAAAATTCACCATAATAAAATACTTGTTCCAACAGCTGTAATTAAATATTAATAGCTTAAAAAAATTGCTTTGTCAGAGAGCCTATAAGTGCTTGTTCAATTTTTAATCATATATTTTCCATAATTACTTCACTAATTACAAAATTTGACATTACATGTTGCAATTATAGTTTTACTATTATTAGAGGGTGGTTAGGCGAAAGTTTTTTTGAGATACTATTTATAAGTGGCTTGTTTATTATATATATATATATATATATATATCAAACAAAAATCATGTTTTATATTTTATAACATAACTTTAGGAAAATAAAATATTTTAAAAAGTAAAAATGTCTCTATTTTTAGATAAACACAAATGTCAAAAAAAAGTATCAAATAGACAAATTCATTTCTTATAGACCAAATATACAACTTTGAAAGCGGAATATCAAAATACATTGATAAATATAAAAATAATTTCTACTAACATGAAAATTACGTTAATAAATATTAAAAATAATTTTCTATATATAAAAACTATTATGAATATAATTTTATTTAAAATACAAATTTAATTTACTATTACATAAATATATAATGTTATGCATAAATATATAATGTTATGTATGTATATATGTAATATATAATATTTGGATACATATTATGATATTTTTTTCAATTAAAATAATAAACTTAAATACAATTTATATAATATGAAAAAATAGCTAAGCCCAGATAACAACTATACATATATATCACATATATCAAAATACATGAATTTACAAATTAATGTCCAATAGCCCAAATGTATAATTATTGTAGACCATTACAAAATAAGATTTCTAGTAAAATATATCTTATATTTTTTATTTTTTATGCTTATTTTTTATCTTATGTATGCAATATTGGTGTCAAACTGATGATCATAAAAAGATGATTAATTTGATATATTGCACATAAAAATGGATCAAAAATAAAGAAATTATTAAATTTTACAAAAGAAAAAAAATCAACAAATATAATAATTAGTGCAGTACACACACAAATTTGGAAAGTTTATTTCTATATAATAGTTTGTTATTATATATACATATAGATTTTCCAGAATTACTTTTTAAATTATCACAATTAATATTATATGTTGTAATTATATTACTAATTCTAGAAAGGTGTTTTAGGCTGAAAAAAGTTTTGATTACTATTTATAAGTGACTTAGTTATTATATATATAGATTTCTATTATTCTAAGAAAACTAAGACTTTAGGGGTAAAATTGTCTATATAGAGCAAAGTGCAAAAATTCACATAATTCATAAAATAAAATGTAATAAAAAATAATTTATATGGTAAAACATAAAAACGTGAATATTACAGGGTTTTAGCGTAATTTCCTCTTATTAATAGGAGTTTCCAAATTCCAACACTATTTACACGTTATTGTTAGTTATTGTGTACGGTCCACCATATGCGCAATCCAAGTCCTAAAGTCCTCAAAAGAACGAACTCACCCAGGACATCACTTTTTTTTTTTTTTTTTTTTTTTTGAGATTTCTATTATTAATAGGACATCACAACAAATCTCCTTCTCATTTGCTCTATCCACAGAGACACAGAGATACAGAGATGGAGAATTCCAACACTATTTACACGTTTGATGTAATAGTGATCGGAGCAGGCGTCATGGGCAGCTCCACAGCTTACCAAACAGCCAAACGCGGCCTCAGAACTCTCCTCCTCGAGCAATTCGATTTTCTGCACCACCGTGGCTCCTCCCACGGCGAGTCTCGAACCATACGCGCCACCTACCCGGAGGACTACTACTCCGAGATGGTGTTGGAATCCTCCCGCATGTGGGAAGAAGTTGAGGCTGAAATTGGGTACAAGGTCTATTTCAAGACCAATCAATTCGACATGGGCCCATCAGACAACAAATCTCTGCTCGCAGTCGTAAATAGCTGCCGGAAAAACTCAATTCCCGTTCGGGTTCTCAATCGGGATGAGGTTTTTCAGGAGTTTTCCGGTGTGTTCCAGATTCCGGAATACTGGATTGGAGTTGTCACCCAGCACGGCGGGATTATTAAGCCCACGAAAGCAGTGGCAATGTTTCAAACACTTGGTCTGCGTAACGGCGCCGTGCTGAGAGACAACGCCCAAGTGATAGACATCACGAAGGATGAAGAAACTAACGAGATTGTTGTGTTTATCGGAGATGGCGAGAAATATCGAGGGAGAAAATGCGTAATCACAGCCGGAGTTTGGACCAGAAAATTGGTTAAGAAGGTTAGAGGATTAGAGCTTCCTATTCAACCATTGGAAACCACAGTTCATTACTGGAAGATTAACGAAGGCCACGAGGATAAATTCAAAATCGAGAATGGCTTTCCGACGTTCGCGAGCTACGGGGAGCCGTACATATACGGAACGCCGTCGCTGGAGTTTCCGGGACTGATTAAAATTCCGGTGCACGCCGGACGCGCCTGCGAGCCGGAGGATCGGACTTGGGCGGCGCCGGCGGCGCTGGTGAATGCGTTGCGGGAGTGGATCAAGGGACGATTTAGGGATTTGGTGGATGGAGATAAGCCAGTACTGACGCAATCGTGCATGTATTCGATGACGCCGGATGAGGATTTCGTGATTGATTTCTTGGGCGGTGAGTTTGGGGAGGATGCGGTGGTCTGCGGCGGATTTTCGGGACATGGATTTAAGATGGCGCCGGTGGTGGGACGGATTGCGGCGGAGCTGGTGGCGAGTGGAGCAGCGGAGGGCGTGGACCTCACGCACTTTAAGATAGGGAGATTTGAAGGGAATAATTTTAAAGGAAATGTCAAGGAATTTGATGATCAAGTCAAGTCTCATTGAACTTGACTGTATAGTCTGTATTCCCTTTTTTCGTTTAACTATAATAATTTATTTGTATTTAAATTTACGTGTAAGTGGAGAAAAATGTGTTTGTCTAATTCCAATAAAGATTGGAAATTATCTAAACGTTGAGTCTTTATCCATATGTGTTTGTTTACATCAACTCTCAATATCTACCATATCACTCCATTTATTTAAACGAGGAATTACCCTGCAAAAATTCAACTATGGTGCAGACTATGCGGTGAAAGTTAGGGGCGACAATTTATGTGATGGTCGAGTTTGCGTGTCATGTTGAAACATAAATTTTTTGTTGTGTGTCAAAGTTTTCAATTATGACCTGGCACATTTAATTATGAGTGTGAGATTTTTCAACCAACACTCGACCACTTTAATTATTTGTGAACATTAACCGACCCATTTAACAATTTATGACATATTTTTCAATCATAAATCAATCTGTTTAACTATTCGTGTTAGATTTTTCAACCTTTGAGACTTGTTTATTATTTGTGTATTTCAGCTCAACCCAAGATGACATATATATTTTAAAATCTGAATAATTTATCTATTTATACGAGTTGTATGAGTTAATTTTAATCCGAAAATTATATTTACATACATTTGATATTTTTTTGTTATTGGATCATTATACTAACAACATATGCAATCATTTAATAATATTGCAAGAAATAATAACACAATCAGGTCAGACGGGTTAATCGTGTCATTTCATTTCAAGTTAACCATAACCCGACCTATTTGTTATTCGTTTTATTCGGGTCCGGCCCGAATATGACCCTAACACACCAAGTCTTAATCCTAACGCACTTATAATGTTTTACGTTCATGACATGTTTTCGTGTCGTGTCAGAAATTACTACCATCGGTGAAAAATGAAAATCATACATTTAAGAATTTCCGGTGGGTGGCTTTTGACAATGTTCTTCTGTTCATGTACTTAATATTCGTTTGAGATGGTGGTAATCTGATGTGATAATAGTGTACCAGAACTTCTGCGTGATTCAAACCTGTGTTATGCAAACAAAAGTGCCAAACCAATCTTTACGAGTTTGGATTCAACAATGTAGCCTATTCAATTTCCCATCTTCATATCAACGAATAAGTGAGACTTTGAGCCAATCAATAATCCAAATATAGCAGATGATTAGAGAAGCAGAAAAACTGAGAATCAAGCAATATGTATAAATGAAGGGAAAAACCCCATCCTTGATTATAGTTGCATACAACATATCACAGCCATTATGACATTCCTGTGCTTGAGATTTTACATATACCTAAACCCAACACCACGGGGTAAAAAGACTAAGCTGACGACAAATCTTCTGTAGACTACAATCTCTCCTATCACTTCACTACTGTGTATTAAACTATTTGATATTTTTTTCTCTTATTGGACAACACCAAGTCATCTGTGATTTGTAATAAAACAGAGGAAATCACAGGTTCCTGGTTCACGAATAATAAATGAATGAACCACCTATATGATGATGAACTCGATGATATACATAAGAAAGCTTATAAACTTATCCCCCGTACAACTGAAGCTGTGATGTCACCGCTAGCTATCAATGACCTGGACAATAGAAAAATGATCAGTTATTATTTTTAGTTTGATGCAAAAAAGATGACTGTCTTCAGGAAATTCCATACACAAAGCATTAAACTTGAATCATAGGCAGTCATAAAATGATTACGGAAAAATAATAGACGCAAGCATGATTACTTCATTTTATTGATAACTTACAATATCGATATTCTCAATATGAAGGAAAGATGAGCCAACCTGGAGCTTTAGGTTTGTGAAAATCTTTCTCCATTAACAAGGAGACAGCAGTTTTACACCCCTCACAAGGAGATTGGATGTATACAATACCATCTTTGTCTCATCATAATTTGATTTCATGTAAATGATATCAGAGTACAAAAACCAAATTATCAGAACATTGTGATGGATATAATTAAATGATTCTTTACTAACCGCAAAGAAACATACTGATACAGACACTACCTTTGACAAATTATGAACAAGACAAAGAATGTAATCAGCTATACAAGCATGCCCAGTTTCAAGCACTATATAATGCATAACCATCCAAACATAAAAGGCATATGTTGAAACAATCAAAGGTGAGAGTTATATAAAGCATTATAGCAAACTCGTATTGCAAGTTAGGAAGCACCGTTCCAGGATAACACAGTAGAAAAACTATAGATTAATGCATCCTTAATATTCTGCTAATTTTATACAACTAAAGAAATGGATCAAGTCCAGTAACTGTACAGCCTTTAATGGGATAAAACCATAGAAATTGAAAGTTGAAACAAGAAAATAGGTGTAGGGGGATAGCACTTACCAGTCGTTCAGATTCTCAGACTACAAAAGTTGCAAGCATAGCATGCAACACAGCCCAATAGATGATGACACCAAGTCGCAAAGCAGGTTGTCGCATTAGTGCTCGATCACAGGACACCCTGTCGGAATTCATAAATAGAAATAAATATGGAGATGATAATACATTCAGAGTAAACTTAATATTGATGCGTACCACAATCCATCAACCAAGTCAGAGACAGGCCTTGTAAATCGCGGGACAATCTTTGATGTAGTGAGTGACTTGAAACCATGAGCTGAATTCAACAAGCCACAGGAAATAAAGTGTAAGGTAAGTTAAATGCTTCAAACAGGACAAATTACATGATTTCCACTTGTACTATGGACCAAAAGCAGAGTACCTTTATCGTCATCATCCTCCAACCTGTCACTACTGTGATCCATATCTATTGCAATGGCAACTTGATCATTATTTGTTTTCCGCAAACTGCGAACTTGTGGTATAATGGTTCCGGTAGAGGCCCAATTGTTAGTCTGCATCAATACATAGTAGAAATCAATGCAATATGTAAATTGCCAGAAAATAGAAACAAGATAACAGAACAAGAGTAAGAAAGAAAAACAATTAATACATTAAAACACAAACGAACAATCAGCAATAGTAGTTAAATGGTTGTCTTTCCCACTCACAGTGTGTAACCTAGCTACAGAAAATACCACCACTGTTAGAGCTATATCTCTTTCTAACCATCACAATCATTATTTTTCTAAGGAATCAAAGCACGTCCACCCATGAAGGGCACTCGCTACAGACTTCCTTCTCCTTCGGACCCTCACTCTCATTCCCAAGCTGGAAACAAGGGCAGGAGAACCATTTGAGGGATCATCGCCTACTTATCATGGACTAGCCATGACGCTTAGTGAAAAGTTCGAGTTTGAGCCTTAGCACCTTCTATCAAAAATGGAAAATTGGCTATGGAAAAACTTGGTTACGATCAGCTAAATTCTCAAAGTGAGGAATCTCTTTCTAGCGGAAACTTGACCCGCCTTCGTAATTGCTAGTCAATCCTATTTCCGATAGGGGCAGTTGACAATTGAATCCGATTTTGACCAATCAAGATTAATAGGAAGCTAGGAATCTATTGACAAAGTTCATGCCACGACACAAACTGTTGAGAACTGTTCTAGATTGGGCCCAAGACAAACTCTTTATGTAATAACTGCTCTGCAGATGTTTTCGTGGTAGAGGAAGGAAAGCACCTAGTTCTAGACTAGGCTAGCAGCAATGTTTAAAAAGGCGCTAGGCGACACCCAAGCGCCTATTTGTGCTCAGGCAAGGCGATTTTTGTAAGGTGTGTCTAGGCACCCAAGGCGCACAAGGCACTCAAGGCATGCCTAGGCGCTTTGAGGTGCGTTTTTAGCAAATTAATTATTCATATTATTTTTAGGGTTTAGGTACGTCTTAAAATACCAAATCACCCTTACTTAAATGAAACCCTAAAAAAATAATAAAATAGGAAAGTCAAAACCCTAAAAAACAAATAAAAGAAGTGGTTATTGATTCTTTTCAAAGTGGAAGATGATGAGTGGATCTAGGATAGTATCTTTTCCCGTCAGTTATTAGTGATTTATAGATATTTTAATTTGCAAAATGTTGCTTGTTTGAGACTTTGAGCAAAGTATTATCTAATTAAGATTTTATCTTAGTATTGTGTTATACTTCATTAGTACTGAATTTTATTTTAAATAAATGTAAGACGGGCGCCTCACTTCGCTCAGGCACCGCTTTTCGCCTAGCACCTAGTGCCTAGGCACTATGACCCCTAATCGCCTTTTGTCGCCTAACGTTGTTTTTTAAACACTGGGCTAACAATGGAAAAGGAAAAGGGGAGTGAGTGGCTAGGTGCTTGCGAATCTTTCCCTACCTGCGATTCATTCCCGTAAAGATACTATCATCCCAAGATAATATAGCAATGCCAACTAAAAGCATCCTTGCAGGATGTCTATGCAAGCATTAATTTCCTGCATTGGAAGACTCAAACCTAGTTGGATGGGGGACAACAACAAGAAATGCACCATATGATGAAGGTTACAAGTTCAGTCAACAGGAAGAAACTTATAATACAGTGCCAGACCATATCCATACCAACAATATTGAAGATATCTATATTCAGGTGACACGAGAATCGTATAAATAACTACTACTCAGGAAAAAGGTTATTCTTCGGCTTAGTTGCCTCATGCAAGTCAAGAAACATTATATATTAAGAGCAGAAAGTTGGGGAGTTCGACAAACAAAAAGTGCCAGAATGAATTAACAACATACCATTTGCTCCGCCTCCACAATCTCTGAAGGAGATTTTGTAGCTTTTGCAGAATCTACTGCACCTTGAAGCATGACCAGTTCAGATTCCTTTTCACGCAAAGAGTTCTTAAGATACTGTTCTTTTTGTGCTAATTCTTCTACTTTACATCTCTCTTCTTGCAACAGCATGTCACTGTTCTGGGCCACCACTCGAAGGTTCTCTAACTCAGATATCAAATCCAAAATCTTGTTCTGTAATACCTCTTTATATTCGTTAACCGGGTGACTTTTTGAATCATCAGAAGCTACATCATGAACCTGTACCCGAGAAAGCAAAGAATCTAACCAAGAGAGCAAGCTAAGATTTTCATCAGAACTCTTCTTCTTCAGTTGGGTAACAGCTAGTGCATCATTAGTGCACCTAGTGACCTCTTGCCTAAGGAAAGAGATTTCTCCATCTCTCTCTTGCAGTTGGGACTGAAGCTTCTCAACCTCAGCTAGGAGACTTTCGGAGAGATAATGAAGTTCATCAAACTTGCTCACAGTAACCGAAAGCTTCTTCAAAGCCTTGGCTCGAGAGGCTTCAAGGTTCTCCAAGTCTTGGTTCTTTTGTTGCAACTCATTTTCCAGGCCCCCAATCTTTTTTGCGAGGTCTTCCATTTCAGCTTCCTGTTCATCAAGGGCTTGCATCAATGCCTCGGTTTCTGCAAGAAAATAGTCAAAATTAGAATAGCATCTTCAAGGGCACTCATTAGTCATTACGCTAGATGAAACAAAAATATAATAACACTGACCTTGTACTTTTGCAGCTAGTGCATCTGTCAGCGAGTTAACTTTCTGCTCCAAATCTATGGAGTTAGTTTCCTGATGTTGCAGTTCTTTCATTCTAAGTTCCAACACCTTGCGTTCCTCTGCCATTACATCCAATTGTCTCTGGGAATCATGGAGCTCCACCCTTGCTTGCTGAAGGTCATGTAAATAATTCTTTGCGTTAGTTTCAGCTTCCTTTATCTGATTAACAAGCTCCATGCAAATTCTCTCTTTTGTATGTCCTTCTCCTGGAGCTCTTTCTGTAAATTAATTATGGTACTCTTCATCTCTCTCTGGCCTCCTTCCACAAATTCCCTTTGCATGCTTATGAAATCCCCCACAAGCAATAATAATTTGTCACACATGCCCCTGATACCTTCCTCATCGAAGATGTGAATGTCATTAGTGAAACTATTCTCTACTTCGATATGTATTTGAGTCTTTAGGTCCCTTTCTAGAGTTCTAGAAGCCAATGCATTTCCGACTACACGATCCTTCCAATTTTCAATGTCCGAAATTGCACTAGCACAGGTTTCATAAAGACAAGAAATATTTCCTCGCAGAATATGTGATTCTGACTCTTTCTCTTTCTCAATCAATTTTAACTTCTTAAGATCTCTATTCATAGATTCACACAACTCTTTTTGTGAAGTATATTCTCTATGAACATCCATCAGTACTTCAGACAACTGGGAAGCTTCTTCTTGTAACAAATGTGAATGGTTGTAAAGTCGCTCCCTGAGAGAACCAATTTCGGTCATAAAAACCTGCATGTGAAATACAACATTATATACTGACAAAGAATGTAGCCAAAGACCAGAATCCATGGGATTCACAAGTAACTTTGAGGTCTCAAACACAGATACACGAGTTACCAGAACATGAACGATAATACTGAAACCACAATGTCAGCATTCAAATTCTTATGTCCCATCATGAAAGACAAAATTGACACTCTGATAAATCTGACTTGGTCCTCAAAGCAAGGTATGTCATAAACTATGCTTATGTTCAATATAATATCTGACTTTGACAGTATAATTCAGGAAATACTTTGTCTATTTCAACCCATGTTAGCCTAAGGGTCATTTTGCCAATATTTTCCCCTACCTCCATAATTGACAATGATATTTGGATTCATTTTCCAAACACCCATAGTCTGAATCGAAATAGATGTACTAAAACAACGAATGCTCGAATTCAAAAGTAAACTTTTCTTTTCTTTCTTCCTTTTTTTTTGTGGTGGCTAACATACCTTGAGACTTGAAATGGTGCATCTTTCTTTGTGACATTCAAAAAAGGTAAAATCTTGTTAAACTTGGCAAGACAAGAATTATGATATAAGCATACAAAAAATTAACACTAATAACCACTTTACCTTGTTCTTGGATTTTCTTGCCTGGATGCCACCACGGAAGCTATCATGGAATGGAGCATTGAAATCAGGAAGGCCACCAAATTCCGAAAATGATTTCATCATAGCCTTCATAGTGTGCAAAACTTCCAAATCTTTGGAAAGAACATCAGCCAGTTCTCTTTCAATGGCAGAAAAGTCCTCTCTCATGTTGTGCACACCAGATTTTAAAGCCATAATTTCAGATAACTGCCTGTCATTTTCCTCTGAGTGTATGTAAGATAGCTTTTCAACATGTGCAAGAGCTTCACTTTTGGCATTTTCAGCTAAATCTTTTTCCTTGGAAACTTCGGCAAGCTCATGAAAAACTTTTGCTAGCTCCTCCTGAAGGCCATCATTTCTTTCTTGAACTTCATTCAACTCTGCCAACAATAGTTCAGCTGCTCTTTTTGATTTTCTGGACTCTTGTTCCAGGGAATCCACTCCAATGCGTAGATCATGCAAGTACTTGCCTATTTCTTTTAGCTTCTCAATTGGATTTCCAGAATTAAATGCACGACCAACATCGATTTCATTCAAAGCATCCAAAATACTGCTCCAGCTACCATCTTTCTCCTGCAAACATCGTTCAGTTTCTGCCAGGCGATCCCTGAGGAAAGTGTTCTCAGATTCCATAACTTGTACTCTTTCTTGGGCAGTGAACAAGTTCTTGATCTGTTCCTCATACTCAGAAATAGCTTTCTCAGTCTGCTTGACCTCAGATTTGAGCCGCTCAACCTCAGCATTTAGCTCTTCAATTACTTGCTTCATGCCATCACGCTGTTGCACCAAGGACTTCCCTTTTCTAACAGCTACGTTTAACTTCTCTCTCAAAGAAGCTGATTTCTGTTCCTCCTGATTAAGCATATCTTGCAGTTCTTTCTTATTTATTTCCAGTTCTTCGACTTCATGGAGTAAGGATTGATTGTTCAATACATATTTATCTCTCTCCTCCTTCAAGCACACAATTTCACCCATAAAATCTTCCAACTTTTTGCTCAGGTTCACTACATCCTGCTCCTCAAAATCCCTCGAATTGTGAGACAGCTCAGTGAGATGCACATCAGTAGGATCAATGTTAACAGACTTCCCGGAGAAAAGGGTCTTATATTTCTCTACAAGCTTCCTCAACGTTTCTTCGAAATATTCAACACCTTCCTGACCTAGTACCACATCTTCCCCACTAGAATCCTGAAGTGCATTATTAACCAATTCCTGCAGTCTCCTAATTGCATCTTCAGTATTACGAATATATTCTTCCATCCGAAGCTTCTGTTCTTGCAACACAATTATTTCACTCTGAAGATTCTCATTTCTAATATTAAGATCAGCTTTCTTTTTTGAGTTTTCATCGTTCTCATGACTCAGTATTTCCAAGTCCCTTGATAGGATTTCTTTCTCCACGCAAGCCTGCTGGAAGGCCGACACAAGTTCGGATGTTCTTCTTTGTGAATCTTCCACACCAGCAGTTAGGGATCCAAACAAAGTCTCCATGTTATCAATCTTCTGCTGGAGGGAATAGCAACGGTTTTGAGCCTCTGACAAGGCACTTTCCAACCATTGAATCTTATATTCAGGCTCCATTGATCGCAGTTGAGAAGGCACATCTACTCTGTCCAGAATTTCTTCCCACCGCTGCACAAGATTGTTCCTTTCCATTAGTGACTGTTCAAGCATCTCATTTTGCTCTGCTAACCCATAAAACTTGTTTTGCAGTTCCTCATATCTTATTCTTAAGTCCTCATCAGAATTAGGGTTTGGCTGCATGTCTTCTTTCAGGCCATCCACACCAACAAATCCAGAATCGGAATATAAACCTCCCCCAACTGAGCTTCTCTGATCCCAGTCACCGAGAGGCAAAGAGTTACCTCCAACTGATTTTGCTAACCAATCTATCTTTTCAATTATACCTCTAGAATGAAAGTGGTCCGGCAGCTCCAGATCTTCTAGAATCTCCTCTATTCTCTGAAGGACAGAATCTTTTAGAAGAAATGACTCTCTTAATGCAGTAGCTGAGTTGCGAATGTATGAGAGTTCTGATTCCAGGGCTTCCATGCGCTCACCTGCCTCAGAGTAGACTTTCAGTTTTGTTTCAAGTTCATGAAGCATGTCGTCTTTAGATAGTAACTCCTGCGAGCATTTCTCCAGTTCTTTGGACGTCTCAGCTAAGGATTGCTTCAGACTATCACGCTGTGAAATGAGACCTTTTCCCTTCGTAACAGCTATACTTAGCTTCTCTCTAAGGGACAACACCCGCTGCTCCGATATTTCAAGTTCAGCAACTTTCTCTTGTACTTTATAACTAAGAGCAATAACATCCTCCTCGGCACTCTTCAAACTCTGCTTGAAAACAAGATTTTCATTTTCATATTGCACAAGAACAAGGTTTAAGTGTTCCACTTGTCTCTGCAAATCACTTAATTGCATTTTCAGGGATGTGGATAAGCTTAAGTCCTTGTCAGCATCTTTGTATTTCTGAATAAGGAAGTAGATAAGAGACTCCAGGAGTGAAGCAGGTTCATCTGCGTCTATCTCTATCCCCTCCAGCCTCACTGATTGCTCAATCTCTTCAACCAACTTCATCACAGTATCTGATTTAAGACATCTTTTCTCCAGTTCATTAGTCTCCCTTGCTCTACTCATCAACTCCGAACTGAGTTGTTTATTTTCAGTCTCAAGCTGTAATCTCTCACCAAAAAGTTGTTTTAATTGGTCCAAGAGGGCATTGAAAACGTCATGATGTATAACATCCAGCACCTTATCATCCACCACAGCATTCTCTGTTTCATCCGGGTGGTACACAATCGTTCTTCTCACAAGTTCACTAAGTTCGATGTACAGTCTATGCAATGTATTTAAAGCCATATCATTTCTATCCGATACTTCTTGACGTTCCCTCTGAGCAGCTTCAAGTTGTCCATGCAGACCTTCAATTACTTTGGTGGCACCATCAACAGAAGCAGCAACAAAGCTGACAACATCAAGATTGCTATCTACACCATCCAATGAGTTGGCGTAAAAAGTCTTGATGGTAGAGTCTAGCACACCAACTCTCTGAAGAACCTGTGCACAAACAGAATTCCATTCTTCTTCAAGAATTGATTCCCTGCCAGCCACTTCTGCCTGGAGAGTTTGCACTTGACTGGAAATAGAAGCAACCTTCCCCTCGGAATCTCTACATATTCCATCCAACTGGCTCTCCAGATCACTAATTTTAGCTTGAAAATCATTCAGCTTCTCTCTAAGTTGACTATTCTTAGACTTCAGAACCAGTTCTTGCTTCTGCAGTGCATCACATAAACTGAGAAGTTCACCCTCTTTTGTAACAGCGTGAGAAATATGCTCCCTCATAGCATCATTGAGAACCATAAGCTCTATATTTGCTTGCTCCATTTGATCAGTGTGCTCTCTCAAGGACTCGTACTCACTCCTGTCAATCCCAGTAGCATCAGCAAGTAGTCTACTCTGCATTACCCTACAGAATTCACTAGCATTCTCAGCATCATTGATCAATTCTTGGAGCAACATTCTCAGATTTCCTGTCACCATTTTAGTCCTCATGTATGGATCTTCAGTTGTTTGGTTTTCAGATGAAGGGGGGTTTTCTGGATCTTGGTCATCAGAATGACGTTTTGTCTCAAAAGCTTGAATCAATCTTGAAACTCCAGGTGCAACAACTTTATCACTTGACCTATTCAAGGAAGTAAAGTGCAAGTGCATATCTTCAGTTTCCTTCTCAAGTTTCTGCATCACAACTTCTGCATCCTCCAACTTCCTTTTTAATGCTACAAATCCAGAAGAATCGTCATAAACATTCAACTTCAGCTGTTCCTGAGATGAAAATTCAGATTTTGGTTTCTGCAATGTACATATGTCATTTCCAACACCTCGATTTGCAACTTCCTCAAACTGAGATGAGTGTTCCTTTTGATCCAATTCCTTTGGTTTCAACTTGTGAAATTCTAAATCAGCATTGATGGTTTCATTTTCTTCAGTGAGTTCATTAATGCGAGAAGTGGCTTCTTTTAGGTCATCCACAGCCTTACTGCACTCCACTTGGAGAACTGCTTCTAAAACTTTGACCTCCACCAACTCAAGAGACTGCTTTTCATACTCGCTAAAGATACTCTCCTTCTCTTCTTCAAGTTTGATTCTCTCCTCTTTTATGGACGTCAGATGCCCATTTAAGTTAGAGACCTCCTTCTGAAGAGTTACAACCAAATCTTTACAGTACGTCAACTCTTTTGACATGTTTTCATTCCGATGGACCACTAATGCTTTATCCTCTTCGAGCTTCTTTCTTTCTTCTGATACAGATGTTAAAATCTCATTCAAATTTCTGTTTTCCCCTTCAAGAGCTTCTACTGTACTCATAAATTTTGCCAAGTCGGCAAGCAATTTACTATTCTCACGAACCACAGAATCATTTTCCTCCTCAAGTTGTCTCCGGTCATCTCTCAGCAAAGTTTGCAGTGACTCCAAAGAAGCTTTGGACTGAGCCAATTCTCCTGTCATTTTCTCATTCTCAAGCAAAACAAGTTCATTCTCCTCAGAAAGTTTTTTTCTCTCTTCAGTCACCACCTTTAAACTCCCATTTAAGTTTTCATTTTCAGCCTGCAAGACTTTGACAAAATTCCTGCAGTCATCTAGCTCTGAAGATAGGCTTGACATTTCGCCTTGTGTCATTTCGAGTGTTTTCTGCAATTCATTAACTTTAGCTGAAACAACTTCAACTTCATCTTTTGAAGAGTGAAGCTGCTTCTGGAGTTTTTCCCTCTCTGAAACAACCTCCTGAAGTTCACACCTACACTGCACAATTTCTTTAGCAAATATTTCATTTTTCACTTGGACTTCAATGAGTGAAGCATTGACTGCACAAATTTCGTTAATCAACATTTGCTGTTCAGAAATCTGTAAATGAAATGCATCTCTTGCAAAACTTGTAACATATAGCTGTTCTTTGAGCCTCTCAAAAGCATCATGACCCACAGACTCATGGACTTTCATCTTGTCTGTATCTCTAAATTTCTCAAGTGATGATTCTCTTGACATGAACAGGAACCTGAATTCATCTTCATCAAGTACTTTTAAAATTCCTGCAAGCTGGGAAAGTTTGATCACAGTTCCATCTAATACTGATGACAAATCTACTTGTTTACATCCTAAAGATTTTGCAGTGTCGTCAGTTATGCACTCGAAAATCTTTCCACGTTAATAAAACCAGAGCTTGCCTGAGTGCCATCAGTATGGAAACCACCATGACCATCTGGTACGTTGGGACCAATGACAATTGAATGGTCATGCCCCTCCGGATTTTCTTCAATATCATTGGGAACAAAACCAGTTAATGAAGCATCATCAGTCCTGCTGAGTTGTGTGGCAACATGGGTTTCCTCCTCTGCCGGAGTGATCTCAGGACCAGCTGTCTTATTGTTTCCAGCCTTCTCACTGAAATCATTTGAAGAAACATCAACATCTCCTTCGAGCTGTGTCACCATGCTCTTATCAATTTGACTTTCACTGGAACTGCCAACTTCCTGCATTGCCCCTACCCACAAAAATTATACCAACTTTAACCTCTAACCGAAAAAAAAAGAGAAAAGAAAGAATACGACGTCGATGTAGGGTAAAAAGTGAAGGCACAAACCTACATCTGTTTCCTGCTCTTCCCCATGCTGCCTCTCCGGTTCAGATGAAAAATCAATGGGCAGAGATGTACTTAAATCAGCGGAATTCTCCACTAGAATCATTTGATCTGACGCATCTGGCACATTATATTTCACATCCTCAAGAACCAAAGAGGATGATACATCTTTCAGGGGGGCCCCAGAATCAAAATTACGTCCATCATCAGCACTTTGATTCAACCTAGTCTCATCGACTCCAGAACCCTCTAATGTTAATTCAGCAGTCCCTACAGGGGATGCTGTTCCAAGAATACCAGCCTTTACTGAAAGTTCATCTGTGGCAGCAGCAGTATCACTTGCCACTGAAGTCACCCTAGAACTTGACTCTGATAAAGGAATAGTATCTTCAGCATCATGTATTGATCTTTCTCCATCTGCAGCATGTTCCTGTATTACCACAGCCTCAGTTGCACTGGCCGTTGTTGTATCACGCCCAGATTTACTAGCTTTACCTGAAGCTTTACTGCTGTTCCCTTTATCCTTCTTCTGCCTGAACTGTTGAAGCTGACAAAAGATGAAGCATGTCAAACTTAAAGAATATGAAAGACAACTCCCAGGTGATAATAATGACTCAACTTATTTTTCAAATAAATATAGCATATTTTAGTACAGTTACGAAATTCCCTATCATATCCATTATTGGATTAAGAAGTTCAACATTCAAACACGCTATCCAGACTATGACTGTATTAAGTCTACATCAATAAATACAGGTACTGCTCCATTAACTTTGAATAAATAACAAATTTATAGTTCAATCTTGTTTAATTTTAGATATGACACTGAACTTTAAAAAGTTTGTATGGCACACAATCTAATGGGTAACTCCATATGCGGACCCATTCTAGGAAATGTGTATCAGCGGGTGCATAAAACAATTTTCTCTAGAATTTAAAGACCAAATACGGAAGGCAATTACCTAGCAGTCATGGACTTAATACTATGAACCAAGAACTTTCCCAGAGAAAAGTATACAAACACATGTTTATCCTGTACTTGCCCGTCTAAAACCTTCTCATAACACGTTTCCTGATTATTGTCCACGTGTTATTTCTCTATCTAAATGTATAACAAAAACGTATCTGTACATGCATTGCATACATAGAAATACTTGTGTGTGCATATCTCACAGTTCTGAATTATTGTCCAATACAAAAATAATACTATAAGCATGCATAACGAATGACATTGCAGTAAAAAACACATGAGATTTGTACGAACTCTACATTAAAAAAGAACACATACACAATAGCATGTTCTAACTACATAATCTGTAAGAAACAGAATTGCTTAACAACAATCACACGTGAGTGGGGTTTAACATTTTACCAATTTTACCAATAATTACTTTCTACTCATCCCTGTCATCAATAATTTACAAAAAATTCCTATATCTGCCTGTATAGTAAAAAGAAATAAAAGGTTTTCTGGTTTCCCCGAAAGAAAGGGAAAAAAATTGGTTACCTTTTTCCGGCCAGCTTGGAGCAGATCGGTACGGTTCTTATTTTTTTCCATCCAATCCAATTCAATCCCCTCTCAAGAGCTATCTTTAACCATTAGATTAAATAGATCGCCAATCTAAAACCCCCAAAAAATGAGAAAAATATTAATCATTTATGAATATAATAGCAAAGACGATGACAAATTGTACAGAACGAAAAATTAGGGTTTCAAAGTAGTTCAATGCGAAATTTAACAAATAGAATTCACACCCGATTGAACGGTTCGTTGGGTGAGGTGGAGTGGAGTATAATTGAAAACGCAGTTCTATAAGATCTGAAGCAATGGTTTTTACATTTCTATTTTTCTTTTTTCCTTTTCGGTAAATTCCATAAATATTGGCAAGTCTAGTTTCACATTACGACTTATGAAATCACCTAATAAAAGTTTTATGCACTCTCCATTATTTATTTATGAGATAGTCTCCATCGTCAGACCGTCTAACGGATCTAGATCCGTTAAACGGGTCTAAATATCCTACCCATCTTATAGATCTGACCCGGATCCGCGGAAAAATAGGAAAACTACCCTCAGTTCGAGAAGACCGTAGAAGACACCACCACCAACAGTGGCATTCATCAACATGTTCACCGCCAACATGACACTAGCCCCCACCGCCCTCAGCCACGTTGGGAAAATCTCCAAATTGTAAACCCAGCACACAAAACAAAGCCTAATGTTGAAGAACATAAAAAACATATACACGACGATCAAACTAAGCACCAAAGCCCAAATCGCCTTCCGCTCGGCCCCGCTCCACCACCGTCGACAATGGCTAGCTAATCGGGGCCACGATCATCATGCCGCAATCTTTGAAAAACAACGATTTTTCCGACCACCATGTCGATTATGAAAGTGGATATGGTTATAAATGTCAATTTCGTCAATCCGACTCCAACAGTAGCCAGCAGAAGCTTCCTCCGGGCCATGACGCCAGAATCATTCTTACCAAAATCCTTATTTAAGAATGGATATTGCAATACCAAAGTATTTGAAGACGAAGAACTAAATGATACAAGTATTAGTATCGGCTAATACTTTTTATGTACAAATACTAATACATTTTATAAGAAAAACTAATACTTTGCGAAAGACTACTAAAAATACTCTCTAGAAATTACTAATACTTTTTCGAGAAACTACTAATACTTTTCCGAGGGACAACTAATACATTTCGGGAGTATATTCATGAGAAATACTAAAATACTCTTAGGGGAACTACTAATACATTTCAGAATAACTGCTAATACTTTTTAGAAGGACGGCTAATACTTTTGAGAAGGATTATTAATATATTTCAGAAGAAAAATTTAATTATATTCAGGGAAACTACTAATACATTTTCAGAAGAACTGATAATATATTTTAGAAGGACGGCTAATACTTTTCAGAAGGACTGTTAATACCTTTTAGGAGAAAAATTTAATTATATTCAAGGAACTAGTAATACTTTTTCGAGGAACTACTAATACTTTTTCGAGGAATTACTAATACTTTTTGAGGGACTGTTAATACATTTTGAGAGTATATTCAGATAAAATAGTAAAAACTGTTCAGGGAACTACTAATACATTTCAGAAGAACTGATAATACTTTTTAGAAGGACGACTAATACATTTCAGAAGGACTGCTAATACTGGTGCTCCCTGAAAACTACTACAACACCACTGCTAATATTACGGAAATGCCACCGGATCCCCGGGTCAGATCCGTCTAACAGGTCAGACCCGTTAGACGGTCTAACAGGAGTTTTTGTGTTTATTTATTACCAAAAGAATGATTTGCTCAATTCCCATTTAACATTACATGTCCTAAATACCTTTATTTTAATTTAAATGTCCTTCTTCTAATAATTATTTTTTAAATTCCATTTCTTTTTCATTTTAATGTGATCCATGTATTTTCAAAAAGAAAAATGTGATCCATGTTAATTGGAAGGGTTTTAATAACATGGCATCAGTCAATCATGTCCAAGAATACATTGATATCATATTTTGTTTTCAAATATAAAAAAATAAACAATAATTTTTAAATGATATATCGAATTTGAACAACAAAATTTAAGTCTTGAAAATATAACTTAAACAAAGGAGCATGACTTGGAAAATAAGGTGATTTCTTCAAAAATAATTTCAATAAATAATTAACAATTTGAGCCAAACCAAAAAGAATATATCCGCATTTAAAATCAAACCGAAAGAAGAGGTGGCCCATAGGTGTAGTCGTGTAGGCTTATTAACTTAGAGGGTGTTGGTTGACCTTACTTGAAATGATAGATATTTATTTTGAAAATATGTTGTTGAATTGCTTAAATAGAATATAATAATAGGCAAAAACTTGAGTGAGACGGAGCCCTCACACAAAGTTTTAAAGGTTTTTTTCCGATTTTATTTTTCTTAGGGTTTATATTTGTTTTTTTAGGGTTTATTTTTGTTTCTTGGGTTTATTTTTAATTGATTTGGGTTTTTAGGATTTTTAGTTTTTTTTAGGGTTTATTTTTTATTTTCTGGGTTTATTTTTGTTTTTCGGGTTTATTCTTCATAGTTCATGTTTTTAGGGTTTATTTTTATTTCTTCATGGTTCATTATTATTTTTAAATTTATTTTCATGGTTCATGTTCTCAAGACGGAGCCCTTAGGAGGTCCGTCTCATGGATTTAGATCCGTGAGACCGTCTCACAAGAGACTTGCTCATAATAATATAGGTTGCGAGATTTAGTAAATGGTAATTATAGTTTTACAATTAAAATATTCAACACGTAAAATAAAATTTTCAAAATAAGATTTTATTTTGAAAAAGAAAAAAACATAAAATCTCACATATTATTTAAAACAACTTATAGAATCCTAACTTATAAGATTTTTTTAATTTTAACAAACATTTTAAAAGAGCTTATTAGCTCAATTAAACACCATCTTAGTTGGGCCACTATTAGATATTGAGAAATTGTGGGAAATACCCACTTGGGATATGAAAGACTTTTCTGACATGGGAGATAAAAAACTAAATTTTCTATCAACTTTTGTGGTTCTTTTACCCAATATATCCCACGATACTTGCAAAGCCCCGATAAAATAATTTTCAAAGCCTTAAAAAAATATCAAGAAGTTTGTTTTGGTAAAATAATTATTTCTCTCTTATCATGTTATATTTGCACATTCTTTTCTCTGAATCTTAAACAAAACATCTACTTTTCTATTTTTTTTTTTTTAGTAAAAAATCTCTATTGAGGCTGATCTCTCAAATAATCTATCATCTCTTCCACAAAAAACCTATCAAGAAGTTTGTTTCTAAAAATACAAGAGTTCTTTCATCTACACAAAATCGCACTTTGATAAATGAGTGCTTTAGAAAATATAAAGTTGTGTTATTTCTCCTCTTAGTTGATCTTATCCTTGTTTAAATAGTACACGAGTATATTTGCATGCGATATGTACAAATGATGAAATTTAATCTTAAACAAAACATGCTACACGATATTTCATGTTCACACTAGATATAAGTTTTTTTTACAAATGATCTCGTATAATGTATAATGTGTCTCGATCAAACGATATTGCACGATCCGAGGAGACAAATTATAGTATATCGTCAAAAACTCACCGTTTATGTTATACACCAAATAATGTGAGATGCCAAGAAAGGAAGGTGTCGATGCTGACACTATTCCTTTCCGTGGGAACACGATATTGCAAAATCTAAAATGCATCATGTGTCATGGTATATGGTAGTGGGCATAATGTGTGGTGTATAATGTGGCACGATATAGTAGTGTATCGTGCCATATCGTGCCACAATATACTAGTACATCGTGCCATATCGTGCCATATTCACATCGTGGCATCGTGCCAAGTCATAAAAGGTGTATATCGTGGCACTTTATATCGTGCCATGATATAAAACACGATGTATCGTGCGTTTATTTATCGTAACATATCATGACACTTTATATTCTCTATATTTCCTTTCTACAGATGAACTTCGCTATATTATTATTCGATTTGGGGGTCACTGGGAAGAGTTAGAATATAAAAATGGTGAAGAAGAAGTTGTATGTGTTGAACCGGACAAAATGAATTATTTTGAATTATTGGAGGAGGTTTATGGTGTTGTTGAAGTTGATACGGGCATATACGATTATGCAATGCATGTTGTTGTAGATATTTCTGGAAACAAAATTGGGAAGTTAAAGTTGAAAAATGACCGTGACATTGAACGTGTGTTGAAAACACTGAGTTGCCAATTATTTTTGTAACACTAAAAAGAAAAACTGGCTGAGACAAGTTCACATCATGTGTTGGGAAGTCAGTCTGGGCATAATCAAGTTAAGAACATTGAAAGTCAACAAGATGCTGGTGGAAGTTTTATGCAACTAATGGCCACTCAGAATGATTTTTCAACAGTCATTGGGCCTAATTACACCTACATGCACCATCTTGATTTTCAACAATATGGCGTACCACTTATCAATCTATATAGTCATGTAGTAAGGCCTAGTGGAGCACCTTTTATGCATATGAACAATGTTCCAAATATTGATTATCCGGGTCCATACTCACCTACAGTTAATGTTCCAAATATCGATTGTTCGGGACCTAGTATAAGGCCAAACACTGGTGATGATAATACTACATATAATTTTGGTGAGAATTACACTATTGGTGATATTGGTACTGCTGGTGAAGCTAATAATCAATTTGAAAATGATCAACAATGTGCTGAATTTGAGGAATTTTATGAGTGGAGACGTAGATGAAGAGAAGTATTTTCAGAAAATCAAAACCATAATGCATCAGAAGAAATAGGTGCTAACATACATCCAGATATCTATAGAGACAATGAAGTGAATTACAATAGGGATGAAACAATAGCTCCCATATGACGAAGTTGGGTAATTCCTGGTGCACTCTCACACGTTTCACTTCCTCCTGAAGAACCTGCTAGATTGGAAGCATCTGGTTGTACATTGCGTCAAGGAGCAACATACATGAGTAAAATCGAATTGGAGGATGGCACTAGGCATGTATCACCTATCAAATCAATTCGAGTCTCGAGTTGAATGCTTGGATAAGACTCGTTATTATGCGATATGCAAGTATGAAAGATGTCCTTTTCGAATATGTGCACATGGAAAGGATGGTATTTGGAGAGTAGGAAAGTTTGACAAACACCATGGATGTGGGTTAACTTTGAATTACAATGCTTCTAGGCAAGTGCATTCTAAAGTAGTAGGTGCGTATTTTACATCCAGATTACTAGTGGAACATTCTACTCTCGTGCCAAGAGATATGATGGCAGAGTTGGAATCACGAGATGGGCTTAAAATGAGTTATGATGTTGCGTTGAGTGAAAATCATTATGCTTTTAGGTTGATATATGGAGATATCAACAAATCATTCAATATACTTCGGGCGTACTTACACATGTTGCTTTGACGAATCATGGATCGATAACTAGATGGAAGTCAGATCATGTTAATAGATTCAAGTATGAGTTTTTTACTTTGCATGCATCAATCAATGGATTCCAAAATCATGGCCGACCTATTTTTGTGATTGATAGAACACACCTTAAAGGCAAGTACCGGGGAATATTGTTTGTTGCCGTAATAAAAGATGGTAATGAACAGATTTTCCCACTTACAGTTGGAATTGAAGATGCTGAGAATGACGAGTCCTGGACATAGTTTTTGAGACAGTTGCGAGATGCTTATGCATGCCCCGTGATCTACTGATTGTTTTTGGTCAACATAAGAGTCCATTTAGAAAATGGACTTCTCAATAAGTGACTTTTCAAAAAGCCCAAAAATCTTACTTCTCTAGAATGAACTTTTTGGATGAGTAACTTACCCAAAAATCCATTTCAAATTATCCATCAAACATCAATTATTATTGAAATAGACTTTTAAATCAAAAAGTCCATCTCAAAAGCACTTCCAAACAAGCACTTATTTTTGCACAATGAGTAATGATTTTTTCTTATTGACCATATATCTTGCTTTTTTCCTCTTGTAAATAAGGAGCTATTATCGTTGCACACATTATACATGCAATGTGAAGAAACAAATCCAGAGGCTCTCAAAAGACAACAGGGCAGTTGTCACAACATACGAAGGAATTCACAACCATCCTTGTGAAAAACTAATGGAGACGTTGAGCCCTCTTCCCAAGCAGCTTCAGTTTCTATCAAGATTCTGAAAAATGTTTATCGATAGAACCTCAATATTTCTATCAAAGACGAAGCTGTACAGAACTGTACAAAAATACTAGCTAATAGTGATGCTAATTGCTAAGCAACGGAATGCTATATGTAATAAGAGAAAAACGTTACATTTGTATTGTCCTTTACCGTAATGTACGAGTGTTCTTTGGGATGATTACGAAAGCTACCCCTGATGTTTAGTCTAATTACAAAAAAAAAAAAAACTCAGTTAACTTTCAAAATTATGAATATCCCCTTAACATTTGTTTTTGTATTACAAGTTGCACCATCAAGATATGATATTTGTTAGGTAAATACAACCTTAAGGGGGTGTTTGTGATTTTGAAAGATAACTGGGAATTTTGTAATTAGGCTAAACAGCAAGGATAGTTTTTATAAGGAAAATAGCCAATTAGTCCGGTAACTTGGACTACATAGATATTTAGTCCTCTAATTTGTCAAGATGGAGTTTGCCCGGTAATGTTACTATTTTCAGACATTGAGTCTGATTTCAACCGGAGTAACTCAATTTTGCCTGTAATTGTTGAGTTGGCATACCCGAGTCCTACCTGACATTTCAATTTGGGGATTTTGGAGAGAAAATTGACTCCTCAATGATGATGTGGAAAAAACTCAAAAAACAAAATAAAAAATAAAAAAAACGTTATTACCTGGCAACATTTTGGGAGGGAAAATTGTGTCCAACTTCTTGCTTTTCCCTCCCTCCAAACAAGGACCCACCCTACCTACTTAAATCATATTGACCTAATTTTCTCTTTCTTCATTCATCAACAACTAAACAAATCCTCCATATTTTGAATAGCAGAGAATGAAAATTACTAAAAATCTGCAAAATCTATAAAGCTCTTAAAATTACTAAAAATGTCTTCTGCTTCTTCTTCAGGCGTTGGAGGTGGCTGTAAATACTGTTTTTGTGAAAGACGAGCTAATCTACAAACGTCTTGGACGAATGACAATCCGAGCCGAAGATCTCATGGTTGCCAAAATTGGAAGGTTAATCTTCTTGTTACTAATACATATTTTCGACTGTTTAACTGGATTTTATACTATTTTTTTTTACAGAATGGAGGCTGTGATTTCTTTGCTTGGGAAGATGTCCCAATGTGTGCCAGGTCCATGGCAATAATTCTTTCACTGAGGTGCAAAGTGGCGAGCTTGGAGGAAGAATTCCAGAAATTGGAACAAGACAAGAAGATGATGAAATTATTTCTTATTGTGTCTTGGTGTTTGTTCTTGTCTACTTGGTTGGCTATCTGATAATGATGGAAACATGTGAGATTCCTGTTTGTGGAACACAAAGTCCCACAATCCATAAAGCTCTTAAAAAATACCATTATATCACATGGGGGACCATGTAAGATTTCTGTTTGGGGAACACATAGTC
This sequence comes from Rehmannia glutinosa, assembly GCA_016081115.2. Taxonomy (NCBI): domain Eukaryota; kingdom Viridiplantae; phylum Streptophyta; class Magnoliopsida; order Lamiales; family Orobanchaceae; genus Rehmannia; species Rehmannia glutinosa. The sequence goes on from CM071927.1 coordinate 35,059,409, forward strand.
CCACAAAATTGGTCCCCCATTTCAGACAAAGAAGAGAATCTACCAGTGTTTTTATTTTTTCAACTACTGGACATATACAACTCAAAACACATTGAATAACATATTTATTCCCTTCCAACAACCTCAAATAAAGACAAACACTACCAATATAAACCTAACCAAACCCTAAACCCTTCAAAAAAATTAAAATCATACCATATTCTGGTGGGGGCTCATCGAACTGTACTAGGTCTCGAAGCTTCATAGTGAGGTTTATGTTATCTTGCGTTTGGATTCTTCTTCAAAGATGGCGATTTTTGACAGGCAAGGGATTTCGATTTTTTTTTGGAATTTTGACAGCCCTTTGATTTTTTACTGAGGTTTTGTTTAGGGTTTATTTGGGATTCCAACAGTCACAGTACGTGATTTGCACATGGATACATTGTTTCCCTCCCAAAATGTGTGCCAGGTAATAACGTTTTTTATTTTTAATTTTTTTGAGTTTTTTCCACCTCATCATTGAGGAGTCAATTTTCCCTCCAAAATCACAAAATCCCCAAATTGAAATGCCAGGTAGGACTCTGGTATGCCAACTCAACTTACATGCGAAATTGAGTTACTCCGATTGAAATTGGACTCAATGTCTGAAAATAGTAACACAAAAACTCCATCTTCACAAATTAGAGGACTAAATATCTATGTAGTCCACGTTGCCGGACGAATTGGCTAATTTTCCCATTTTTATAATTATCCCTTGTTCTTACTATATAAGTTTATAACCTACCAATTGAAGAATAGCAGAAATAAATAAGCTAGTCATCATGCATGACCTATAGAAACATACACTCACATGGACCTGAAATCTTTCAGAATATAAATTTGAATTGTTGATAAATTCTTTCATGATGACCATTATAAAAATAACGTACATCATGTCACATAAACTTCATCCCAATCCGAGACTATACCCTTTTCATAAACTAGTCATATGGTTTTCACTGAAATGTATTTCTAATGAAAAACAATAAAATCAAAGAAAATTCAAAGTAAATCACTTCATGTAGTTCATCTATCTGTAACCACTTTATCTATCTGCATGTATTATCATCATAACACTGTAAGATTACAATGTCACACCTTATATTATCTGTATATATTGTCAACATTAATTAATAGCTATTTAACAACAGAAATTGGTAAAAAAAGTGAAGAAATGTAGTAAGATATTAAGAAGACAACAACTCAGCAAGACAAACGAGTGAGTGGCACGATATATCACAACTGGCACGATATTGGCACATTATGCACGATACGGAATGATATGTGGCACGTTATAACCTATATCATGTGCATATTGGGGCATGATTATAACATGTCACGTGTATAAACATATATCGTGTCATATTGTGCCACTACATGTACGATATAACTTTAGAATGTGTGCCACATCATAACCTATATCGTGTGCATATTGCCACGATGGCACGATATAGGTTAATGGTGTGGCATTTTTTATTTTGACCTTATTTCTTATCTTTTTATTTTGAGATAATATTTGACTAATTTTCAATACAAAAAAAAATAAAAAACAATTTTTTAAATAAAAAAAGTATTTATATAAAAATATTGAATATTGCTGAATGTATAAATCATAAGGGATCCTAATTATAAATTGGAATATGCTATATATATATATATAAGAAGCAAGGTCATGCGTAATTCATTAATATTGACAACATTACATATATGTTAGGATCAAATGTGGCGGGGGCTTACCATGTGGCAGTGTGGATTAATCCAGTCCATCCACACCTTTTATTCAATGGTCCAGATTGCTATTAAAAATAATTGATTTATCAATTAACTAATAGGTGGAAAGGGCATAATAGTAACTAGCAAAATGCCATAAATCACGCCCCTACAATCAAGGGATTGATTAATATCACGTTCTCATAACTGAATTGTGCACCATTTTAATAGTTGAACTGTACACCATTTAATAACTGATTGTACACTATTTTATATCTAACAGTGCATCATTGTATAACTAATTGTACACCATTCAATCCCAACGATTTTTATGGGATTTGATTTTACAATTGTTCCCGCTTTTCATTCAATTGTGGTTTACTCACAATGATGTACAATTAGTTATACAATGATGCACTTTTAGATATAAGATGGTGCACAATCATTTATTAAATGGTGCACAATTCAATTATTAAATTGGTGCATAATTCAATTATGGAAACGTGTTAGGAAATTCATTGAGTAGATTTTGATGATACCATGTAAAATTTAAACTAGGAAGTTGGCACCCCATTTTCCTTGTAATTTGTATTGTAATAGATAAGGCTCGAAAAGCTGAGTCAAGTCAGCTATGCCAAGGAATACAAAGTCAACTGCGGACTGGATTGAAGACTCTGCTGTGTGTCAGCTGAGTATGGCCAAGAAGGAAGTCAAGGACTCGACTGAAGGAGTGTCAACTGAGGAACAGCTGTAAGAAGTGTCAGTCAAGTCATCTCAAGAAGCCAAGTCTCAAAGTTGAAGTGATTGTTGAGTTATCCAATGACTGGAGGTGACTCAAGTCACTTGGGGTAAAGACATAAGTCTAGTCAAGACAACTGACTTAGATCCGTTGATTAAAGTCAAGAATATTACTCAATATAGTAATATGTCAAAGCTGTCAGGTCTAAAGTGTTAGTCCCAAAAATATGCAAAACAATGAACCAATGGGAAACACTGCACCTTGTGTCAGGCACCTGCAATGCTGCGAAGACATTTAATACGAGGAAGGGTCAACATCAAGGACTGCAGACCAAGACAAGCCAATGGACACAAGTGACATTTGAAATTAGCCTATCTCTTCAACGGGCAAAATTTCAAATGTGCACTACAAAAGGCTGAGGAAGTTATTGAGAAAAGGTTACCTGAACCACGAACAAGCAAGCGATATTCAAGCATTTAACCTGTAATATTCTCATAAACATTCAAGCAATTCCTCAAGCCTGAAACTCGAAGGAAATCGATCCAACACAAGTAGTGAAAGAAATACAACTTCAAATCTATTGAAGAGGAAACTTTTGAAGAAATCAAAGGGGTCTACTTTCCAAGCTAGGATTGTAGAAAGGTTCCAGGTCGAACTGTTAAGTTGGTTTTATACCAACGTATTGAATATTTTAGACGAGGATTTTGCGTTGTTTTCAGGTATTTTAGTGTTGTTTGAGTCAAGTTTGTGTCATTTGTTGTTATTCGAGAATCGGGACTGATCTTGATAGCCAAAATTTGTCAAAAATGATGAAAAATGTGTTTGGGAGGTGAAGATCGCATTTTAGAAGCAGAAAAATGGAAAAATATCGTGCGAGGACGAGCGCCGCAGCGCCAAAACCCGCGCGCGCAGCGCGGGGTTGGAAAATAGTACAGTACGCAAAGGAAATGAGGGCGCTGCAGCGCCCAAGCCAAAGGGCCGCAGCGCCCAAATACACCAGCATCAGGGGAAGGCACGCTGCAGCGCCCATAGCAAGGGCTGCAGCGCGCCAACATATCAATATGCAGTAGCAGGTATTCAGCGTGAGGCAGCAGCGTATGATAATCAAAGCGTCTTTAACGCCAAGATGATGATTACTGCGCAGCACAAGGCCAACCAGCCGACGATAGTAGCAGATGATGATGAGCAACGCCGCGCGTGAAAAGGGCGACGATGGCGTGGTGAATGGGCAGCGAGATGACGAAAGCGGCGGCGGCAAAGGCGCGATGAACGGGCAACGAGATGACGAGATGCAACAAGACGCCCAAGTGCGTTCAAAGATACGGTATGGGCCTGAACGTGCGCGAGTTATGTTTTGGGTCTTTTTGATGGATTTTCGAGGGTTTCGAGCCTATAAATAGAAGAAGTGACGTACAAACAAGGGGTCGGACATTATTTTGAGCACAACGCAAGGCAAGAGACACAAGCTAGGGTTCGGGATGGCAATTGGAGGCAGTTCTCGCCGGACACAGAGAGAACTCCTTCTATTTTCCTCTTAATTCTTTCTTTGCTTTTCTTTGTCGATTTCTTGAGATGTATAATTATTTCTTCATGAGTTTTTATACAACCATTATGAGCTAAACCTATTTTCCTAGGGGATTGATGTTACTTACGTTTGAACCTATGTTTTGATTTCCAGTTTATGAAATTCGCATGTTTATTAATCTATTTGTGCTATTTGATTTGATTGCATCTGGATTATCTGATCAATAATTTAGATTGTTTGGCGTGTTTGATTTGATGCTCGAGAGAGGTAATTGAACGTCTGGCCATAGAATAGCACAACCTAGGGTTTCATAGAACCGAGAGGTTTATGAATCTATTGAAGACTGTGATAGAATATTCATTGAGCGTATTAGTGTTTAATTTGTGATTTTTATAGAGATATCGAAATCAGAAATTGGAACCTAGAATCACTTGGCACTCGAGAGAGGAATTGATAAACGGTAGGAATATTGGCTTATAGATTAATAACTTGTGATTAATAAACTGGATTGAAAACATAGGGGATAACTAGGTGAAATCAACCCTCTAGAATTCAACTTCTACGTGTTTGATTAATTATCTGAACCAATTTGCTAGTTTAATTTTAGTTTATTTTTTTAGTTTAATAAATTCTCATCTCTTTTCGATTTCTAGATAGAGTTAAGCTATTTTAATTATAGTACTTAGTATAAAATTCGATAACAATCCCTGTGGAGAAGATAACTCTACTTTCAAAACCTATACTAAAATTTGACACCGTACGCTTGCGAGTTAGAATTTCGCGATCAAGTTTTTGGCGCCATTGTCGGGGATTATTTTATCCTATTTTAAACAAATATTATTACCATATAGTCTTAATCCTAATCTAGACTAGTATAGGAATTATAATTTCGTTTTTCTCATTTGACTTGTCTGTTTATGCGAGATTCCAAATATATTAATCTGTTCCTTTTGATCCGAGATTGAAAGGACACTTCTAGCAATCCGAGCAAAAGCAAGCAGAGTCGAGCAATCGGCGCAAAAGCGGGAAGATGATGAACACCGAAATTCGGTCGTGAATGTGCCACCACACTGAGGCACCGAGAAAGGGCAATCCGAGATTACTTTGCGCCGACCGTGAACCAAAATTACTCAAATTGTGCGCCAGCCCATAAATGCGAATAATTTTGAATTGAAACCGGGCCTCATAAGCATGGTTCAGCAGAATCAGTTTGGGGGGAGTCCAGTGGATGATCCGAATACATATCTGGCCATATTTTTGGAAATTTGCGACACCATCAAGATGAATGGTGTAACTGATGAGGCCATTCGATTGAGGCTTTTCCCATTTTCACTCTGGGATAAGGCTAGACAGTGGTTACAGACGTTCGCCCCTGGGAGTATTACGAGCTGGGATGATCTGACTCAAAAAGTCTTAGCAAAATTTTTCCCTCCCAGCAGGACACTACAACTAAAGAGCGAGATAGCCCAGTTCCAACAGATTGATTTTGAGCCGTTAAACGTAGCTTGGGAGCGATTTAAAGATCTGTTGTGGAGATGCCCACAGCATGGCTATGCAGACTGGCAGAGAGTTCAGTATTTTTACAATGGGCTGAATGGGCATATGAGGACGATACTAGATGCGGCATCAGGAGGTACATTGATGGCTAAAACTCCGACTGAGGCCTTACTTTTACTTGAAGAAATGGCCACAAAAACTATCAATGGCCCTCCGAGAGGTCAGCGCCAAAACCGATTCTTAGGTGTTCTTGAGCTTGATACAATGTCAGCTTTGGCAGCTCAAATCTCGAGTCTGACAAAGCAATTAGCAATCATGAATACCAGTGGCACACCACAGCAAGCCGCGATTCCACCCGCAACCGTTCACGCAGCCGCCACTCACGAGGCCGAGCAAGTCAATTATGTGAACAACTGGGATTTTAATAATAGAGGTAATTCATTACCAACTCACTGCCACCCGGGACTTCGCAATCATGAGAATCTCTCTTACAGCAACAACAGAACATATTGAATCCACCTCCGGGTTATCCAAACCCATCCAGTTCCAATGCACTCGGAGGTGAAAAGAAGAAGTCGCTAGAGGAGATGCTCGGCTCATTCATCGGAGAGACCAGAACCCAATGAATAAGAGTGATGCGCAGATTGATGGTCTGAATACTAAGATGAGCACAATGGAGATGCATATTAGGTCGATCGAGACACAAATGGGTTAGTTGGCTACAGCTGTAAATTCATTGCAGCAGAAGGGAAAGTTCCCAAGTGATACAGAGGTTAATTCGAGAGAGCACTGTAATGCAGTTTACGTGAAAAAAGAAGCAAAAATTCAGCCTGCTCCCAAAGAATCACCTATTATGCAAAACCAGTGGAATCCAAGAAAATGAAGTTGGAAGATTTTGAGACTGTCTATTTGACAGAGGAATGTAGCCCAATAGTCCAGAGTAAACTACCTCAGAAAATGAAGGATCTAGGGAGTTTTACTATTCCTTGTACTATTGGAGGAGTTTTCTTTGAGAAACCACTTTATGATCTTGGGTCCAGTATGAATCTGATATCTCTGTCTGATGTGATGAAGTTTGGGCTCGGGGAGGTAAAGCCGTCCAACATCACTTTGCAGTTTGCTGATCGATCCCTCGCTTATCCGTGGGGAATCATTGAAGACGTGTTGGTAAGAATTAATAAATTTGTTTTTCCTATGGATTTTGTAGTGTTAGACGCGAACGAGGAGAAGAAAATACCTATCATCTTTGGGCGACCATTTTTAGCTACAACACGAGCTTTGATCGATGTAGAAACAGGGGAGCTAACATTGCGGGCAAATCAGGAGAAAGTTGTATTCACCATCCATCCAACCAACAAGCTAAAATCTGAATTAAATAATGGTAAGCAGATGGTTGGGAATATAGATGAAGACATTGGAGGTTGGGAAATTTCTAAGGGCAATGTGGATAACATGCCTATTGGAGCCCCAACTTGAGGATAATCTGACATAGTCTGGCTGAAGACTGTAAACTTAGCGCTTCTTGGGAGGCAACCCAAGCCCCTTTTATTGCTTTCTTAGTTTTAATTAGTTTAGTAGTTGTTTTTGTTTTTTCTGAATTTTTTTTGCATTCTCAGGAGTAGTAAGTTGCATCACACCCCTCCCCTCTTTTTTGTGCAAATCCCACATATCCCACTCCATCTTCACAAAGGAGCACTCTAACACCACACACACCATCTTCATCTCATTCACTCATTTTTTGGTAAGTTTGCAACTTCCAAACCCCACCCCATTCTCCCCATCTTGTGATTTTTGGTGTGATTGGATTGTAGTAGTGCTAGGATAATTGTTCTTGATTGGTTGCTCATGCTAGACTTAGGTTTGGTGTTGATTTTTGGGATTGAATTGAGTTATCCATTGCATTCACTATCTTTGCCCAAATTCATGCATATGAGGTGTTTGATAAAATGCCCCAATCACAATTTTACATTGTTAGTGCTATCTTGTATATCTATGCTTATCTTTTTGACATGGCACTATATTTTTTACTTGGGTGCATTATGTATGTGCGTTGATATTCGATTTCTCACCCATAACCGAATTCCATGGTTCCACGAGTTTTGTTTTCTTGTTTACCTTGCTAGGTTACAAAGATGCAAAGTCAAAAAGGACCGGGCAAGGCGAAGGGAGGAACAACAAGACCACACCTCGGAGGCATCCAACACCCACGAGCTTGTGCACCAGGATGCATTGTGAGCTTATACAAGACACCGCATGCACGTAGTAGTACCACATGACTTAAGGAGCCTTCGCTCCTCGGCTACCAGGAAAGTCCCTTTTCCCACCTCTCCATTGGGGACAATGTCGTTTTAAGTTTGGGGGGGTGCAGTCTATTTTCATTCATCGAGTCGAGTCTTGAGTTGAAAAAAAAAGAGTCTAGAGTCGAGTCGGGTCGTTTGTAAAACTGTGAAACTGCATGACTAAGTGAATTTGTCGAATATGAGTTGAACGGTCAAGAGAGCATGTGTTGAACTGTGATTTAATATTCTTTCCATTAATTCCATATATGTGCTTAACTCTGTTGGTTTATTTGGGGATGATTTATGCAATTGAGTGGTTCCTTTATGATCCCACCGGATGCTAGAACTTGTCTGATCACTAGTCGAGGCGAAATGATTTAGGCTATCTTTGAACAAGCCAGAGCCTAAAATGCCTACCTTTGTATTATATTTTCCCTAGTGTCCCCCTTAGAGCCGTATAAACCCGTTTCTTTGGCAACCAATCTAATACCCACAGCCTAAATGTGAAAATCCTAATTACCCATCACTCATACACACAAAATATAGAAAAATGTTGAAGGTTGAGGAGGGTATGATGAGAAGGGTTTGTATTTAATTGAATGAAGTTGCCCGAGAAAAGAAAATATGAAACCCCATGTATGCAAAAGAATAAGTTTGGGGGTTCCGAAAAAAAAGGGAAAAGAAAAAAAATAAGAGAAAAATCAGCGAATTGAAGGTTCATAAACATTGGGGATGTCAAAAAGTGAAGGGTAGTGTTAATTGTGTGTTTGGGTGATTTGACCCACTTAATCCCATATTTTCCTACCTTACTTTAAGCCCACATTACAAGCTTTAAAAGTTCTATTGATCCTTGTATTATATTAGCCTACATTAGTGGAGATTAGTGTGAAAGACAAGCCTATGGAGTCCGGTAAGCATCTCATCTCTATATTTAAAAAGTGGATCATTTTGAAAACACTTGATTGCATGAATCTATCTGGATAATGAAAACGGGGTTGGCATGAACATTCCACCTTCATGATCACATTGTGAAAATACGTGCTTGATTGATAGTAAAACGAAATTTGACGAATGAGTTTGGTTGTGAAGTTTCGCAGTTGGTTTGTTGAGTCAGTCGTCTTTATTTTTTTATTTCCTCCATGTTTGTTGATTTTTAGAGTCTGTAATTGCTTGAGGACAAACAAGCGTCTAAGTTTGGGGGTATCTGTTAAGTTGGTTTTATACTAACGTATTGAATATTTTAGACAAGGATTTGTTTTTCGGGTATTTTAGTGTTGTTTGAGTCAAGTTTGTGTCATTTGTTGTTGTTCGAGAATCGAGACTGATCTTGATAGCCGAAATTGGTCAAAAACGATGAAAAACGTGTTTGGGAGGTGAAGATCGCATTTTAGAAGCAGAAAAATGGAAAAATATCGCGTGAGGGACGAAAGGTCCGTGTGGGGTGGAAAATAGTACAGTACGCAAAGGAAAGGAGGAAGCTGCGGCTGAAATAAATACTAATACTAGCAAAGAGGAAAGCGCTGCTGCAAAGACCCATAGCAAGAGCCGTAGCGCGCCAAATAGATCGATATCAGCAGCAGTATTGATGTGGAGCGCGTATATGATGTCAATCGCCATTGCAGCGATGATGCTTATGACTGCGAGCGCACGTCAACCAGCCAGGCGATAGCGCGAATGATGATGAGCAGCCGTAGTAATAGCGGGAAGAAGCGCGCGGCACGCGATGAGTGGGCGATGAAGGACGAGCAATGCGCGTTCCATGCGCGAGTTATGTTTTGGGCTTTTTTGACGGATATTCGAGGGTTTCGAGCCTATAAATAGAAGAAGTGACGTACAAACAAGGGGTCGGACATTATTTTGAGCACAACGCAAGGCAAGAGACATAGAGCTAGGTTTCGGGATGGCAATTGGAGGCACTTCTCGTCTAGACACAGAGAGAATTCCTTCTCTTTTCATCTCAATTCTTTCTTTGCTTTTCTTTGTCGATCTCTTGAGATGTATAATTATTTCTTCACGAGTTTTTATACATCCATTATGAGCTAAACCTATTTTTCTAGGGGATTGATGTAACTTACGTTTGAACCTATGTTTTGATTTCCAGTTTATGAAATTCACATGTTTATTAATCTATTTGTGTTATTTGATTTGATTGCATCTGGATTATCTAATCAATAATTTAGATTGTTTGGCGTGTTTGATTTGACGCTCGAGAGAGGTAATTGAACGCCTGGCCATAGAATAGCACAACCTAGGGTTTCATAGAACCGAGAGGTTTATGAATCTTTTGAAGCCTGTGATAGAATATTCATTGAACATATTAGGGTTTAATTTATGTTTTTTATAGAGATATCGAAATTAGAAATTGGAACCTAGAATCACTTGGCACTCAAGAGAGGGAGTGATAAACATTAGGAATATTGGCTTATAGATTAATAACTTGTGATTAATAAACTGGATTGAAAACATATGGGATAACTAGGTGAAATCAACCCTCTAGAATTCATCTTCTACGTGTTTGATTAATTGTTTGAACCAATTTGCTAGTTTAATTTTAGTTTATTTTTTTAGTTTAATAAATTCTCATCTCTTTTCGATTTCTAGATAGAGTTAAGCTATTTTAATTATAGTACTTAGTATAAAATTCGATAACAATCCCTGTGGAGACGATAACCCTACTTTCAAAACCTATGCTAAAACTTGACACCGTACGCTTGCGGTAAGAATTTCGCGATCACGAACCATTATCAAGTTTGTTGGAGGGCTTCGTGATCAAATCCGAGAACTTGAGAAGTAAGCTGAAGTAGCAAGGCAGTTGCCCTGTGAAGAAGCTGAGTCGCAATAGAGCCAACCGTATGATCAAGGCTGTCTCCAGACTGTTCACTGCTTTGCAAACCGATCTGTTACATATTGGATTCCTCCAGGAGTTGGAGAAGAGAGGACTAGAAGAATTACCCCATCTTCGAACCTCTATAAAATATTTTTGTCATTTACTATAAGCAAATTTATTTTCCTGCATATTTACTTTATATCTGCTGTTAGATTCATAATTGCTATCCAACTGATAAGTAATTAAGTGCTTTGAATCAAGTGTTAAAAACAAACTTAAAACAAATCTAAGGGTGTTATGTCTTCCGCTGTTAAAAACCAATCAGCCAAGTTAAGTATTTGGCTTGAGCAACCGATTTATACTATCAACAGCTCTATCGAATCTATTGAGTTGGTAACTTAGCTGAAAAGCCAACTTAGCTGTCCATCAAGGACACAACTGTTTGAGTCAACTTTGTTGAATTATTTTAAAAGGTTTAAATTGAAAATTTGGTAAGGTTTATTCAACCCCCCATCTAAACCTTACTTCACACCCCATGGGACCTACAAGTGGTATCAGAGCGGTTGGTTTATTGAGTCTTCCGCACTGGTTACTGAACTAGATCTCTATCTTTTCAAAAAGTTTTTTAACACTTGTATTTTCAAAATCTTTTATTTTAAGCAAAGTTATTATCATGGAAGCAAATCTGACACGCATTCCTATGTTCACTGTTGAAGAATTTGATGATTGGAAAATTCGCATGCAGGCTCATCTATCTGCATTACATGATTAAATGTGGCTTGTGATTTAGGATGGGCCACTGCAAATACTCAAAGTGAACACAACTGTAAGAAGAGCAGCTGCAGCAGAAGGAGAAGAACCTGTTGGTGAAGTAAGAACAACCATGGTTGAAAAACCAAGGACTGAGTGGACTAATGAGGACAGGAAGAGATACAACTTGGACAATGTGGCCAAAGACATACTCTACAAGACATTGGACAAAGCAATGCTCAATAAAGTCAAATCTTGCAAATCTGCAAAAGAAATCTGGAATAAACTAACTTTAATTTGTGAAGGATCAGACCAAATTAAAGAAAATAAATTAACTGTTGTTGTTCAAAAATTTTAAAATTTCAAAATGCTTGCAGGTGAAACCTTGGATCAGCTGGATGCCAGATTCACTGAAATCACAAATGAGCTTTCAGCTCTTGGGAAGGAGTATACACAAAAGGAAATGTGTATGAAGATCTTGAGAAGCTTCCCAGCTGAATGGGAAATGAAGGTTATGGCTTTGAGACATTCAATGAATCTCTCAAAAACATCCAATCATGAGCTATTCTCAGATCTCAAAGCCTATGAGTTTGAGCTGAGAAGAAAAGAGCAAGAGGAGACAGCTGCACTAATGGCTAATGATGGAAAGAGAGCTGAACCAAAGGAAGCCATAGACCAGGAGGAAATTGCCCTGACGGTCAAAAGATTCAACAAGTTCTTCAACAAGAATTATAAAAGAAATAAGGGTGAGACCTCTAGAAGACATTCAGCCCCTTCCAAGTCAAGGGAAGACATGCCACCCAAGAGAGCTGAGCATCAAAGGGTTGAATATCAGAGAGCTGATAATCCAAGAACAGAAAGAGCTGATCAAAGAGTTGAGAACCTGTGTTGGGACTACAGACAATCAGGACACTTTGTAGTTGATTGTTCCTATCCACCAGTCAACAAATATAGGAATGAGGAAGATAGAAAAGTCTTCCGGGAAAAAAGATAGGAAAAGAAGAAAGCCATGTTGGCTGCTGAGACTGCTGAGACAATCAAGTCCAAATAAGCAACAGACTCAGAGAGTAGTGAAGCTGACTACTCAAGTAACTCTGAGAAATAGGCTATGATTTGCCTTATGGCTAAAGAACAAGATCAACCAGATCAAGAAGATGAGGTACACTCTAACTTCATTCAGATTCAAGTGATAGTGACTGTGATACACACACTTCATCACCTACTGATCTTATGATTCATTAAGAAAAATGATGAAAGATTTTGAACACATAAAATCCTCACACACCATTCTAAATGAGGAAAACAACCAGCTTAAAAGCCAAAACTCATAGCTGACTAAAGAGCTAAGTACTCTGAGTCATATAGCTGATGAGAACACTAAGCTGAAGGCTGAAAATGCAAAGATCATAGCAGAGTTAGCTGCTATAGAAAAGAGGGAAAAAGATCTCAAAAATGCGATTGCCTCATTTACAAAGGCATCCAAATCATTGGATGATCTTATCATGAGTCAAAAAGAATGTGGTGATAAGACATGCATAGAATTTAACTGTTTTGTGCACAGTCAAACTCCAAGAGTGATTTTGGAAAAAGGAACTTCAAGCAATGAAGCATCTCAAAAATCCAAAACACCAAATGCTGCATCCACATTCACTCCAAAGCACAATCACAAACAAACTGGCCTTGGATACAAAGGAAAAGGAAAACGACCGATTGAGTATCTTTGAGAGGACAACTGAGAAGAAAAATCTAGCCGAGTTCCTCAAAAACTCCACACAAAAAATACTCTATGAAAAGCAAACAGAGCTACCAGAAACCCCAGAAATTTCATCAGAGAAACACACATGATAAGAATGGTAGAAACTATCCAAACTATGCTGATTGGAATAATGTCAAACATCAGTAAAGACCTATGGAATACAAGCTAAGATGGCAAGGACCTAAAACTCAGTAAAGGTCATTCCAAAGGCAAAAGAGCTATTATCAGCACACATACGCACCCAAGCACTACACTCAGAAATACCACAACTATCCCAAGAAAGCAATTGCTAAAACACAAACACAAACATACAGACAAAAAAGACAACTGTATGAACCTAAAACCCCCAAGCAATTTGCTAATGTGCACTATGATTATGGCACTGATAGATGGTAACCTCTTAGAGTCAAGTCTTTTGGCTATAGGTTGGTTGGATCATCTTATAGCACTAACCCCTCATGACCCAAACAATTATGGGTACCTAAAACCTGATTTCCTTGATTGCAGGTTCAAGGAACAACTGAGCGCCAAGGAACCTGGTACATGTATAGTGGCAGTTCCAGACATATGACAGAAAACAAGTCAAACATGTCAAGATTCAAGGAGATTAGAGGTGCAAAAGTCATATTTGGAGGAAATGAAGCTCAAGGGGAAATCAAATGCACATGATCTATCAAGAAAAATGGATTGGAAATCACAGATGTTGCTCATATTGAAGGCCTCAACTTCAACTTATTAATCATCAGCCAACTCTGTGATAAAGGTTATAATGTTGGATTCAACATGGGAGTGTGCCAGATCAAAGATGCTGAATTAAATGAAATAGTGTTGCAAGGATCAAGACAGAAGAATATGTATGTGGTAGATTGGTCTACTGCTACACCAAACACTTGCCTACTGGAAAAGAGTACATCTAAATCAAGTTGGTTGTTGCACAAGAAGCTGAGTCATCTGAATTTCAAGACAATCAATAAGCTTGCAAGTAGTCATCTTGTAGAAGGATTGTCAGACTCAATATACAAGAAAGAAAGTGTATGTGATGCATGCCAAATGGGAAAGCAAATAAAGTCTCCATTCAAGGATAAGCCAAGTCTTTCTTCAACAAGGATATTACATCTGTTGCATATGGATTTATTTGGTCCAGTTGAGCCAGCCAACATAAGTGGAAAAAAATACACCCTAGTAGTGGTAGATGACTATTCAAGATATACATGGACAATCTTCATGTGTAAAAAAAAGGAAACCTTACAGAAGTTACCTCAGCTGATGAAAAGAGTTCAAAATGAAACGAGCCAAACCATATAAAAATAAGATCGGGACGAGGAACGAGTGCATCACTAGGATAATAACTCAGTATTATGTTGAAAATGGAATTGCTCATGAGTTATCAGCTGCAAGAACTCCACAGCAGAATGGAGTGGCTGAAAGAAGAAATAGAACTCTCAAGAAAGCTGCAAGGACCATGTTAGCTGAAGCTGGATTGCCTAAGAGATTTTGGGCTGAAGCCATCAACACAGCATGATATACTCAAAATAGATGCATGATCAACATGCAACTGACCAAGACTCCCTATGAAATTTGGACAGGGAGAAAGCCAAATGTTGGATATTATAGGATATTTGGATGTAAAGGTTTCATTCACAATAATGGCAAAGATAATTTAAAGGCTTTTGATGCTAAAGCCGAAGAAGGTATATTTTTGGGATACTCAGCTAAGAGAAAAGCCTATAGAGTGCTGAACAAGAGGACTATGGTTACAAAAGAGTCTATCCATGTGGTCTTTGATGAACCTAATATAAATGGAGAAGACATTGAAGAGTTAGCTGATAAGCTGAATCAGCCAACTATGCAGAAGAGTCCTTATGTTGAAGCTCAAGTAAGAGCAATCAACCCGGATGAAGATGAGATAGTTTGAATCTCAAAGACAACCTGGAAAGTCTCAGTTGAATGAAAATGAAAGAGATGTTCAAGACAACTCAGTTGCAAGACGGCTGAATCCAGCAAACTTACTTTAACCTGATCTGAGATGGCAGAGAGACCATCCATCAGAGTTAGTTATTGGAGATGTTAGAGATGGCATAAGAACCAGATCCAGAGCACATCATGAAGCTGTGTTCACTTATTTTATTTCCCAGTTAGAGCCTAAAGATGTGTCTCAAGCATTGGATGATACATATTGGATTCAAGCCATGCAAGAAGAGCTGAATCAGTTTGAAAGAAACAAAGTATGGGAATTAGTGCAGAGACCAACCCATCAAAATATTATTGGCACAAAATGGGTCTTCAGAAACAAGATGAATGAGGAAGGATCTGTTGTAAGAAACAAAACAAGTGTAGCCAAAGGGTATTGCCAAGAAGAGGGTATAGATTTTGATGAAACCTTTGCTCCTGTTGCAAGATTGGAAGCAATAAGGATGTTTCTTGCCTATCCTGCACATAAGAACTTCACTGTGTATCAAATGGATGTGAAGAGTGCATTTCTAAATGGATTGTTAGAGGAAGAAGTTTATGTTGAACAACCTCCAGGTTTTGAGCAGAAAACTATTGGAGATAAAGTCTACAAGCTCAAGAAAGCATTATATGGATTGAAACAAGCACCAAGTGCATGGTATGATACATTGTCTCAATTTCTAACTGACAATGGATTCAATAAAGGCAAGGTTGACAGAACACTCTTCAGAATTCAAGATGGAGAGAGTATACTGCTTGTTCAAATATATGTGGATGACATCATTTTTGGTTCCACAAACAAAGAGCTGTGTGACAAGTTCTCAAACCTCATGCACGGTAAATTTGAGATGAACATGATGGGAGAGATGACTTTCTTCCTAGGACTTCAAGTCAAGCAAATGAAGGATGGAACCTTCATAAGTCAAAGAAAATATACCAGAGATTTGATGAAGAAATTTGGTATGGAAGAGAAGTATTCTGTAAAATTTCCAATTAATACTTCAGTCAAGATGGACATGGATGCAAATGGCAAAGTTGTTGATCAAACAAGATATAGAGCACTCATTGGATCATTACTCTATCTAACAGCAAGCAGGCCAGACATCACCTTTGCAGTAGGTGTATGTGCAAGATTTCAATCTGCACCAAAGGAGAGCCACATGACAACAACTAAGAGAATCCTAAGATATTTGAAGGGATGCCATGAAGTTGGCTTATGGTATCCAAAGGAAGGTGGATTCAAGCTGATTGGTTACTCAGACTCAGACTATGCTGGATGTAGAGTTGACAGGAAAAGTACCTTAGGTACATGTCAAATTCTTGGAAATAGATTGGTTTCTTGTTTCAGTAAGAAACAAAATTCAATTGCCACATCAACAACTGAAGCAGAATACATAGGCTTGCGGGCAATTGTTGTGCCCAAGTCTTATGGATAAGACAACAGCTGAGAGATTATGATATTGAAGAAAGAGAAATTCCAATTATGTGTGATAACACTAGTGCTATTGCAATCACTCAGAATCCTGTGTTGCATTCAAGAACAAAGCACATTGATGTCAGATATAATTTCATAAGAGATCATGTTGAAAAGAAAGACATCACCTTGGAATACATCTCAACTGATAAATAGTTAGCTGATATATTCACAAAGCCTCTATGTGAATCAAGATTCGAAGAGCTCAAAATGACTTGGGTTAATTGAGCTGAGTTGAAACTCAGAAGACTCAATCAGCAGAGAAAGAAGATGAGAAAACGGAAGTAGAGCAAGTTTCACATTTCAGCTAAGTGAAACAGCCTAGTCGGGAAGTCAGCTGTATCGAGTTAGATGACATCTGAGTTACATCATGGGAAGAGAGAAATAGAGTTAAGTCACTTTGAACATAAGCTGAATCTTTTATGAGCTAAGTGACAAGAACGCAGTTGTTTTAATTGAGCGGGAATATTTTTAAGGATGACGTCGGTAATAATAATGACATCCGATAAAAAACCTGCATAGTAAGCGTATGATTGGATATAAATGTTGCTGTATTTAATGTGGGGAATTAAATGCGGTTTTGACGTTCTAATCTTAGCCGTTGATTTTGATCAAAAATTTCAAAATCCAAAATATGTCCTTTTATGACCTTTATATACGGAACGTTTCATTTCTCTCTCCTCACGCAAATTGTTCATTCAAGCAAAGGAAGTGTTTTTCTCTCTAAAACCTGTGCGAACCCTAGTTCTTCTCAAGCAAGTTTCTCTTATTTCAATCAGTAAAAAGTCTGAAAATGGCCCCAAAGTATGAATTTGTGAAACTCTCAAAGCAAATCCACACTGGTGCTTCTGTGGATTTTGAAGGGATGATCAAACAGGGCGTGGATGATGCCTTGGTCAAGAAGATTGCTGAGATGTTGGAAAAGTCCGGTCTGAAGGGCTTTCTGACGATGGAATACTCTCATACGTACCTTGAGGAGGTAGCAATGTTCTACGTAAATGCAGAAGTGCAGGATGATGAAATCAAATCTTCCGTCCACAACAAGGTCATAAAAATCAGTGCAAAAGACCTCGTTTAACACTGTTTGTTGCCCTCAGAGGGCTTGAAGGAGATCTATGAGGCTGATGTCGACTTAGCCGATGCTTGGAAGGAAGTTGCCAAGCCTGAGTATGCTACGAAAGTGGTTTATACGGCCAAGAAAGAACTGTTGAAGGATGACTATCACGAGTTGATGGATGCCGTTTCGAAATGCATTGACATGAAATTTGGAAGCTTCAATCAACTGTCCAAAACTAAGCTGATCGTGATGGCTGCGATCATGCAAGGAAATAAAGTTAACTGGGCTAAGTTTGTTTACAGCAGACTCTGCCAGAATGTGCTGAACAGGACCTTCAAGAAGGATGAGTCCTTTGGATGCTCATTGGGCTATGGCCTTGTGATTGGCCATCTTATAGAGGTAAAGGGCATTGCTCTTCGCCATGGAAAGCCCTTCCACGTGAACAAGAAAATGTTTAGGGCAAATCTCTCTGGTGCCCAGAAGAGAGCTCATGCTAAGAAAGCCGATACAAGTGAGAGGGAATCAGCTAACCCTTAAGACACAGCTGAGACCCCTCCCCCGAAGAAGAGAGCTGCGGCATCTAAGCCTGCTCCTACCCCCGCAACCAAGCCAAAGAAAGCTCCGACCCATGTAGCCGAGTCACCTACCCGAGCAGCCGAGACTCTTGCCCCTGCAGCAGAGACTGAGAAGGAACCCCAACTCCCTTCTCCAGTCGTAAAGAAGAAGAGGACTGCCAAGCCCAGAAAGGCAGTTGCCTCTAAGAAGAGTGCCCAAGTCCCTACTTATGATGAATCTTCTGAAACTGAACCAGAAGTTCCACTGGTTTGTCCCAAGAAGAGAAGTTGTTCAAGCAATCTGAGCTGCAGAAGACAGCTAAATCCGGTACTCAGCCGGAGAAAGAAACTGAGACTGCTGATGCTCAGAAAGAGCAGTCTCCTGAGGTTATTGATGTATCTGCGAAGTCTACTGATGATGATCAGCAGAGATCTGTCGAAGACCCAGCTGTGAGGAAGACATCTGAGGAAAGTGAAGCAGCTGAGACAACTGTGCCTAATGTTGAAAGAGTTCTCTCCCCTCTTATAACTAATGGTGAGCATATCAATCATCAACATTAAAATCCCATATGCTACTCCAATCATCCCTTATTTTCATCAATTTTACTTATCTCCACCCCCTTTCTTTTGTAAACTCAACCATTCACATTACAATTCTTAACCTCCAAAATCATTCAAAGAAAACTCATTCATAAAGCCAATTTTTTTTGACTCTTTTGTGAGTTTTCAACATTCTTTTCTTCTCCTTTTCTTCTCCTTTTGTTCCCATCAACCAATTTTTTAACACCACCTTCTAAAATTTTGATTTCACCCATTCACCCTCATTCATTCCCTTTACTCAATGTTATACGCTCGAGTATAGGGTAACATATATATATATATATATATAAATATATCAATGATAAGGCTTGAATTTTGGCTATCACAAAAGATTAGGCAATAGGCTCAAATTGGCTAACTAAGGATTTCAACATCATTAGGTAAGCAAAAGGCTTGAAAGGCTAACAAAAATGGCTTTTAATCATTTTCACAATTCGCATACAACATGTGACTCTGATAGAGATACCAGAGCAAGTTCTACAATTCTAACAACATGAATGATACATTCATATCACAAACAAGACTGCATATGATGACAACAATAAAGGCTCAAAAGCTCACAGACTTGTAAATATGTAATTCAAAGCATCAAACCAAGTTTTCCATATCAACATGCTCAATGTTATCTATTCATGGCTCAATCAACTCATGCTCAACACCCAATCCAAACAATACAAAATTTTCAAAATCAAGCACAAGTTACAATCAAGAGATCAACTCACTCCCTAAAATCTATGAAAGCAATAAACGTGCTAAAACAAAAAACGTGTTTCTAATGCAAATGCAACCTAAAATGCTCTACATGCAACTATATGAAAGCACACCAAATTAATGCAATTTTTTTTTTCTATCTACACATTACATATCAAAATAACTATCTCTCCACCCAAACTTAAATGAAATTATATCATACGTAAGAGAAGATATAATTTCAATATAAAACTGTGTGGATTTACCCAATTCACTGTGCGGGTGGTGGTGGATAATGGCCCTCCTTGGCATCTCCTCCTATCGCTAGGACTTCTTCTTTCAACCATCACTTCAAGTTTTGTACCTTAATATTGTCTTAGTTGAAGGACGCACGGGTCGTGCGCCTTGCGCACGGGCTGCCCGTGCTTCATGCCGAAGCCACATTATTCTTCCCTCTAGGCACGCACGGGCGTGCGCCTAGCGCACGGGTCACCTGTGCGTGATGCCATACATCAACACTCGGGTTTTTTTTAAGAAAACAAACAAAAACAAAAATTACACCACAAACCATTGGGTTGCCTCCCAACAAGAGCTATATTTAACGTCTTTAGCTCGACGCCTGTTAATTTCGATTCGTACCACCTTTGAATGCATATATTAGCTGCTTTAGGTCATGATCGAGAATCATTTTTTCATTGTTTGCATCTAGTAATGCATAATTGGGATTTCCAAGCAAGTATTGGAGTCCTGATGTTGGAACACTTTAATTTGAATTATGCTCATGCTGTCCGTGCGCGTATGTACCACCAGTGTTCGTTTCGTTGTGGAATAGCTTTCTTATGATATCACGCACGAACTGTCCGGGCATCCACACACGGTTCATGTGTTCATTGTCCTGTTTCTGCTTCTTTTCGACACCACACATGGGCTGAAAGTGCAAAGACACACAGTTTGTGTTTGGTTCCGAACTTTCTTGCATTTCTAGGATCTTCGGCTCCTCGTATCGATACCACTCCTTTGATGAATGGCACTACATTGTTCCTTTGAGTTGGCTTCAGTGGTGCTTGAAAATTGTCTCTTTTGTTGTTGCCCACCAACAATTGCAACTAATTGGCCCATTTGAGTCTCAAGATTTTTCATCGTACTGGTCAATTGTGTCAATTGTAACTCCATCTTGTCCATCCTTGCAACTTGTCATGTGAAGCGGCTCCTCGTATCACTCATGAATGCATTGGATTGATTTATGAATGAGGTGAGGGCTTCTTCTAAAGATGGCTTATTTGCTTCATCGCGAGTAAAACGGTCCCTCGACTCGCTCATGAACAAACTTGTTTCACTCATTAACGAGGTGAGGGCTTCTTCTAAAGATGGTTTACCTTCCACATTAGTAAATCCATTCGTTAAATTGAAGCCTGATGGTGGTGGAATCACATTCTCCGTGTTAGCATATGAAAAATCTTCGTAATTCCGCCAATCTGGATAATAGCACGTAGGAGTAGGATTATTCCAATAACTGTAAGAATTCCAGTTATTGAAGTAGTTGACTTTCTCGATCCGAGCGAGTGTTCGTGCACTACCTGCACCAACTCAAAGAAACAAATCAAACATTGTAGAGATATAATTTACAAAAGAAAAATGAAAACAATGTCTAAATTAAAAATAATTCTATCTATCGCAATATTAGCACCAAAAATTGTATTAGTCCCCGACAACGGTGCCAAAAACTTGTTCGCCTTATTTTTAGCTTCACCGCAAGTGTACGGTGTAGTTTATAGAATAGGGTAAGCAAGGTCGTATCCACGGAGACTAATAAATTAGTGCACTAAGTATTGAACTAAGATATTTTTATTTTTATTTAGACGATCGTAATTTGATGATTGTTGGGGAAGTGAAGACAAGAATAACCACAAGATACAAGATGAAAATAAATATGGAATTACAAGAGAATGAAATGGATTCCTTGGTTATGGTTTCAATTAATGTTCCTCTTGTTGTCCCATTTAATCAAAGCCAAAGTTATTATCAATATTCCTATAAGATGATCACAACGATATTTTATCCCCTCTCTCGAGATGTATATAATGTGTAGATTGAAATATCTATGCTAGCATCTCTACTCAACATAAGATACACAACTCCCAAAAGCACAAAAGATCAATTGTCCTCACAAATATTCACAAACCTCTCGATTATACAAACATTCATGTCAAGTACTCAAGATCTAATATTGAAACTCATCTCTCGAATTATGAATCAATATATCAAACATGCTAAATCATTGGCCAAGTGATAAAACAAGAATAAGAACAAAGTACTCAAATAAGCTTCAAGACAATAACTTCAACTAAGATTAAAACACTCAACAAGAGTTCAATTAATCTACTTCCAAAACCCGAAAATCACAAGAAGTTTAGCTACTCATTACAAATAAACAACTCATAGACAAATTGTTCATATTCATGACAAGCTAAAATAAAAGATTAAAGCACAAAGAATGAGAAAACTTAGGGAAATGGATAATCTCTCGATTAATCTTCAATCCTCAAGCTCCGATTCGACCCGATTCTTCCCTTGATTATTCCTTAATGAAGTTGAGCTATTTCTTGTGTTCTTGGGTCTTTTCCAGACCTTTTCTCCCTTGTGTGCGCACCACAAGATGTGTTTTTATAGTGTTTGGGCCAAAACTAGGTCAATGTGCTGTCAAAATTGGACATTTCCGCACAGAAGCACGGGTCGTGCGCCCCACGCATGACCAGGTCGTGTGTGGTGCCGTAGGCAGGCTCAAAGTCTTCAGGCACGCACGGGTCATGCTCCCACGCACGGGCTACCCATGCTCGAAGCCGTAGACATGCTCAAAACCTTCAGGTGCGCACGGGTCGTGCGTCCACGCACGTGTTGCCCGTGCGCCACCCAAACGCCTGAATTTGCTTGTGGGGTCTTCATAATAGTTGTAGCCCTCTCACTTAGCTTTCCATATCCACTTGAATCAGCTCAATATCAATTTTGTAGAGAGAGTTATAGCCAAAATACTAAACCATGCTAGTGCTGGAAATTCCAGACGCATTTGGACGTTTCTTGAGATAAATCTCTTCGTTGTTTGATCATCCATGCTTCTTTTGACACACGAATCATCACTATGACTCTAGAATCCATATAGTTGGCTTCCAATTGGGTGTAATCGCTCGATTCTTGATGAATCTAGGTCGCAATGCTCGTATTTGTCACAAAATCACTCCAAATATCGTTGAATTCCTACAAAACGAGCAAAGCGTAATACCTTTTCCACAAAGACCGAATACATACCATTTCATATGTGTTATTGCATGTTTATACACAATTATAGCCATAAATATGCCCTAAAATACATGCAAAACTCACACTAATCACTGCTGCATCTGCGGAAGAGCAAGGTCTCTTACCTCCCATTCTGGAAACTGGAGGTGAAGGTGAAGATGATGATGATGATGTGATCATGTATTCTCCAGTTTATCAAGATATTCAATGACGCTTAAGAGAATGGAGAGCATGGAAGCTGGATCACTCAAGGGTACAGTTCACTCGCCTGAGTTCATTGAAGAAGAAGAAGAGCTTCTCCGATTCCTCTGCATAAATGATGTCCGATTTGCCCTAAATGAAGAAAACTATTTAGACATCCTTCGCATTCTCAAAGAGGAAGAAAATGAGCGAGCTGCCGATCAAGACCGAGCCTTGGAGAAATCTAAGATGTGCCAATTTACAGGCTCTCTAGAGCATACTCACACGCATCTTGATATGCTCTCAGACATCAATGAAGATTTGGATCCAGCTGCTGCAGCCGAGAAGTCAGACATGCATTAGTTTATGGGAAGTTTATGGGAAGGTCTAGGAGATTCCTCCCAAACTCTTCTACAAACTGATCCCTTGGGAGTGGAGCAGCAAATTGTATCGGACATTGCTGCAGCCACATCCCCTGTGCAATCAGAGGATGGCTCCAAGGGAGCTGGCGATGAAGCTGGGAAGTTGGGCATCCAAGCTGAGCCAACCCTTGAAGAAGGTGTTCTCACACCGGCCCCCGCGGTGAGCACTCAACGGACAAAGCCGTGTCTGCGGAGCGAGTGACCCCACAATCGCCGGACTCGGCTAGTGTGCCACCGAGAGGGGAAACTCTCTCCACCACAGCTAGGTTGGAGGTTGCTGTGGGAGACACATCAACGAAGTTTGGAGGCGATGGTGAGAAAGAATCTGAAAAACAACAGAGTGACATTGACGAAGCTTGGACAGTTAAGTCTGTCTCAACTGAAATGTCAACTGCTCTGACGGCCGATGACACACTCGCTGATGCAAATGAGACACAGATGGTGAAACCCAGGAGTTAAAACTACCGGGCTATGATAGTGCAATCAAGGGTTGAGACTCCTCTGGATGCCAATGTCCAAGACCCTAAGACAGCTGAGTCCGGCCGAAGCAAATGCGAAGGCCTGCTGCCAGATTGAGACTGCTAAGGGTATTGAAGGCCTTGGGGAGGTTGAGACTTCCCTAGGTAAGGATAAGGATGTAGTTGTTGAGAACATTCCTCTGGTCGAAGGTGTTGCAGCAGATGAACTCATTGGTTCTCGTCAAGACTCCCAAGAAAATATTGACATCATTTTTGGGATCGGAAGATGAAGTAGAATCAACCCAAATCTCAGAGGATGTTCACAAATCTCAGAGCCAAGTCAGTGAAAAGACGACTCCTATGAGATTTAATTTTGATAATGAGCCAACTCCATAGGTCTCATCATCCTCCGATGAAGCTGATGATACAGCTGAGGACAAGACAACTCAATTGGAAAAACCTACTGAGACCGAGGAAGCTGTTGAGACAATGAGGCTCAATTAGTGGCAAAACATCTCAAATGCCCCAGTTGGAACCAAGTCATCTGCGCAGGCTCTCATAGCTGCAACAGTAACGACTCCTTCAGCTCAGTCACAGGCTCCCACAGCTGTGATCACTGCCGATGAAGCTGCCACAGCTGAGGCATCAAGAGCTGAATTCACTCATCCAGAACAAGGAAGCGACGCAAGCAAAAAAAGACTCGGAGATCCCCTTTGTTCGCGATGATGTTTTTGAGGAAGAATTTCCTTTCACCATTAAATTGCCAGACTTAGAAGCTGAATTTTCCAGAGAATTAATGAAATATACAGTGCGCGAAGAGCTAGTCATCCCCTCGGATACGATTGTTCCAATGAATTTTGATTTTAATGCAGAATGGCCAGCAGCCGAGTCAGCCTCCGCACTGAGTTTTGGAAAGCTTTCAAGACTATCTGTGAAGAGATTGAGAAAGTGGAACGCCATCAAGCATCCTTAGACCTCCACCTGGACAATCGTGATGCCACCCCCACAGCCGATTCAAGAGGGATTATTGTGTACATCAGGGAATGGGCTGCGTAGCAGACAACTATGAGATCTGAGCAAGTCCACTACTTTAAAGCATTGTTTGCGAAAATGCTATTGTGGAGTGCGAATAATTCAGCATATCAGAAGAGAATGACGGAGTACATCGAAAGGATCAATCAGTCCCATAAGTCAGAAATGGAGCTGCTGCAACATTTCCACAAGAATAAAATTATCAGACTCGGTAATTCCATGAATGAAAAATTCAGTCTTCTCATGGCTGAAATGAAGGTAGTCTCAGCCGAGTCTAAGGCAACACGCTCCGAATTTCATACAGCGTATGATGCAGTCGATTCCAAGCACAACTCCACTATCAGCCGATTGGACTTTATCCTTAGTGGGATGTTCCCTGGGATACCTCTCTCCTTTGATGATGCCAAAAAGGGGGAAAAGGAGTCCCTCAAGGGCTTGAAAGAAGAAATGTTGAAGAAAGGCGAAGCAGCTGAGGGGGAAAGAAGTTTGAAGGATATGAAACTGATGTTTGCTGAAATCCCTCAGCTAGGTCAAGTCACAACTGATATTCTCAGCAAGCTACCTGTGAGATTACCTATCGAAAAAGCTGCAGTGGCCATGAAAGATCAGAGAAAGGTCATTGAAGTTGCATTTGAGAAGGTAGCTGAGAATATGTCAGCAAGAGATGAAGAACTATTGAAGCAGCATGGTGGTCTACCAATAGGATTAGAAAACGTCATGATAGAGCCCCCCAAAGAAGTAATGTCGGATGCAGGATCTTAACCCAGATCTATGGAATAATTTCAAACCTTGGAAGCTGAAGGCTACTTTGAAGGAATGACCTTGACTCAAGCCTGGGAGTTGTACTGGGAAAAACTGGAAGTGTGCAACAAAGCTGAGAAGTAGCAGAGTGCAAGCAGTCACTCAGCTGGTAAGTCTAAGGCTCCTATACAATATACTCCTAGAGGAAGAGGAGCAAAGTCAAGAAAGGGAAGACAAAGTGGCACTGGAAGAAGTTCTCAATCTCGGTCTAAGACAAAAGATGTCACTTTTGTGGACCCTGAGAAAAGGGGAATCACATACTGGGGTGGTCATGACCATCTTGCAAATTTATAAGTCGCTCAAAAAATTGAAGAAGCGAAGAAGAGGATGGCAGAAGAAAGTGCCAGAGCAACCCGTGAGTGGGAAGAAAGGCAACGAAGGGATGACCTGTTGCAAAGCGATCTTATGAGAAGAAGAAAAGAGAAGAAGAAGAAAAGAAAAGGCAGAAAACTGAAGAGGAAGAGGAAAGAAAAAAAAAGGAAAAGAGGCGATTACGGAGAAGAGATGATGAAGAGAGAAGAATGAAGGAACAAAAAGGCGTTGAAGTGTTGCTGCAAACCCCTTCGTGTATTTTTGTTGTAAATACATTCATGTAAGTCGTCTGTAATAAGCTTAGTGAATTGTCCTGTAATTTTCACTCTTTATGTATCTTAGCTTAGATATACTATGTTTTGACATGTATACTTTTATATTGCTCTGATACCAAATGTAAACAGCTGTGTAAAGGACAAGAATGCTATGATCAATAAAATAATCTATTTTAAGCATACATTCTTTGTTACTACATTATCTGTATGTATCTTTGCTGTTTAATTTCTTTGAATGTTTTTAAGTTTTGACATCATCAAAAAGGGGGAAATTGTTAGGGAATTTATTGAGTAGATTTTGATGATACCATGTAAAACTTAAACTAGTAAGTTGGTACCCCATTTTCCTTGTAATTTGTATTGTAATAGATAGGGCTGGAAAAGCTGAGTTAAGTCAGCTATGCCAAGGAACACAAGAAGTAAATCTATGATTTGGATTGAAGACTCTGTGTGTGTCGGTGAGTATGGCCAAGAAGGAAGTCGAGGACTCGATCAAGGAGTGTCACCGAGGAACAAGCTGTAAGTGTCAGTCAAGTCATCTCAAGAAGCCAAGTCTCAAAGTTGAAGTGACAGTTGAGTTATCCAATGACTGGAGCTGACTCAAGTCAAAGTCACCTGGGGTAAAGACAATAGTCTATTCAAGACAACTACTTAGATCCATTGATTAAAGTCAAGAATATTACTCAATATAGTAATATGTCAAAGCTGTCAGGTCTAAAGTGTTAGTCCAGAAATATGCAAAATGAATGAACCAATGGGAAACACTGCACCTTGTGTTAGGCACCTGCAATGCTGCGAAGACATTTAATACGAGGAAGGGTCAACATCAAGGACTGCAGACCAAGACAAGCCAACGAACACAAGTGCACTATAAAAGGTTGAGAAAGTTATTGAGAAGAGGTTACCTGAACCACGAACAAGCAAGTGATATTCAATCATTTAACCTGCAACATTCTCATAAACATTCAAGAAATTCCTCAAGCCTAAAACTCGAAAAAAATCAATCCAACACAAGTAGTGAAGGAAATACAACTTCAAATCTGTTGAAGAGGAAACTTTTGAAGAAATCAAAGGGGTCTACTTTCCAAGCTAGGATTGTAGAAAGGTTCCAGGTCAAACCATTATCAAGTTTGTTGGAGGGCTTCGTGATCAAATCCAAGAACTTGAGAAGTGAGTCAAGTAGCAAAGCGGCTACTGAAGAAGAAGGTAGTCGCAAGAGAAGCCACTTTGTGTGATCAAAATTTGTTTCAGGCTATTCACCGCTTTGTAAACTGATCTGTTACATAGTGGATTCCTCCAGGAGTTGGAGAAGAGAGGATTAGAAGAATTACCCCATCTTCGAACCTCTATAAAATATTTGTGTCATTTACTTTAAGCAAATTTATTTTCCTGCATATTTACATTATATCTGCTGTTAGATTCATAATTGCTATCCAACTAATAAGTAACTAACTGCTAAGAATCAAGTGTCAAAAACAAACTTAAAACAAATCTAAGGGTGTTAAGTCTTCCGCTGTTAAAAACCAATCAGCCAAGTTAATTATTTGGCTTGAGCAACCGGGTTATACTATCAACAGCTCTATCGAGTCTGTTGAGTGGGTACCTTAGCTGAAAAGCCAACTTAGTTGTCCATCAAGGACACAACTGTTTGAGTCAACTCTGTTGAATTATTTTAAAAGGACTAAATCGAAAATTTGGTAAGGTTTATTCAACCCCTACCTTCTAAACATTACTTCACACCCCTTGGGACCTACAAAACGTGATCTTTATCACATCCATGATTGTAGGGCGTCATTATGGGAAGGTGGTTACACCATTTTGTCTTTATAGGGTTTTTAGATGATGTACAATTAGTTATATAATGATGCACTGTTAGATATAAAATGATGCACAGTTAAATTATTAAATGGGAAGATGGTTACACCGTTTTGTCTTTATAGTTTCTTTAGATGATGTACAATTAGTTATACAATGATACACTGTTAGATATAAAATGGTGCACAGTCGGTTATTAAGTGGTGCACGGTTCAACTATTAAAATGGTTCAAATTCAGTTATGGAAACGTGATCTTTATCACATCCATGATTGTAGGGCGTCGTTATGGGAAAGTGGTTACACATTTCATCTCTATAGGATTTTTAAATGATGTACAATTAGTTATACATTGATCCACTGTTAGATATAAAATGGTGCACAATTAAGTTATTAAATGGGAAGATGGTTACACCATTTTGTCTTTATAGTTCCTTTAGATGATGTACAATTAGCTATACAATGATGTATTATTAGATATAAAATGCTGTACAATCAGTTATTAAATGGTGTACAGTTCAACTATTAAAATGGTGCACAATTTCAATTATGAAAACGTGATATTAATCAATCCCTTTTGTAGGGGCGTGATTTATAACCATTTTGCTAGTTACTATTATGCCCTTTCCACCTATTAATTAATTGATAAATCAGTTATTTTTAATAGCAATCTGGACCATTGAATAAAATGTATGGATGGATGGGATCAATCCACATTGCCACACGATAAGAGGCTGGCACACGAGATCTCATCCCTATAAATAGATATATTAAATGTTGTTAATTTCATATTCTGATTTGGTGTCAATATTTACTCAAAAAGAATATGATCATGTTGAAGACCATCTCCAGGGTTAATTAGATGTACCCAAAGTATCCAACTTCCATGTATTTTGACATTGTAGAATATATTGGGCCTTATCGCATTTTACTTTCTAGTTTTACACAAGCGTGTTTCACTTTACTTCTATATAGAGATGGCAACGGGACGGGTTTGGCCAAACCCGGAACCTGCCCCGCGAAAAAAATCATGGACCCGAGACCCGCCCCGCCTTAGATTCACGCCCCGGCGGATTCAACCCGCCGGACCCACTACAATGAATAAAAATTATCTGCTGCCAGTAAAATATTCATGCCCTCTGTCCTTTTAATTCAAAATCTACTTTGTTGTTTAAAATCTGAATTTTAATCTTGTATTTAATGTATTAATCATTCAAGCTTGTTGGTGGCGCCCCCATTAAGTTGAAATATTGATCATTCCTTTTTCAATTCTGTAATCTGCAAATAAACTACAACTTAACAAAGACAAGATTTTCAGTCATCTGTTTGTTGCCAAGAATTGTAGTAGTACACTGTAGTCTTGATGTTTTATTAACTAACCTTGACTTAAAAAGATAACTAATTTTAAATTTGACTAATTTAATTGTATACGGGGCGGGTCCATAAGGACCCGTTACCTGCCCCGGACCCGACGAGTTTTTTCAAAACGGGCCCATGACCCGTCCCGAGACCCATTTGACCGGTTTGGACCACCTCGAACGGGGCGGGTTTAATGCAGAGCCGGGTTTTGGCCCGCTTCATTGCCATTCCTACTTCTATAGTCATATATAAAGGGTCAATTTGTAATTGCTCATTAGATCTGATAATAACATAAATGAAAAATATCTGAATTTTTTCCTCTCCCCTATTCTTAGCTGCGTATGTGTAAAATGTGTTGGTATATTTTCCTGCAAATTCTACAGACATGTGTCCCATTGACTTTTTTTTTAAAAAAAAATAATACATGTACATATCATAATAAGACATATGTTAAAATCATAAGATACTTGGGTGGTACCCATTGGATAGTACCTCATTACCCAATTTATTGATCATTCATATTAGATCTAAATCCAAATAAAAAATCTCGTAAAAGTGAATGAATTTTGTGGGCTAGTTAAATGCTAGCCAATTGGGTACTACCTAGGGGTGGTCAAATGGAACCAAATTCGGGTTACAAATCGGAATTGGAACCGTGGTCAACGGTTCCGAGAACCCTTGACTGGTCAAATGTTCCAAAATCGGAACCGAAACCGTGTAGGCTGGTTCCATTAAGTTCTGAGTCTCAAAAAGCGTAGAACCGGCGCGATTTTAACCGTCGATTAGAACCGTATGTGGAACAAATCGGTGGAACCGTAGTGATCCGGCGGTTTAAGGTTATTAAACCAACGATTTTAGTTTTATTTGGTAAAATATGCTAAAAGAAATGTAAAATGGTTATTATAACGTTTTATATTAGTAACCACATGAGACATGTTTTAAACCAAATGTTGTAAGCGAACTACGTAAACTTTGATTCCTCTATACTCTAATAGTATATATAGACAATTTAATATTATTATTAATATTAAGTACAAAACTCAATTAAATTGATAAACCATTTTAAAAAATAAAAAATTATCAAAAGATAAACAAACAGTTTCGGTTAAAACAGGAACCAGAACCATGGAGGAACCAGGTTCCAAACCGGAACCATAACCGTTGGTTCCAATTTTGGAACCGGAATCGTGAGGCAACGGTTCCGGTTTCTCCAAAATGAGAAACCGGAACCGATGTTTTTGGAACTGGAAGTGGCCACCCCTAGTACTACCCCACTCTGATTTTCACATATGAATCATTTTCATTTATTTATTTTTTTGAAAAAAACATATGCTTATGTCATAATGAGTCACTTGTTAAAATCACAATGTACGTGGGTGGTGCCCAATTAGGTAGCATCTCATTATCCAATTTTATACTAGGAAATAAACTCCAAGTATAAATACAAAGTGGGAAGGATAGGTTATTCCGGATCAGATATTATACTATGGACACCATGTGCAATATTTGATTTAAATTTTAAATCCATTTAATTTAAACATTAATTACATCTATATGTTTTTTTTGGACAAGACATTATTTAAATGTTTTATTGGTCACAAATTTAGATTTTAAGTTTCCATCAACATGTGTTTCGTGCGAGACGATGGAGAAAGTTGCTGGCATATTCTAATTAAATGTCCTTTTGCGCGAGCCTGTTTTGAGCACAAAAATCTTCTTGATGAAGTTTTATTAGCAGCTGAGGATAAGGAGACTTTTTGTGATTAGTTCTTCCAGGTATTTAAACAAGTCTGGGGTGAAAATTTGGGTAAATTGTTTGTTACTTATCTCTAGGCTATTTGGAACGTCGAAATGTCAAATTGTGGAATAATAGTCTCAACCATTTCAAGTTGCTGTGAAGTTTGGCTTGGACTTGTTGTACAATTAGATTGCTGCCAATTCCTTGAATGAACAGTTGACTAGTTTTCCAAAGATCCCATGACAGCAAGTGTTTGGCAAGCTCCTCCTCAAAGTTACTTGAAATGTAACACCAAAATGAATTCTGCAGGTTTGGGTATTGTTGTTACAGATGAGCATTATTAATTTATTATTGGAAAGACTTGTATTCTAAAAAGTTTATGTGACGTCAAAGAGTGTGTGCCGATGGGTATTCATGAAGCTTGAACAATGTTATTTTCGAATTAGATGCACAAGTTGCGGTTCATGCAATACAACAGGACGATGAAGATGTGTTTGCATTTTGGAATTATCATTAATTGTTGCATTTCTTTCCTAATGCAAGATCGTTTACATTCTATTGCTTTTATCAAATGATCGAAATGGCTCACATAGATAGGCAATCTTGTTTCCATGCTAGTCCGCAAGTGTGGTTGAATTTTCAGTGATGTAATTATGATGTTTGAATAGTAAATGTTGGTTTGATTTAAGAAAAAGAAAATCAAGTACAATCCAATCAAGTCGATTTTGCATAATACCTTTGTTAAAAAGGCGACTGCCCACTAGATATTTTGGACAATAACGGTTCTTTTGGGCAAGTTGGATAGTCAACTGGGCCACTATGTGAATATTTGTCTATTGGACCAACCGGCTAATCAGTCTATTTGGCACATTACACTCTTAAACTGGAAATTTGGCATACTGTAGACTTTGTGTAGCATTGTATTTGTACCCCCAAATCAACATTTTAAACAGTGCACCCTATAACAATTTTAAGCTACAATGTAGGGGTAAAATGATCGATAATTGTTAATTCCCTCTAGTTTCCCCCTCATAATTCCTTAACTGTAAATTTATAATTTTTTCTTCCCGTTGTGAAAGTAACAAGTTTTGTCCTTTATTTAAACGACTTTTTTATTTCTTTAATTTCACTTTTTTTTATTATCAATATGAATTCCATTTATTTATTGAAATTTTTTGAGGTCCCAAAACGTTCGTTTCAGTAAATGTCAGAGAAAGTGTTAAACCAAATGTTGTAACACTTTATGGAACAAGCAGCGGAAAAAGAAACACACGAAGTAAAATTTATCTACAAGTTAAGAATAACTTGTAGAAGTGTCAATTATGACGAAA